>CM033718.1:53678788-54039588 GCA_019671005.1 Hibiscus mutabilis | reverse complement strand
AGTAGGCATGTTCTGAGCCGAATTAAGTCCCTTGAAGCAATTGTTGAAGATTATAAGGAAAGAATTAGTGTATTCGAGGAAGCTACAGCCGGAGGAACACTTATTGGCAAAGGAGACCGCGTGACGCTGCCGAATGGTACAAGATAGGGACCAATATTACATAAACGATGGTGGACATACTGAGTCGCCGGGCATGTGAATTATTTGGCCATCAAGGCGAAACTGCCGACCTTTCGTATTCCCGAAATGGAAGAAGCTCCCGGGTTCATCAAGTTGCTCAGGCGATTGGAAAATTAGGAGATAGAGCTAGGGGCTTATCTATAGGGCTCTGTGTTGTAATTAGTACTCTTTTGTATTAGGGATCTTCATTTTGTAATATGAACTCTGTTGTAATCTAGACCCTTTAATTCCCATGGAAGTAGTTCAAAAGGGTGATTACCAGCGGAATCAGTACCTTATCTGCATACATTCTTGCATTGCATCATGACATTCGCATCATTATACATGCATTTACTTTTCTTGCAACCATATTAATGTTATGAATATTGTGGCGGTGTGAAAATATAAGTTAACCGCAATCATTCATCATCCATACCTTACCCGACTATAAAGCAAGCTCATGGAAGACAGGATAATCAGTCTAGAAAAGGGGCAAAGAGAGCTCGAGGCAAGGTTTGAAGAGGCTCAAAAAAGCCTCAGAGACCAGATTGCTCAGTCGCAAGCATCGATAGTATCCGACATAACTGCATTGTTGGCTAAAAGTCTTGGAAAGAGAGTTGAAGGAGAAACCGTTCAAGAACCAGATGGTACCCCAGTTCACAATAAGGTTCAACCAGCTGCGCCAAATCCGACTAGAAAGGTGTATATCGACCCTGCAGGAATGTCAGCTAGTCTTCAGGTAGGGGCACCTGAAACTCTACCCCTCGACACTGAAGCACTCTATGAAGAGGAAATGCCAGACCTGAATTTGGTTGAAAGGATCAGGATAGAGGAAGAGAAAAAGTGGGAGGAAAGGTTTCGCCTCATGGAGGAAAAATTTAAAACGTTACAAGCTATGGAAGAGTAAGGAAATGACGCTAGTGACTTAAGTCTAGTATCCGATCTTGTCCTACCGCCAAAATTTAAAACGCCAGAATTCGAAAAATACGATGGAACCACGTGTCCTTCTGCGCACATAACAATGTACTACCGGAAGATGGCTGCCTACCTTAAGGATGAGAAGCTACTGTTTCTCTGTTTCCAAGATAGCCTAACTGGAGCGGCGCTACGGTGGTACACCCAGATTGAGCAAGGTAAATGTCAAGACATGGAAAGATCATTAAGAGCATTCATTGAACAATATAAACATGTAATAGATACTTATTTGAGTAGAATTATGTTGGAAAATATGGGGTGAAGTCCAACAAAAGTCTACGACAATATGCTCAAAGGTGGCGGGAAGTGGGCGCCCAAATTCAACCACCTCCCGGAACATGAAATTACGCCATTATTCATTAATACTTTGAAAGGGGCACCTTTCGATCGCCTCATTAATAACACAAACGAGTTTTGCTGATCGATTAGGGTGGGTAGTCCCTTGAATTGGCAATTAAGAGTGGTAGAATTGATAGCGGGAAGGATCTGAAATATAGCAAGAAGAATGAAGTAAACGCCACCAACACTTACACCACACCGAATAATTTTACAGTCTCACAGCCACAAGCACTGGGAAAAGCACAAAACTCGAATCAAAAGAGGAGAGAACCTCGAAAAAGAAAAGAGGAAAACTTTTACTCCCCTGCGTTCCGTACTCGGAGCTTTACTCCCGATTGTATGAAGCGGACTGGTCCGTCCATATTACGTTACTCCTTTCAAACCGCCATTCCGTCTTGGTATAACCCGATCGCGTATTTGCGACTATCACAGCGGTGCCCTGGATATCCCACCGAGAAGCGCCTTGCCTTCAAAAAAACTTGTGCGAGAACTTAATTGATTACGGGATATTGAAGTTCAAAGAACCAAGTGTAGCTACTAACCCGTTACCTAATCATGGGAGCAGAGGAGTAAATGTTATTGAAGAATACTTTACCAGGAAGATTAAGGATGATGTGTCAGAAATCAAATCTCCTTTACAGTGGGTATTTCAACAATTATGCATGGCCCATGTGATCGACAAAGGCATGGTAATAAGGCAGAAGGGATGTGAAGTGTATTGCGAATTCCATCAGGACGAAGGGCATGACATCCAAAAGTGCGACGAGTTCAATAGATTGGTACAACAGTTGATGAATGAAAAGCAAATAAAATTCTTCGAAGAGCCCACGGGAAAGAAAGGGTCGGGCGTACATATGACGGATAGCCCCAACGCTAAATACGGGAGGGATAGACCTTGTATCATCTCTTCCAGGCCAGGGAATGTAGGTGCCTCCCAAGGAGAAACCAGTAAGATAAATCCCAAGATCATCATTTCAGCACCATCCCCGTTCCCATTCAAGGATATGCGGCAAACTCCATAGAACTATGCTATAAATGTGACCACGCCAGAAAAGTCAGAATATGGTCAGGTAAAAGAGCCTACGCTAAAAGACGAACAAAGCAAGAGCGATGTGAATGTCGGTGAGGTAGGCCATTTCACGAGGAGTGTGGCGGATGTTATTCCTCACGAGGCTTTGAGAGCGGTGAAGCGGTCAAAGATAAGGGGAAGAATACAGCAGTTAGCCCAGCATGAGATATTCGGGGAAGAACCTCCCCCAAAGATGAATGAGCGTGGCTGAGGCCCAGGCCAAAGAATTTCTGAAGTTCCTGAGACATAGCGAGTACAGCGTAGTGGAACAACTACGAAAGCAACCGGATAGGATCACAGTGCTGGAGTTTCTCTTGAGTTCAGAAAGACACCGTGATGCACTATTAAAAGTACTAAATCAAACTTTTGTGCCCCAGGATATTTCTGTAACAAATCTGGACAGGATAGTGGGGCATATCACTGCCTATAATCATATAACATTCGGTGATGATGAGATCCCGAGGGAGGAATGGGGTCCACAAAGCCCTTAACATCACAACCCCTTTGCAAAGGGTATGTAGTACGGGGGTCTTGATTGACAACGGGTCAGCATTGAGCGTGTTGCCTATGGTGACCTTGCAAAAACTACCAGTAGATGGTTCTCACCTAAAGCCCTACCATAACTCCGTAAGAGCCTTTGACGGTACACAAAGAGGAACAATGGGAAAATTGAGGTGCCTCTATTGATCGGGCCGTGAGTATGTGATTGATTTTGTGCTAATGGACATAAAACCATCTTCTGACTGCTTATTGGGAAGTCCATGGATCCACTCGCAGGAGTTGTCCCCTCATTATTGCATCAGAAATTAAAATTCGTAGTCGAAGGCAAACTTGTCACAGTAGAGGCCGAGCAAGAAATTGTTGCTTCAGTGACATCAGATGCCCCATATATTCAAAATGACGAGGATGTTGCATAATGCTCTTTTCGAGCATTAGAGCTAGTGAATGCCACATTCTTCGTGGAGGGAAGTCGGATCCCCTATCACATGTTATCTAATTGTACCAAGATGACCGTCGCAGAAACTTTGGGCTGAGGAGCCAAAGTAGGAAGAGGGTTGGGGAAGAGATTACAAGGGAGCCTAAGAGCCAAAAGTATGATAACCAAGAAGGATCGTTTCGGGCTGGGTTACAAACCAAGTGTCCACGAGAGAAAAGAGGAATATGAGAGAAAAGAAGAGCAAAGAAAAGCGATTTAAAGGAGAAGACATTCCGTGGAGACCAATGTCCTTTCCTAGTTTGAAAACCACTTTTGTCTCGGAGGATTCTACCAACCAGGTCAAGAAGTTGGAGAGGCAATTAAGGAAAATGACGTACTCAACAAGGAGGAGATATTCAATGAATAACTTGAAGGGATGTACATCAACATGATAGCTGGAAAAGGCCAAGGCAGCAAAATGTTGACCAACATCCACCCCCTGCCGTCCCGGGGAAACACTTGATAACTGGAGCTGCATTGATCTACCTGTGGTTTTTAGGAATAGATCACAGTAATGCTCCGAATCAACCTTTTATTTTTTCCCATAAACAATGGGGATCTTTTGTAAAGGGCACCTATGTTAACTTTTTTGTTGAAATGAAAATATCCCCGTTTTCTTGAATGACAAACATTTCATTTATTTCATTCGTGCATTCTTCATATTCATTCACTCCATATAAAGCCATCCTCTTCCCAATACAATTCATTCTCATTTAATGCAGGTCGCTCATGATTGACTATATGAATGATACGGATCCAATCCCGGAGTGAATTTTGAATGCCCCGAGATCTCCAGAGGGAATTGAGGAAGAAGATGATGAGATAGAATGTGAGTCCCGGTAGAGTTGAGGAGAATGGTGGCCAACGAAGAAAAGGCGGATCATGCCCCCACCAAGAAGAAGCGAAGTTGTAAACTTGGGGACTGAAGAATAGAAAAGAAGTGAAAATAGGGACGACGTTTTCCTCGAAAACCAAGCACGAACTGATAACCCTACTTTAGGAATTTAAGGATATTTTTCGCTGGACCTATCAAGATATGCGAGGATTGAATATCGACATAGTGGTGCACAAATTGCCAACAAAGCGGAGTGCAAACCAATACAACAAAAACTTCGGAGAATGAGACCCGGACATGTTATTAAAAATCGGAGAAGAGGTAAAAAAAATAGTTTGATTTGGTTTCTTGGAGGTAGCCAAATACCCGAATGGGTTGCAAACATCGTACCAGTGCCAAAGAAGGAGGAGAAAGTTCGTATGTGTGTAGATTATAGGGATCTAAACCGAGCCAGCCCTAAAGACAACTTCCCCTTACCACATATTGACACGCTGGTTGACAACACCGCGGGACATTCATGGTTTTCATTCATGGACGGCTTTTCAGGGTACAACCAAATAAAGATGGATTCTAACAACATGGAGAAAACTACGTTCATAACCATATGGGGGCACTTTTTGTTATCGGGTAATGCCTTTTGGGCTCAAGAATGCAGGGGCAACGTACCAGAGAGCAATGGTGACTCTTTTCCATGACATGATGCACAAAGAAATAGAAGTATACGTGGATGACATGATTGCCAAGTCCCGAGCAGGAGGAGGAGCACCTACGAGAACTTGAGAAAACTATTCCAAAGACTACGGAAATACCGGTGAGGCTTAATCCCTCCAAGTGTACCTTCTTCGTTACTTCTGGAAAACTCCTAGGGTTCGTGGTAAGCAGAAGAGGGATTGAGATCGATCCAGATAAAGTGAAAGCCATCCAGGATCTCTCACCACCCCACACTCAGAAGAAAGTTCGCGATTTCCTGGGGAGGTTGGATTATATCTCTCGTTTTATTTCCCAATTAACTGATCGATGTGACCCGGTCTTCGAACTTCTTAGAAAGAATAATCTGGTGTGTGGGATGAGGAATGTCAGGGGCCCTAGAAAAGATCAAAAGGTACGACAAATGCTCGATTTTAGTCGCGCGATGCCGGACCGACCATTAATCCTCTACACGATAGTCTTTGAGAATTCAATGGGATGCATATTGGGGCAACACGATGAGTCAGGGAAAAGGGAGCAAGCCATCTATTACCTAAGCAGAAAGTTCAATGAGTACGAAATGCGGTACCCGCCAGTTCAGAAGCTGTGTTGTACTCTAGTTTGGGCTACCAAGCTGCTTAGGCAGTATATGTTGTACCATACTACTTGGTTGATATCCAAGCTAGACCCATTGAAGTTCTTAATGGGCGCCAACACTAACGGGAAGGATGGCCATTTGGCGGATGCTCTTATCCGAATTCGATATTGTATCGTGAGCGAGAAAGCCGTAAAGGGAGTGTCGTAGTAGATTTCCTAGCTAGTCGCGCGGATGACTATGAGGCATTGAACTTTAATTTCCCGGATGAAGACTTGATGTGCATTACAACCGAGGAAGAGGTTTCAGATGATAAATCATGGAAGCTTTACTTCGATGGAGCCTCTAACGCCCTTGGACATGGGATAGGAGCCGTGCTCATTTCCCGAGAATGTCTATTATCCCTTCACCCAGTGATTAGAATTCTTACGCACCAACAATATAGCTGAATACGAAGCTGCGTTATGGGACTAAACTCAGCTATTGAAAGAAAGATTAAAGAACTTTGAGTATTGGAGATTCATCCTTAGTAATTTACCAATTGCGTGGGGAATGGGAAACTAGGGACCCGAAGTTGGTCAAATATTATGAATTGATTCAAGGGCTCACCAAGGAGTTCGAAAAGGTCAGCTTCAATTACCTTCCCCGAGAAGAAAATCATATGGCAGACGCCTTGGCGACCCTGACATCCATGTTTAAAACAAACACTGGGGCAGAAATGAAGCCCATTAAGATGCAGATGTTTGGAAGGCCTGCTCATTGTTGTAATGTGCAGGAAGAGATTGATGGAAACCCATGGTACTATGACATCTTGCAATATGTCAAGCTTCGAAAGTATCCCGAAGGAGCAAATGACAATGACAGAAAAACACTCAGAAAAATGGCAACAGGATATGTCCTAGATGGGGAGATCCTATATAGGAGAAGTCATGATCAGACATTGCTAAGATGTGTGGATGCCCGGGAGGCGAAGGAGATTTTAGCTGAGGTACACGATGGGCTATGTGGGACGCACGCCAACGGGCTGTCTATATTGAAAAAATTATGAGATATGGCTATTTCTGGTTGACCATGAAGGGAGATTGTATTGATTAGGCCAGGAAATGCCACAAATGCCAAATTTATGCTGACAAGATTCACGCACCCCCATCGCCTTTACACACCATGAATTCTCCGTGGCCTTTTGCGGCGTGGGGCATGGACGTCATCGGGCAGATTCACCCGAAGGCTTCCAACGGACACCGTTTCATTTTGGTCACTATAGACTATTTCACTAAATGGGTAGAGGCAGCATCTTAAGCCAACATCACAAGGACTACAGTATGTAAGTTCCTAAAGAAGGAGATTATTTGTCGATACGGTTTGCCAGAAAGGGTCATCACCGACAATGCTTCCAATCTGCATAACAAAATGATGACGGACGTGTGCAATCAATTTAAGATAACACACCATAATTCCACAGTCTATCATCCTAAAATGAATGGGGCAGTGGAAGCAGCAAACAAGAACATAAAAAAGATCATAGCAAAGGCAGCGGATACCTACAGGGATTGGCATGAGAAGCTGCCATTTGCCCTTTTCGCCTATAGGACGTCCATTCGCACATCAACAGGGGCAACACCCTACTCCTTGGTGTATGGTACCGAAGCAGTACTCCCCATTGAGGTAGAGATCCCGTCACTCCGAGTCTTAAATGAAGTAAAATTAGAAGAATCCGAATGGGAGCAAGCCAGACTCGACCAACTAAATCTCATTGAAGAAAAGAGACTAAAGGCCATTTGTCATGGTCAGATGTACCAAAAGCGGATGATGCGGGCATACAACAAAAAGGTGCGCCCAAGAGAGTTCAGAGAGGGGGATCTGGTGCTCAAGAAAATCCTCCCGATTCAGAAAGATTCTCGAGGAAAGTGGATGCCCAACTGGGAAGGGCCGTACGTGGTAAAAAAGGCCTCCTCAGGAGGAGCCCTAATCTTAACTGAAATGGATAGAGACGAGCTGAAAAGCCCTGTAAATTCTGATGCTGTTAAGAAATACTACGTTTGAAAAAAAAACAAAAACAAACAAAAACAAAAAGAAAAAAAAAGAACAAAAATGGATAGCTTAGGGCGAAAACCCGAAATAGGGCGTCTTGAAGCAAAAGGAGGACTCGAGTTGAAAACCTGTAAAGGGTGGCTCGGATAAATTGAAAAGTTGGATATCCGAAGAGAAGGGTCATCCCCATGAACCCTGTGAAGAGGGAGCTTCAGGCAAAAGATTCTACGCCGGTTGGTTGGGATCATGTATCATTCATACCAAGATAATGCGGGATCTTGTATTTCATATGTATCTTTTCCCCTTCCTCATGTGTGTCATAACTCTCTCAAAGTATCCCAAACCCTTAATCGTAATAAAATCGTGTTTTTGAGCATCCATTCCTTGCCTTCTTGTTAATTTCATGCAAATAAGCTAACATAGGCTTATGATAAACAAGAGATTTCTGAGCATTACTGTGATCTAATCTTAAAGATGCAGGTGATTAGAAAACGATGTTAACTTTGTCCTCTAGCTCCCTAAATAATGGTCGTTGACAGGGAAGGCGGAAGGCTTCAAGCAACAGGATAGGATGACCAATGGCGCACGCCCTGCTTGTTCAAGAGAAAGCATGTGAGATAACAAGAGAGATCTCCCAGGTGAAAACCCAGAAGGGCACCCCTTAAAAAAACTCTAAAGCGAAAACCTGAAAGGGCACTTTAAAACTCCAAATCAGAAATTCAGAAAAAGAAAGGTTGGAATGGTTGAACCCGACAGTGAAATGGGGTATCGCCGCCAAAAAGGGGAGAAAGTGAACAACGTAAAGTCAAGGTTGATTGAGGACTAAAGCAGGTCCACCAAGATATTGACACTCATGCATCATGAATAGTTAGACATCACTAGGATTAGGAGCATGTCAATTCATTTGTCATAGCATTTTGTCTTATCTTAGACAGGTATCTATAGATTCAAAGAGACATCGGTAGCCATCGTGGTATGGATCCCAAATGTGAAGATGAAGTTCTATATACCGAAGGCCTATGTTTCCAAGCGCCTGCAGAGAGAGGTTCTATATAGGAAGAATCCGCCACTCCGAGGCTTCAGGAGTTGAAAGTTTGTATAGGAAGGGCTTGCAGCTCCAGGGTGAAGACTAGCAGTTTTATATAGGAAGAACTCCCAGCCGAAGGAATTCACCCATGATACACAAGGTTTTATATAGGGAAAACCTGTTGTGTTGAAAGCGAAGAGTCTTATATATGAAGGGCTCCGAGCTTTACTGTCTTAGAGTGAAAGATTCTATATAGGAAGAACCCGTAGCTCCGAGATTTCAGAAGCTAAAAGTTCTATATAGGAAGGACTGATGGCTCCAGGGTGAAGACTAGCAGTTCTATATAGGAAGAACTCCCAGCCGAAGGAATTCACCCATGATACACAAGTTTTTATATAGGGAAAACCTATTGTGTTGAAAGCGAAGAGTCCCATATAAGAAGGGCTCTGAGCTTTACTGTCTTAGAGTGAGAGGTTCTATATAGGAAGAACCCGTAGCTCTGAGATTTCAGAAGCTAAAAGTTCTATATAGGAAGGACTGACGGCTCTAGGGTTTGAAGACTAGTAGTTCTATACATGAGGAACTCCCAGTCGGAAGAATCCATAAGTGGCGCAAAAGGTTTCATGTAGAAAAAAACTAGCCGCGTTGAAGGCAAAAAGTTCTATATAGGAAGGACTCCGAGCCTTACCGCCTCAAGATGAAACATTCTATATAGAAGGGACTCATAACTTGAGGCTTCACAGCGAAGGGTTCCATATAGGAAGAGCTTGTAGCTCCAAGATCGGAGGGGGAAGAAGTTACATAGAAAAGACTTACGAGCCCGAAGATTCAGCTGAGGAAAAGCGGAGAGTTCCAAAAGAGCACGTGTTTCCAAAGCTACAAATAGGGAAGTCGGATAAAAATGAGTGCTTATGAATCTTTGCTTTGTTCCCATTCCATGAGAACAAGCAAAGAGGGGCAACTGTAATCACTCATTTTTATCTAGTCTCTAAGTATCATATTAATATATTAGTGCATGATTACATATATGTGTGTACGTGTATATGTTATTAATATTACATATATGATATATGTGTAATGTGTGAATGTATGCATAGTGCATATATTTATGTTGTGTATTACGTACCTATTAATATGTGTGTGATGTGGTTATATTTATGTTAGGGGTATCATATAATATATGTTGGTATATGTGCATTTATGAATATGTTTATATATGTTTGCATGTATATATTATTAATGTCCTTGTTATTATTGAATGTATACGAATGAGTGTTGCATGAATTGTATGTATTATTATTAAGTGTATTTACGTGTGAATGTATTTCATTACAATCGTATGTACGTGTGTGTAAGTATGTATGTGTACGCATTTACTATTATATTATTATTAATATATGGACAAATATGAAAATAAAAAACCCAATTAAATTAAGTGTCCATATTATTACAAAACCCATAAATTACAAGGCCCGATCGGCCCAAACCCAAAACCCTAATACCCTTCAGATATCTAACCCTAATTTCTTTGTCTTTGCGCAGCTAACCAGGAGCCGTTGGATCAAAATGTTGATCCAACGGCCACGATCAAGGAGGGAAAAATATCCAGCTGACCGCGTATATTACACGCTCGGACTGTTCGAATGCCACGCACGTGTTCGATCCACGCGCGGACCTTTCGATATCCCACGCGCTATAACTCCTCGACTGTTGAGCCCCACGTGTCACGATCTGGAGTCGTTCCACCGATCGAGGTTTCATCTGAACCGTACATTCTTTAAGCTATCCCAACCGTTAGATCGAATCTGATCCAACGGTCGAGGACGCCTCTGGCCGAAGACATCTCCCCCACACCGCCACCATGCTTCCACCTTACCGGCCTCCAACCACCGCGTTCAGATATATAAAAAAACACACAAAAAAGAGACGATGTCAATATCATTTCATATCCAAAAAAGTTTTACAGTACTTGCTACCAAACCAAAAAAAAGTGATATATGTATGAAACAAGTAATTGTAAGGCAGTCCAGTTGTAATCAGTCACAGAAAAATAAGAAAGAAGCAAAAAATGTTTCAGTGGTAATTCCCCTTTCTCTTTCTTACTTCTTTGTATGCATGTACGAAAAATAGGAAGAAATAACAAAAAGAGAGGGATGTAGATTTGTTACCTTCGTCGTCAACGGATCTCCCATCACCAGTGACAAGCCTCTTCAGCTTTCCAAAGCTGAACATGGTGAACTGAAGGGAGGGGGAGGTCCTTTTTGGTTTCATTTCGGCTAAACAATACCAAAAAAACTTTTTTTCGTTTCGTATTTACTTAGATCTAGGCAAAAGGGTGAGTCATAGCGTAAATCTAAGTTCATATTCGGGTTCATTTTGAAAAGAGGTTGGTTTTGGGTGTTTCTTTTGGTTCGCCGGCGCCGGCTAGCGACGGCCGGTGGCAGAAGGGACGGCGGAGAGTCGCCGGTTTTTGGGTTCATCAAAGGTTTGGGTGGGTGAGTTGAGAGAAAATGAGGGAGAGAAAGGTTATTATAAAACCGGTTAAAGAAAAAAATGAGAAAAATTTGAGATCGGGCTAAAAACGGGGATTTTATAGGGCATTTTATTTTGTGAAATGGTTAAATTCTGAAATAAATCATCCCGCGTTTTCGATATTTTCACTTCTGTCTTGCCGCATAGGATATTTACAATTCCGGTCCCCCTTATATTCTAAAATCTTGCAATCCAACCCCTTGGTCCAATTACAGTTTTAGTCCTTTCAGATTCGGTTCAGCTTGCATTTTTGTCCCTAAATCGCACATTATTACCTTTTAATTTATGTCTCTTATGTTTATTTTTTCTCATTTCAGTCATGTTCCATATTTAAATGTTCATGTTAGTTTATTATGATCGTATAGGTTGATGTAGCCTTTTTGCCTGCTCATACGTCTCTTGTACATGTTTCGTATTTTCATGTTTATATGTATATGTGTGTTCAGTTTATGGTGATTATGTTTTTATGCTTTTATTTGGTCTGTCGTACCACACATATTCGATTAATATTTTAGTCAGCTCGTATACAACTTTTTTCATGTTTTAGCATGTATTGCATGTTCTCTTTGCTTTTAGGTTATGAGTTAGTATGTTTTCTTTGTCATGCATAATACTATGTTCTATATATGTTACAATGTGTTTTATTTTTAATATCTATGTCTTCTTGTGATATGTGTTTTTGTTCCTACATGTATTTATTCATGCCTTGTTATTGGGATGTGTTAAATTTGTTCTTATTTACGAGTATGATTAATATATATGTATGTATGTTTTAGAGTAGTATTTTACTTATGTTAGATTAGTATTCTATTATGTTAATATTTATTGTATTTAAATTATTTGCCATGTTTTATACTTTGCTTACTAAGTTTGCATAATGGAATACATAATGTCAATGCGGTGCCCTTTTATCCGAGCGTAAACGGGGCCAGTATCAGGCGTAGTGATAGTGGTTGGGAGTTTACTCTCGGATAATGGGGCCTTTAAAATTTATTCGCAATTATAACCCAATTTCAAACTAATCGTCACTTTAATCCGGAAAGTCTAATATTAATAAAGCGGTAATTATTAAAGTACCAATTTTGGGCGGTGTGGGGGTGCTAATCCTTCCCTATCCGTAACCGACTCCCGAACTCAACAGTTTTCGAATCTCTGGTTTTACGGTGTTCGGCCTACCTAAGTGGCCGGTGGCGACTCCAATTTTTAATAAAATGCGGTTTTTTAAACCCCACGGAATAAACGTTTTATATCCGAAAAATCACAAACACATCGAAAATCCACTTTTTTAGCGAAAAAAGGACATCGCTACAACACTTCTGTTCCTCTATTCCATGCTTCTTCGTATAGATTACAATTTCAGAAACTCATTTTACATACGAGGGAGTAAGATGAGAAGAGAATTACAATAGAAGTATTGAAAGGCACGACATGCAGGCCGTATTTATAAAACCTTATAAATAAAACTAAATGGGCTATTAGGCAAACACCATGCATACCAAACACCATGCATATCAAACATAATAAAGACGCGGTTTGTTATTAAAGTCTTACCAGGTTGTTCCTACACAGTTGTTAAGTCCCTTGTGGGGTTCTGGCGGCCCTGTAGCTGCCGACGGGTTTGTCGCTGCCTTGTTAGCGGCGGAGAATATTTTAAAGATTAGCATCTTAATTGCTATGTAAAAACCTCACGATTTGATAACTTTTATCAACATTATCGTGTTTTTTAGGATTTTAAAATCCACAAGGTTTTTTTACTAAAACAACTATTGTTACTTTCCCACACGAAATCTATAAACTAACCATTAGTCTAATATATAACTTTAATATGCGAATGTTAACACTTAACATCTAAAACTCAATATTAAATATGTTAACAATTAACATATAATATTTCAAACCCTATCGACAAAGATCTTGATGATTAACTCTTAATCACCGATCTTAGGAACATCTTTTAACTAGATTAACAGATTAATCGTGATTGAATAGATCTACTCGTACAAATATCATATATTCACTAAATAAATCAAAAATAACAAGTATCTCATAAAATTACATCACCCAAGTAATTAAAACCTGAATCTGTATCGTACCAGTGGCTTTGATACCACTATTAGGTCATGCCAGTACACCCCGTGGCGTAGCGGAAAAAAAAATCTGGCGATCACCACCAAAGATCCATGTACGAGAAACGAGTCGAGGTGAAAAAAGGTGAAGAATTACCTGTTAGAAACATGGAATTCTGAATTTGGAGAAGATAAAAAATCTAATCATGATTCCACAATGCCGATTCCTAAGCCGCAACAATAACGCTCTAAACTATTTAGAAGGTTTTTCCCAAAAGCATTAATGATTGCTAGATCTCTCATGCCTTTGTATAGCCTTTGTAATCCTAATTCAACTCATATTAGGATTTCAGTATATATATATTAAATATATATAATCCTAATTTAACTTTTATTAGGATTTTAATATATATATATTAAATATATGTATAATCACAATTCAACTTAATTAGGATTTCAATATATATACATATTAAATATATATAATCCAGTTTAACTTTAATTAGGATTTCAATATATATATATATATTAAATATATATAATCCCAATTCAACTTAATTAGGATTTCAATATATATATATATATATTGATTTAAATCGAATTATATTATTTATATATTAAAAGAGTCATGATTACAATAATTATTTTTCTTTTAATATTTACCCAATAGTTAAATTATATATATCGAATATGTATTAATTTAACTAAATCCATGTACATAAAATTTCTACATATATAATTCGTTTAATATATGCTCATTTCAACCGTGGGTGTGACCCTATAGGTTCATGTAACGTTAGTAGTAAATATTACAGACAACGAGTGACATCTAGCAATATGTCATTGTCACCTAAGTTATAAGAAATCATGATTCGACATAACCTTTTTCGTAATTAACTCTTTTTCATGTATTACATCCTTTTGTCCTTTATATCTAGATTGGACACAAGTCATGGAACATTCACACTTGTATAGTCCATCTAATATTTCTTGATATATTGAGTAGACTATTATAAACGAATAACTATGATATCTCATATCAACTTATTCGAGCATGGCCATGTATTTCTAGTCTCACTCAATCAAGTGGCCTACAATATTACTCCTATTATGTATGAGGGACAAATCCTATCTTGATCAACCATATCCCAGAACATAGATTATGGCATATCCAATATCAATCTTTATAGTGTAGTCAGTTACGACACACATATGACTGTATCAAAATATGCCACTCACAATGTTGAAATAATGATGATCTCAAGTCTGAGGATCATACATGTAGTTATCACTATGAGCAATGTTGTGACTGTCACATAATAATCCAAGAAACATGCTCATAGCGGGTCGGTCTAGTATATCGTTCTCTAACACATACTTATGTATTGATTTTGACATCTCCATGTCAATGACAACACTTTTTCATCAATCAACTACATATTAGTCTTAATGCATTATTATTGTCCATTCCCACAATAATACTCGACTAAGGACATTTAAGAATAACCATATTATTCTAAGGACTTTTGTAGCGACGTTTTCTTTTTTGGAAAAAACCTCTTTAGAAAAATTATGGGTTCGGCGCTACGGGTTATCCCCAAAATCATTTTTTTTCAATCATGGTTTAAAGGGATTTCTTTTGAAAATTCTTTTTCTTTAGAAAACTGATTGAAAATTGGGAGTCGCCACCGGCCACTTGGATAAGGTAGGTCAGACACCACAAAACCAGAGATTCATCTTGAAAGGGTTCGGGAGTTGGTTACGTGTGGGGAATGATTAGCACCCCCATCACGCCCGGTAATTGGTACCAAAATATTTGTTGCTTTTAATCGAAGGAAATTGTCGAAATTTGAAAGGAATTTAATTCGGCGACCTTAATTAAAAATTAACCTTAATTGAGCGGGCTTTATGAAATTGGAGGGTTCAAATTAATTAGACATTTAATTAACAAGATGGACGATACGTCGGACCATAGATTAAACCGACATCAAATAAGACCGACTGCCGTGTTAATTTATAGTTCAAATCTCACACGTCACCTTTATGTATGATTCAAGTAGTTAAGATATGATGTAATGATTTTGTCGACTTTTAACAAATGTCAGAATTAATAAATATCTCCCTATTTTATGTTTTAGATTAATTAACGCGAAATTAATGGGCCGTATGAATGACAATTAAGGTATGGTAAGCAAAGGCACAATAATACACACAAAAGATCCAACGCAAGACCTAACCTATAAAGGACCAAATTATGGAAATTGAATTAGTGATCTAGTTACTAATTAGGTGCTTCTAGTATTAACCCTAAATTAACTAAGCCCGAAAAACTGGATAGCCCTAATAAATTATTGATGATAATTGACATGATCAATTTTAAATTAGTATCCCAATGAGCCAGGGGTACTATTTAAAACGAATCAAGTTACCTTATCACATCTTTAAATTAAATGTCCATCTAGGCCCAATTGTCCATTTTATCCTAAAGGGGTGATTAAAGAGCGTTTAGCTATTTTAATGAATTTAGCATTTATCCCAATAAGCCAAGGATAAATTTAAATTAATTAAACTAGCTCAAACCTTAATCTAACTATTGTTTCAAAGACTAATCCTACTTCTAATTAATTTAAAACCTATGCCTCTATAAGTCGGGCGCACAATTTAAATTAATTAACACACCCTAAGAAGGTCCAACCTAACTAAGGCTTTTTAAAAAAAAAACTAAAACCTAAGATTAATTTGATTAATTAGGTGATCGTTTCCCTGTAAGACGAGCACACGATCCCGAATTAGCTAAATTACCTTGCCTAGTCTAAACTAAAACCTCAATTAACCAAAAACTTCTCTCTTTTACTAAGCCCAAATAGGAAGGCTCAAAACATATAAACATACATATCATAAAGCTATACTATATTTGAATTTCAAAAGTCTAATTATGTGTTTTAAGAAAATTCATATCACGCGAATTAAAAGGAACTTTTAATACCCACATATCTAAAGTTACATAGGACAAATATGTACATCGAAACAAAGAATAAATTAGTTGATCTATTAGACATGTCCAAGCAATAAAATGAAACATAAATAAAAATGATAACAACATAGGCAAAATAAAATGAAATACATGAGAATTAAGGAGAAATTAAACACTGGAGGGGACCAAAATAAAAAGAAACAAAATTGAAGGGACAAAAGTAAAAGGAGGAAAAAATAGGGTGTAAGTGTAAACCGGTAGAAAGCCTAAGGACCCAAATGGCAATTAAAAAAGGCGGAATGGCCTGTATACCGTAATTTAGCCAGGTGGAGGGACCAAAAGGGCTACTTGCCCATGAGGAGACCCTCCTAGCGCAAGAAGAACAGGGCGGAGGGACTCATAACGTGAATAAACCAAAAATAAAATTGGCTTAATATAAAACACAACGTTTTATAACGTTGTACCTCTTTTGGTTATAAACCATCAGGCTTAAGCACTCTCCCCAGCCCTCTTTCTTTTCCAGAACGGGGATGAACACCGCCATGGTGTTCATCCCCAAACCCAAAAAACACCTTAAATCCCATAATCCGACCGCGCTCTGCTGCGTCGGCCACCGTTTGTCAGCTACCAGCAACCTTCAATATCCCCCCAAAACACTCATCTCTTTTCCCTAAGCTCCGATCTAAGCCTAGTTTCAACGAAAAGTAAACGGAGATACCTCTCCTCTTTAAAAAAAACTAAAACGAAAAGCCCCTCTTTTTGAAAAAAACATGAAAAAATGCCTTCCCCCTGCCGATTCACCGCTCGTAGCACCGAATGACACTACAAGGCTTGTCATCAGAGGGAAAACGGGCTTCGAAGGTAAAATCTAAGCCCTAACTATCTATATGCATGCTTTGAAAGATAGATGTACCTTAGAAATATGTTTTTCTATTGCTGGTTGGGATTTCGAATGCTTTTACATGTTTGTTGGGTTTCTTTTTATACCCGAGAGTTACATTTGTTTTAAAATGAAAAGGAAAATTCCTATTGGCTACCTCTGTTGATAATATGTTTTTTACTGTCTTTTTGATTTGCTACCGATTTATTGTCTCTAATGCCTATGCTTTTTGCTTTGCCCGTGAACCATGACGCCCGGCTATGGAGGAGGGCGGTCAGATAGTGAGCGGCGCTTGTCCCCTAGAATGTCGTGGCGGGCTAAAGAGGGGAAGGGACCAGAGTGAGGAGTGGCTCGGGGAACAAGGACCTCTGGGAGCTGTTGGACCGATTGTGTATTATTTGATGTATTTAGGGCCTTGTTGGGCCGATTGTGTATTATTATATTTTCTGTTGTAAGTGGACTGTTGAATAAAGACTTGGGCTTTCTATTTGAATATGTTGGGCTTACTTATTTAGTATTGTCCTTTTGATAATTGTAATACTAATTAATATAACAAAGATGATATAATAGTAACATCTAATAGTGCGAAACAATAAAGTCTTAATAGTATGATCAATAGTGTTACATAATAACAGTAGGGCATATAGCAAAGGCAAATGGCAATACTAATATGTTAACATTTCTTTAAATAACGAAGCTCTCATTTAAGAATGTAAGAACAATGGGTTATCTCCCTGGATAAAATTAGTGATTACAACTTTATTATAATTCAGTTTATTTATGCACGCAGAATTGTAACTAAAAATAATAATGGCAATGCCTCTTTATGAATAAACAAGGTAAAACAAATGTTATTTACAATCATCTTATGATTGGTCTTTGGGCATACTCTAGATTTAGGATTTAGGGTTAAAATTTAGGGTTTAGGGTTAGTGTTTAGGTTTTAGGATAGTATAGGTAGGGATTTAGGTTTTAACCTATAAACCCTAATTTTTAACCCTAAACCCAAAATTCTATTAGCAACCCCTAAATTCAAAACTACTACACTTAAACCCCTAAACTTTAAACCCTAAACAAAGTGCTTAACCCATAAAACTAAGGCGCTTGTGTAAAAAAGTTTCCACAAGCGCTTGTGTATAGAATAATTACCCTAATTAAAAAATATATTATGTGCCTATTTTAACGAAAAAATATACTTTAAGTACTTATTTTGACAAAAAAAATATAATTTAGGTACTTACTCTGACGAAAAAATACTTTAGGTACCTATTTTGACCAAAAAGTATACTTTAGGTACCAAATTTAACCAGAAAGTATACTTTAGGTACTTATTTTGACCAAAAAATACTTTAGGTACCAAAATAAAAAAGTTGGTATATTTTAGGTACTAATATGATATATAAGCCATTTTATAATTTAGAGTTTATGGTTTAAAATTTATAGATTAGGGTTTAGGGTCCTTAAAAGGACTACTTGAGAGCTTTAAAAGCCTCATTGTTAAAAAATGCATAATGCTAAAAAATGCCCTTAATATTTGACTAAATTATCATTTTCGTCCCTATTATTTTTTTGAAGCAATTTAGCCCTTAACGTTTCATTTTGGGTCAAAATGACCCCTCTGCGGATGAAAACTGTTAGTCAACCAACGGTAAATGACTTGAACTGACGTGGCAGTGAACACCGCAATAGATGTGTCATATAGGCAAATATATTGACTTTACAGAATGACACATCAATCAAAAAATAATTTTATAAATTTGTATAAAATATAAAATATTTTTTCTTCTGACGTGCCATTCTACCAAGTCATTTCAAGTTGTTTATCGTCAGTTGACTAACAATTTTCATTCACGAATGGACTTTTGACCCAAAATGAAACGTTGAGGGCTAAATTGCTTCAAAAAAGAATATGGGCCAAAGTAACTATTTAGTTAAATGTTATGGGTATTTTTTTGTATTATGCCAAAAAAAACTTGTCGGTGACGGTGCATTAAATAATAATCATATTTTTAATACATTAAAATTTTAAATTTCTTAAATTGGTTTTTTTGTTTGAATAATACAAAAGGTATCACTTAAGTTGTCATACTTCCTAAAAAATCAATTAAGTCTTCTAACTACTTAAAAAAGCAATATTGTCTTTCTCGCATGTCATCATTTATATGTGAACTGTCACATCAACACAATAGATTACTATGTCAGCGTTATTAACGGTCGCGTCCGCATAATGACATTCAATGTTGGTTAAAGGACAAAACTAATGCAATTCATGAGTTCAAGGGTCTAATAGAGTGCCCTTCTATTGATGGACTAAATTGATTATTTAGTACGAGTTCAAGAGTAAAAGTGCCTCTTAAATCTTAATTAAATTATACATTGTTAATAAATTAAATATTAATCCTAAAAACAAGGGAAAGTAGATATTGATTTGTTTTTATGGTTTAAAGCATGAAAGAGTTCTTTTAACGAGGCATGTAATAATCTTTTTCGTGTATAAAAACCCTTTTCATACTATTTATCAAAAAAAAGTATGAGAGGGTTCGATTTTAAACTTAATTAGAGTAATGGGAGTCTCTGTCTCTATTGAACAAAAATTATTTGCCTCTAATTATACTCATTTTTATGTCTCTCACTGAAGAATACTAAAAAATTAAATTCTAAACTCCAACCCTAAATTCTACACCTTAAAAAATATATCCTACCTCTAATTCTCTAGACCTTAATTATAAATGCTAACCTTAAACTCTAAACCTAAAATCCTAAATTCACCTTTTTTAAGTGAGCACAAAAAAAAAACATAATTTGAAAACACATCCCTCTCTATTTAGTCGTGGTACCAGCTATCGTCTGTTCAACGCTCCCCATATTAAGCATTTATTCCCGTATCTAAAGCCATTACACATTTACAGCAGCAACTTGGACATTAATTTCAACCCCTACTCTCCAGAGCTACCAAATTAAGCAGTGCCGCTGCCTTTATTTCTCCCATCTTATTTAATATTTATGTCGTTGAATTCTTGTTGAGAATTACCGATTAATTCAAATCAGTTTCAATAATATGATTGCGTTTGTTTTCTGAAAATGAATTTCAAAAATATTTTATGTTTTTTTCATAGAAAATAGTTTGGTCAATAAAAAATATTTACAAGTTAATATAAAATAAATCATTTTCTAAAAAATAACCGGTAAGAAACTTGAATTTTATTTTGAAAATTTTTAATTGAACTAGACGTTTAATAAAACAGAAATCATCTCCCTTTTAAACTTTTCTCTATGCTTCATCATTAAAAATTAGATTTAAATTTATAGTTAAATTTTGTAGTTAGAGTTTAGAGTTTGTGGTTTAAATATAGAGTTTAAGGTTTAGTGTTTATAATTTAAAATTTAGATATTAAAATTAGAGTGCAAGATTTATTTTTTTAGTGTTTGAGATACCAAAAATAACATATATTTTTTGTTCGTGTTAAAAGAGAATGAATAAAGTTCAATTTTAAAAAAATCAAGGCATGGACCTGAGCCGGATCCGACAGACCCAAATTACTCAATTTACTATTTAAAATAATAAAACACTAAAAATAAAATTTTATATTAATATGTATACATTTTTATATTTACATTTAAATGAAATATATAAATTAAATTATTTATTTTTTATTCCCAAATACTATTATACAACTAATGATTTTTAAAATTAAAAATATTCAAAATTTAATATGGAATATTATAAATTTCAATACTGTTAAAGATACTTAAAATTAAATTTAAAATATTTAACCTATATTTCTATATAAAATATTAAAAAATAAAAGAAATGTGTGAAACCATAATTTTTTTGAGGAGGCAAATTATAAATTTTGAAGTATTAAAATATAATTTTATATTTATCTTAACTTAGAATTTTATAAATTTTGAAAATATTAAATTTAAATTTTATTATTTAGGAGATCAAAATGAAATTTCGATCATTATCTTTTTCAAAACTTTGAAATTCAAAAGGACTAAACTAACAATTCTACCATTTAGGGGACATGCCACGCCATCCCCAATTGCCCCTGTTTAAAATAAATTTATAACTAACTAAAAAGAAATTAAGCTGCTTTTAACATTAATTTTCCCCTATCGTTTTCCCCTTTCTTTCAAATCAATACATTTTAACACTCTTTATAATAATTCTGGAAGAAATTAAAATAGTTCGAGGTACACAAAAGGTAAATTAATTAAACTTCATCTCTTTATCCTTTTACGGCAAGAGACAGCGACGACAGGAGGCAGCAGCGACGATAAAATTAGCAGCGGCGGCAGCAGCGACGATAACAGCGACAACAATAGCAGGGACGGCGACATCTTGAATTTTAAATGAATAAAAATTAAGGTTTTTAAATTTAAGGGTAGATAGATATTTTGATCTATGTTTAAAAAAAAATTAAAAATAAAATAATATTTTTTAATTAATTTACCTTTTGATTTTTAAATAATTTATAATTATACAGTGAGTCTTTTAGATTTTTAATCTTTATAAATTGAATTAATGATGTTCATCGGTGCTCGTCGTTAGTGATGATCATCGGTACTCGTCGAGCACTGTAAAATTTTTTATATAAAATATAATAATATGAACATCTTTAATTATTAGGCTAATTAGTAGAACTCTAAATTTTGAGTTTTTTTTACAATAGAGTTCTTCAAATTAATGGCAATGGCATCTAAATACATTCCACTCTTGATTTGTTTATATTTGGGCATCGATAGACCAAATGTAACTCAAGTTGAAGTGTGAATGCTATGTGAGACAGAAGGGATAAAGGGAATAAAGAAAATAAATGGAAGGGCGCGTATATCAAGGCATGGTATGGAAATTAATGTAGAGGCATTTTCCGACAACCAACCTAAGGAAAACACGATCATGGTAAAAGGAAAAAAAAAAGAGTGAACTACTCTAAGGGTCGTTTTTCGTTTTATAAACGTTTATATTTACTCATCAAATTTTAAAACAAATTATATTTTGGTTATTTTTTATTTTTTATAATATTTTCAGCACTTATACTATTATATGTAATGTTTTGGTTTTCGGAACGTTAAAATTTATTATACTTTAGTTATTGGAATATTAAATTTTGTTAGTTTGATGACATGATATATTAGTAAAAGAAATTAATTTTTAATCTAATCTTTAAATTTTAAAAAATATTAATTTTACTATTAAATTTTATATAAAATATTAATTTAACATTTGCTTTAGCTGTAGGGAATGAGGAAAAGCAACTTCCCCTCCTTATCCTTTTACGGCAGGAGGCAGTGGCCACAGGAGAGAGAGGTAACGGCGGCGACCGCGCAGTGGCAGCTACGACTTGAATTTTAAATAAATAAAAATTAAGGTTTTATAATTTAGGGGTAGATAGGTATTTTTATATGTTTAAAAAAAAATAAAAAAAAATAATATATCTTAATTAATTTACATTTTAATTTTTAAATAATTTATAATTATACGGTGAGTCCTTTAGATTTTTAATCTTTATAAATTAAATTAATAGTGATCATCGGTATTCATCGTTAATGATGCTCATCGGTGCTCGTCGAACGCTGCAAATTTATTTATCTTGTATGAATTTAAATCTTGATATAAAAATACAATATATCCCTATAATTAAAAAAATTCAAAATTTAACATCCATCTTTTCAATAAGATGTAATCCACTCAATACACGGTCGGTTTTTAAGGAAAATCGAAATGCTGATATATAATGTATATTTAAAATTTTAAAATAAATATTTAACATTATTTAATGTCTTATTAGGTTAAATTTTTTTGGTGCAATACATGACTATTTATAGTCAATGTTTGGGATTGGTGACTCTCTCCCTCCCAATAAGGATAAAAATTATTTGTTCCTTTTCGGTGCTCCATCTGTTAGATTTATGATAATAAGAGGAAAATTAAGAATACATTTGAATTTCATATGTGAGATAATTAACTTACAGATAAAAAATATTTATACACAGACTTAAACTAACTAACAAGCTAACTAATTTTGTAACTAACTGCCAGCTAAGCTAACAAATAAACTTTTCGAAACTAACTACAATAACTAAACTCAACACTCTCCCTCAAGTTGGTGGGTGAAAAACATCTTTAACCCCCAACTTGGATACAAAATACTCATGTTGTTGAATTCTCAGATTTTTTGTTGCCAATTTCTCTGTAATTGATACAAATCCCATTTCTATCAACCCTTCTTGTATTTTTTATCTAATAAAGTGGTAGTCAATCTCAATATGTTTAGTTCACTCGTGATAAACATGATTAGAAGCTATTTGCAATGCCGCCTTGCTGTCACAAAAAAGTTTAGCTGATTGTTTTCTGTTGATATCCAGTTCTGTCATTAATCCCTTTAGCCACACTATTTCTGCCTGCAGTGGTAACTGCCATGCTTCTATACTGTCATAACCCCTTGCCCTAGATTTTTTTATGTATCTCACTACACACAGAGCTGCTTCGAAATACACCTTTTTGAGTTGATGCATAAACTGACTCAGGTGGTGAATAGAGAAACTGATGTCAGGTCTTGTGTGCATTAATTATATCAACTTGCCAATCAATCTCTGATAGATGGTTTTTATCATCCAGTAACTCCTCATCTTTATTTTGTTGCACAGTTTCATCATAGAGTACTGAAGTTAGCTTATTATTCTGTTCCAAAGGCGTTGATGATGGCTTTGCTCCCCCTAAATCAATGCTTTCTATAAGGTCGAAAGCATGTTTTCATTGGTTTAGGATAATTCCCTCTTTAGACCTCAGAATTTCAAGTCCAAAAAAGAATTTTAACTCTATTAAATCTTTCATTTTAAAATTTCTATTAAAGATTTCTTTGAGTTCTTTTATTATTCCTTCATCACTATCAGTGATCATCAGGTCATCTACATACACTAGTAGGATGACAATCCCGGTTCCTTGTTTCCTTGTGAATAGCGAGTAATCATGCTTGTTTTGCTAAAAACCAGCAGATAATAACAATTCTGTCAGCTTCGCATTCTACTGTCAAGAAGCCTGCTTGAACCCATATTATGACTTTTGTAGACGACAAATTATGTTCTCCCCTTGACTGCAAAAGCCTTCAAGCAACTCTATGTAGACCTCCTCAAAAAGATCTCCTTGCAAGAATACGTTGTAGACATCCATTTGGCACAAAGGCCATGCAAAAATAGAAGCAATGGCAAGAATAAAATGAACAGTAGTCATCTTGGCTACATGCGAGAAAGTTTCCACAAAGTCCACACCTTCCCTTTGATTATAGCCTTTGGCCACAAGGCGTGCCTTAAATCTCTCCACATCACCAGAAGCCTTGTATTTGATCTTAAAGATCCACTTGCAGCCAATAGAAACCTTTCCTATATGTAGAGGCACAACATACCATGTTTTATTAGACTCAAGAGCCTGAATTTCTTCTTTCATGGCTTGAATTCAGAGGGAATTTTGGATAACCTTATGATAGGTAAATGGTTCATGAAAGGTGGAAGTAGAAGAAAGAAATAACTGAGTATGAAAAGGTAAATGAGAATATGTAATATGATTAGAGATATTATACTAACCATTTAAAGATAGTAGGGTACGGAGGGAAAAGGATTGGAAAACATAAGTTTTCAACCAATTAGGTGGCCGAGACACACGAGAAGAATGTCTAATTTGTGGAACATGTAAAACAACAGATTCTGAATCTAGGGATGGAATAGTAGTGAAATTTGGTACATGTGAATCTGGTAAAGGTGGATCTGGTAGATGTGAATCTGGTAAGGGTGAATCTGGTAAGGATGGTACATGGAAAGGCATAGGATAAAGAACCAGAAAATTAGAATCTGAGATAGGAGAAGATGCAGGTTGTGGAAAAGAAAAAAGGAAAATGATTTCATGAAAAATAACATTTCTACTGACAAAAAAAGTTCTAGTAACAAGATTAAAGAGGATGTATCCTTTTTGTGTACTTGAATAGCCCAAAAAAATAGAAGGGACAACTTTTCAGAGAACTTATCATGGTAATTGGTATTAGTTGCATAACACAAACAACCAAACACTATCATATGAGAAAGATTAGGACTTTATGATGAATGACTTCAAAAGGAGATTTCCATTGTAACACTAAAGTAGGCAACCTATTTATAATATAACAGGTAGTAGACACACACTCTCCCCTAAACTTTAAAGGCACATTGGATTAAAATCGAAGGGTTCTAGCTACTTCTAAGATATGTTTATGCTTGAGTTCAACAACTTCATTTTTTTGTGGAGTGTGAACACAAGAACTCTGATGTAAAACCCCCAAAGATGAAAGAAAATCAGAACACTCAGTATTAAAATTTTTTGTACCATTGTCACTCCTCACAACTTTGATTGTGGGTGAAAACTGAGTCTTAATAAATTGAAAGAATTTTTTGAGAGCCAAAACAGTGTCACTTTTAAGCTTCAACAAAAAAACCCAACACATACGAGTGCAATCATCAACAAAAGTAAGAAAGAATCTTTATCCCCTATGTGTAGAGACTCTATAGAGCCTCCAAAGATCAATGTGTATAACAACAAAGGGTTCAGTAGATTTTGAATGACTGGTAGGAAATTGAAGTCTAAACTGTTTTGTTAAAGGGCAAATAGGGCATTAATGTACATCCAACTTGTTATTAAAAACAAAAAAAGTCACAGCCGACAATTTATTCATTGTAGAGGCTGAAGCGTGACCCAAATGAGCATGCCAGATGTGCAAATTTTTATAAGCAAAAGCTGTCATACATGCGGATGAACCAGGACTAACATCACGTAACACATCAAAAGGTAGAAAAAAATTGCAAAAAGCTGTACAATCCAAACCAGAATCTGAAGTTGAAGACTCAAGAAAGTACAATCCCTTAGACTTCTTACCAATCCTCTTCATCCCTCCATTTGAGAGATCTTGAAAAACACAACAATCAGGATAAAAGGTAACAGAACAATTAAGCTCATGGTAATTCTTGAAACAGATAAAAGGTTATGGTGAAATTGAGGAACAAACAAGATATTCTTAAGGGACTGAGAAGAGTTTAAGGGAAAAGACCTAATATGAGTGATGGGAACTGTTTTACCATTTGGTAGATGGACAAGACACGAAGCACATGAACTAGGAGAATTAAGACTCTTGAAATCAGACAAAATATGATTTGTTGCACATGTATCTATAATCTAGGAAATATAATCATCAGTATTGGACACAACATTTGAACTTATACCTGCCATATCCACCATTGTATCATGTGCATGAACCTTGTGCAACAAGTCCAATATCTAATTGTACTGATCACGAGTGAAAACTGGAGCAGACAAGTGACCAGTCGCATCTGTGTTGTCCATACCAAAATCCAAGTCAATAGATGCTTTGGGAGAAACCGTCACTACTGCTTGAGACCCTCTCTTTTTAGTAAACTTGTAGTCAGATGGGAAGCCAATCAATCGATAGCAATTTTTACGTTTATGCCCTTTGATTTTGCAGAGATCACAAATTCCTTGAAATCGCCGGCAATCCGGCATCCTAGATGCTTGCGAATAGAGGGCTGTTGAATCTGAATACGGTGTGTGCCTAGTGAGATGCACTCGCTGAGACTCCTCTTGAACAATCATAGAGTAAGCCTTGTTCACTGTAAGGAGTGGTTGCAGGAGCAAGATTTGACTTCTAATTGCAGTGTAAGTCTCGTTCAACCCCATCAAGAACTGAAAAAGTTGTTGTTGAACGAGATGCTCCTGATTCCTCTATGAAACTTCACAATCACAGGTTGAAAACGAGACTAATGTATTAAAATCATCCCAAAGCAATTTTAGACGAGTGTAACACTAAAACAATGGACTCCCCCTGACTAAGAGTGGCAATAGCTTAATGAAGAAAAAAAATTCGATAACCATCGATTTTGTCAAATCGTTCTCGTAAATCTTTCCAAACTATAGCAACATTCGAAGTAAATACAATACCTGCAGATAATTCCTCGCTCACATTGTTGAGGATCCAAGACAAGACAATGGCATTGCATCGCTCCCACTGTGGCTGCAATGAATCGTTGTAACTCTCCTTTTTCCAATCTCGGTCAACGAATCCCAGCTTGTTCTTTGCTAAAAGAGCTATCCGCATCGAACGGCTCCATATACTATAATTTTCCAGGCAAATGAGTTGATGAGAGACCAGCAACGTTTCTGGTGTGTTAGATGAGTGGATGATTGAAATTGACGATCGTTTTTCCGTCATTGGTGGCATCGTGAATGAAGTAGTTCTCCAAGAAGAACCCTAGAATCGCAAGATTTGGGGAAAACGAATAGAAAGAACGAAACAATGAGCTGCCAAACAAACAACTCTCAAACAACAGGCTAACAAAGACGAGCTCAAGAAATGCACAAGCCCAAAGAAAGACGGGGTCTTGACACCATGTTAAATTTGTGATAATAGAAGGAGAAATTAAGAATACATCTGAATTTCATATATGAGATAATTAACTTACAACTCAAAAGTATTTATACACAGACTTGAACTAACTAACAAGCTAACTAATTTTGTAACTAACTTCCAGCTAAGCTAACAAATAAACTTCTCGAAACTAACTACAGTAACTAAACTCAATATCTTCCTATGCTCTAACACTAAAAAATTAAATTTTAATCTATAACCCTAAATTTTAAATCCTAAACCTTAAGCTCTAAACCATAAAAAATATGTCTATCCCAAATTTCTTGAACTTTGTTTCTAAATTCTAACCCTAAACCTAAGTTTGCAGTGTGCAAACATAAATAAAGACACCAAAAAGGGGCATAGGATTTATATTCCTCCCAACAATACTTTCTCCAAGATTCGAGCTCAAGTTTTCTCCTTGAAAAAGTAACATGTCTTACTATTGCACCCAACACTTGTTGGTTTGGTTAAGTATTTTAAATTTCATAAGTGAAATAAATAAATTTTCACGTGTCTTATTTATATTTTTATTTTTATATCCAATTTATATCAACAGTGCTAAAGAGGATTACAAATACTCATATCCCCGATGAAAAATGGGCATGAAATGTTTGCAAGGTATCCAGACAAGGCCAGACTAAGAGGGTTGTTCTCCTATCCTCTTCTTCTTGTCTTCTAGACTCTGATCACCGTATTGTTTGCGATTTTTCGTCTCAAAACTACAAGATGTGAATTGTCTATATCTGCCACAACCACTTTGGTTCATCGTTTTTACCTCCCTTATTCGGTGTCTCCTTACTCTAACATCAACAACACTATTACTGTAAGTACAATTATTTGGTACATTGTTAATGGAAAATTGTTTATTTTTGTTTGTAAATTATAGTAGAATTGTGATAGAGATTTTTCATATAAATTTAATTGAAAATTTTGTTCCTTATTTTAATTCTTATACTATCAATATACCTGATAATAATCTATCACTATAATGCTAATATGTTATTATTACTCTTTTTATGTTAATCTTTTTTTACTATTTCCCTTATGGGTGTTTAAAAGAAATCGTTTTTATCCGGAAGCAATGGGATTTGTGAAGGAGATGATGTACATATGGTTGTTTCAATCCAAGGGACAAGCGGCTTTGTTGAAGGAAGCTGCCCTCTCCATTTTGTTAATATATTTACTATATAAATGCTGAAATATTAACATTTATCGCACCATTGATAGTCGATCCAATCAAACTTAATCAAAGTTGCATTTTTTTTATAAATATATATAAAAATATATTTATCTTGTGATATAAATTAATGCTGTTTATCTTGTGATTGTAGAATGGTTTTGATCGAGAGATTTTGATTATATGTGATAAGAAACAAATATATTTAATAAAATGGATGGCAACAACATGTCTTTTTGGATGAATACAATGAACCGAATACCGTGGCCATGAAGATCATATGAAGATTTACTGCCGACTTAACCATAAGACATGCATTGTTTACTAATGGTTAATTTCATATTTGATTTATGAAATAATTTTATAAATATGATTGAGATTTATGATAATATTATGGTACAAGGGAGAATTAAAGATTAGGAATTTTGTACAATTTATTATAATAAGGTCCTTGATTTAAAAAAAATAAATATTTGTTGATTTGTTGTATGCGTGATAGATTGACTTTTGAATACAAAACAGACCTAATAAAATTTAAAATTTAATTTATGAAGTACAATACCATTTTATTTTCCTCGTGTGCTTTATCACCGGTCCAAACTTTATCATTTGCTTTTTTTTGCAAACATTTTCCTTAACTCCTAAGATTTTATGTGGTCGCTTTTATCTGTCTAGAACTGCAATTTTATGATTAATGTATCATTTTATGAGATAAATAACTTGTACTATCTTATAATAATATTAATCCTAAAATCAATGCATGCATCCCAATGTCTTGTGTATGTTTGAAATCGAAATGCACGGGATCAAACTTGAGGCTTTCTTCTTTTTTCATTTCTCATTATTGGTAAAAGCCAACCGGTTTTGTGAAAGGCAACAGGTTGAAGCAGTATGCGTGGGAGATTGAGTAAATGGAGGGGCAGCAGCTGGGTGCAAAGAGGCAATTGTCCCCCCAAACCGGATGAATTACTTGCAGTTTAAGCCCTAATAA
Organism: Hibiscus mutabilis; assembly: GCA_019671005.1. Classification (NCBI taxonomy): domain Eukaryota; kingdom Viridiplantae; phylum Streptophyta; class Magnoliopsida; order Malvales; family Malvaceae; genus Hibiscus; species Hibiscus mutabilis. The sequence goes on along the minus strand of CM033718.1, from coordinate 54,009,824 downwards.
CTTTCAAGTTTAATTACTTTATAATACATTTCAATTTTATAAAATTTCATTCGTTTTAAAATTATTAAGTTTAGAGATTAGAATTAAAGTTTAGGGTTAGAGTTTAGAAAATTAAAAGTGATTATATTTTTTAGAGTTTAAGATTTAAAGTTTAGGGTTAGAGTTTAGAAAATTAAAAGTGATTATATTTTTTAGAGTTTAAGATTTAAAGTTTATGATTAAAATTTTAAGATTAAGCATAAAATTTATTTTTTTAGTGATAGGGCATAAAAAGGAGCACATATCGAAAAAGAATAGAGGATTTTTGTTCTTACTAATCACCCTTTTTTTATTTAGTCAATCAGCATATTGTTTGTCTTCGGGAAGTAGAGATATAAAGTGGGCAGGGTGGGTGTGGTAGTGTTTTCTCCGAACCTATACCTAGACCTGACAAACTTGACCCGAGATCCAAGACTCGAACCGATATCGACCCAAATATGATGACTCAAAATGTAACACCCTAAACTCGGATGTTACATTTGGGCCTTAAGCTCAAACCTGTTACCATAAAATTTCACAATATGGGTTTAGCCCAACAAGAGATTCTCAAAAACATTTAAAGCCAACACTTAAAATATAGATAAATAATCAAAATGTTACAAAGAAGCTCTAATTTAATTTAAAACGTTTGAAAATTTGATTTGATTAATACAATTTCAAAAATAAGGATTATAGACTTGTTGGGCTCGAAATCGATCAACCGAATCCACCAAGAGGGTTGAATTTGCTCCCCGAATGAATCGGCTAAAATCGAAAAATAGTGGACAATATTGCACGATGATTTTAGAGTGGTTCGACATTCTAAACCAAGGTCTACATCCACTACCTTAGCATCCATACTAAGGGTTTTCCAATTCACTACTATGAATTCTTCATTTTTATAGGCCAAAGGGGTAACCTTTACAACCCTATCTTTTTCAATGGCTAAAATAGAACCACTCTAGTTTTTCTTTAGGCTAAATTAGAACCTCTCCCTTTTACAAGGTAATTGTGTAAACAAAGAAACCTCACAAGGTGGGTGTTTACAAGATTGAAGCTCACAAGAGTGTAAAGAATAAAAACAATTAAAACACTCTCTATACACTATATACAAGAGAAATAAAGAAAATAAAACTTAAATACAATTTCTCTTGATCATGATGCTTGGATGTGTTCTCTTACCATCTTCAAGTGTCCCAAGTCTTCTTTTAAAGTGTGGAATGAGCTACTAGCCGTTTATGGCCGTTGTGGGTGGTTTGGAGCTGTTGAGGACTTAATTTCCAGCATTAAATGTAGTCTGGTGTAGGGCGTATCGGCACACGGGCTTCGGGTATCGGTACCTACCTCAAAATAGAAAGAGTTATTGGGAAATTTTACACTAGTATTGGTACACGATACATGCGTATCAGTACCGACCTTTCTGTATCGGTACAGTCTAAGCCATATCGATACCCATATTGGCTACTAGAAAATAGAGTTTTGGGAAAAATAAAGGGGCGTATCGATACGGGTAAAACGAATATCGGTACTGTAACACCCTCGACCCGAATGTTACATTGGGCCTCAAGCCCAAACCAAAAACCATAAAATTCTCAAACTGGGTTTAGCCTAAACAAGTTATTTTCCAAAACATATAGATTCAAAAGTTGAAAACGTAGAAAAACAATTTAAATCATTACAAAGGAGCTCCACTTTAAATTAAAACATTTAAATATAAGAGCGAGGCTCAGTCCCACTAAGCACCGGGATCATACACTCTGAGTGAAGCTTGGTTCCACTCAGCATCGGGATATATACACTCTTTGGGGTGAGGCCCGGTACCACTAAGCGCCTAATATATACACCCATGCTCGGAATCTCTCATCAAGCATCTTCGAATGAGTCCTGGTCCCACTAAGCCTCGAGTTCATACATTCAGGAATCTTTAATGTAACAACGAGAGTCACCACCAATATTTTTAATTTATGTGAGATTTGATCACCTGAAAAACCGGCTATTTTAATAAAACCTGTTTTTATGACATTTTATTAAAACAACGAGTTTTGGCCTGGGAAACCAGAAACGCAGGTTCGGGAGTCAATTACGTGTGGGGAAGGATGAGCACCTCCACAACCCCCAAAACTGGTACCTGGTCGATTACATATTGTCTAAATGATGGAAATTAAGAATTCGAATTTAATCTAAAATTTGTGATCCCTTAAAACTTTTAAAAGAATATTTCTTTGTATGAAGGGAATTTGCACCCCTACACCCGGGGCATAATTCCCGTTAGATTCCTGAATGGAGGGATTCTATTTTGAAAATCATAGTTTAAATTTTAAAATTTTATTTTTGTGTTAGGGGTTTAATGGAAAGTGGCATCCCTTACGCTTGAGATACGTTTTTCACGAGAACCCCTAATAAGAAGTTTTAATTTAAAATTTGAGTAAAATATATGTAAGATATATAAATATATATATTTTAGATTGTAAATATTAAGTAAATAATGACAATCATAATTATACCTTAATTAATAATAATAATAATAATAACTTGGAAAAAAATAGTGATTAAAATGGAAGGAAAAGAAACTAAAAAGAAGAAACGTGAAGGATACAAAATGAAAGGACCGGACGTGCAATTCCCCCCTTTAGTAAAAATGCGCAGATCCTAGGCTCAGGTAGGGTTGAAGCGCGGGTCGAGAGCACCAAAATGACCCGTACCGGTACGACCCCCTATTGCGTACTGGTACGACTAAAGCTCATACCGATACCCTACTCACGGATTCGTACCATTTCCTCAAATTATGATATTACAACACTTTATTCGATCCCTAAAGCTTATGAAAGTCATTAGGGTTTGTTTACTAAAACATTCAACCAATTAATATTAATTACCAGTTTCATGATCATTTATTCGAATATTACCATTATTTATCATTTACACACAATTTCCAATGAATACACCAATATCCATACTCTAGCACCCAATCATCACAATACATAGTTCAAACAATCATCACATAGATATACAAATATCTGAACAAACATACACGATCTCCAAAGTTTATACGAGTAAAATAATATCCCTAAACATCATTATTCATCTCATAATTATCGAGCCTCATAATACTGGTCTCTACTCATGCTTATTAATCATCTACCTATTTTGTAGACACTAACACGCAAAAAAATCACATTTATGATGCTCATGAAGCAATATGAGTTCGATGTGTACTAACCTCAAGCAATTATCGATAAATCCTTGCTCGAGCTCTTCAATCACTCCTTTCAATCCGGTATTCGAGTGATGCGTAAAATATAGTATGCACAATTAGAGCAAGTATACTCGTTGCATAAGTAATAAAGTGATAAGTATCGAGTGTCGAACCCTCAAGGATCATAGTGATAGACTTAAAGCAATTGCACGAAATAATTAGCAAAATAATGATAAAATGATATGGTGATGAAAAATATAAACTAATGCCATGGTAAAAAGTAAAGATGAAGAAATGATCAAAAAACAAATAGATGATGTAGAAAAGATTCAGAAAATTATGGATGTTGGATTTATTGCTTAGGAGCTATGCTAATTACCATTCGAATGTTATAGTAGTTGGCAATATATGTCAGCGTAAACCAATTAGATCTTGAACAATACATCTCTCTCGATACCTAGAAGGAACAATAAGAAGCTATGGTAATACATGTATCCGTGAACCCTAACAACTTATTGTTTATTCAAGCTCCCCTCATTAGTCGTTGAAATCCTAAACTTATGTCTAAGCCAGATTAGAACCTAAGTTAACATCTTAAGCTCCAATGTTCATGTTTTTCTAACTTAAATATCTCGATATTAAGCCACAAATCAATAATTAAAAAGCCTCTCTTGATAGCTCTTACAATAATTTTTCATGAAGAACAATGAATATGATAGATAAAGGAAAAAGGATATAACATTGAACAATAATTAAAACACAAAATCCTAAAACAATAAAATCCAACAAAAAGTATTTAACTCATGTATGAGAAAATAACATCCATAATAAAAGAATTAAAAACATGACAGTAAATAAAACAAGAGAGAAAGAGAATCCAAGTGTCTTAAGATTTCTTCTTCGTGCCCTCGAATTGTTGCTGCAGCGCTCCAAACTCCTAAAGCCTCTCTCGATAGATTTTCGTCGTTTGGAGATTCCTTTTAATCTTCAAAAATGGTGGTTCTCTGATGAAGAAGACAAAGAGTTGTTCTCCCTTGAATAAAAGATTCTTTGCGTATTTGTGCGTTAAGTGCAACCTACCTTAATTGTTGTCCTTAATGTATTTATACAGAGGTAGCTCTCCTAGGATTTAAAAAACCCTAAAGTGCAAGGAATCTTTTAAAGAATATCTTACTTTTCTTTGTCATTAAATGCTGGATAAAATAATATATTGTCACATGCTTTTAATAAATGTCCATGTGATCCACCAAAGAGGATCTTTACTTTCCACATCATTATTGGCTCAATAAAAGAGATGGACCCACACATTAAATCACATTAAAGGATTCAAAATTTGTCTCCAACATGATAAAGAATGTTGTAGCATTCAGTCCAACACGAGAGAATTTTGCTCCAATACTCCAACGTTCCACTTCTCTGTTACTTCCTTTGCAAGCAATACTAAACCACTACCTTTCCCATTAATATCATCAATATGGATAAACATTAAGCTCAAACACAATAAGTACAAAAGTATATGCAAACTACTCTTAAATGCAACAAAATTTTAGTCAAAACACATGCAAAAGTTAAGTTAAAAGGGTATGCAAAATAGGTTATTTACATAGTCATCATCGAGCCCAAACAATCCTAATAAATATATGAATACCACAAATATTAATTAACCTCATTCACTAACTAATATACAAGGTCAAACATGTAAAAAAAGCTTACCAGGTTCGAATTTAGTGAAACGAACAATACCAATGGACTCATAACATCGAGAAATACCCGGGTAGGGTCCCCCAAAAAAATCAATGACTCAGTCAATGGTGGCTCGACTCGGTGGAACCAGACCAGACATGCATGGCAGCTGGCCCAACCGACTTTGCCTAACTGGCTATCAAGCTCCAACAATTGCTAGAGCACTATAAGCCCCTCGACCTAGCCTAGACGCTTGACCGAACCAAGTGAGCTACATTGGGTTTGCCGAAACAAACCCGAAGCGATTATCTAAGATTAGGTCCATTTTTTCCTTTTTATCATGTCTAGATGCATCATTATAACCTAAGGCGTGCATGCTGGCAGCGGGAGAAATAACAACTGAATTGGGCGTCGAAATGACATCCAATTGTGTGTGTTTGTAGTTCAGAGACCAAATTGCAAATTTAGAAAGTTTCGAGGACTTAGTTAAATTTGAAGTTACCCATCCTCAATTAGTCAGGTTATATGATTACTCATCAATTTAGAACTCTAGATGTCTGACTGAACTGAGTAAGCTACATTGGGTTTGCCGAAACAAACCCGAATCGATTATCTAAGATTAGGTCCATTTTTTTTCTTTGTATAATTTTTAGATGCATCATTATAACCTAAGGTTTGCATGCTAGCAGCGGGAGAAATAACAACTGAATCGAGCATCAAATTGACATCCAATTGCGCGTATTTGTAGCTTAGAGACCAAATTGCAAATCTAGAAAGTTTCAAGGACTTAGTTAAATTCGAAGTTACCCATCCTCAATTAGTCAGATTACATGCTTACTCATCAATTTGGAATTCTAGATGATTAACCAAACTCATTTAATTGATCAAACATGGACCAAAATAAAAGAATCTAAATTCATAAAGACACATCAACTGCCAGAAATAACCACTGGTATTGGTATGTGGGCAACCGTACTGATATTGGTATGCGTATCAAAGGGGTCGTACCAGTACAACTCTTTGCTTATCGGTATGCGAGCTCATTTTGCAAAAACTTCAATTCCAGTAGCTAAACTCGTACCAATACACTCCTTCACATACCGATACCTTAGCCAAAATAAAACTTACCCGTACCGATACAGTGGTTTGCGTATCGGTACCCATAGACCCGAAATGTACAACTTTGCTGGTTTTCATCTATTTGTCTACTCAAACATGCCTATAACAAACATAGACATAAATACCACTAAACCAAGGAAAAATACTGGACTAAAGCTCACGGGAACAAGAACATTAATTGAAGAATAGAATCGAGTCACAAGACTAGAGGCATGCTTCCTAAAACCTTTCAACTCAACATCCAAAAAGAAATTCAGGGCACATTTCAGCATAAGCATCACATCATGGACTTAGATCAACATTTTAAACATGCTATGACATCAAAAGAATAAAAAATAACCAATTCCAACTTATATGCATACTATGGTAGTCATTAAGCATAAGCTCATAAAAGCATGTCATTATCAATCATGCATCAAATCCATCAACATAAAGGCCATCAAACCACAACATATAAAACTCCACAACACCACAAAATCTAGATTACAATTCCCCAAGACATGGTAATACATTGCCTTATTAACTGATTTAAAACTATATTTCCATACTCAAGTAAATGACTTGTTCTTGGACCTTCCTTGTCGAGATATCGATGCCCCACTACTTTATTGTTCTGCGTTAGTGAAAGAAGAGAGCGTAAGCACACATGCTTAGTGAGGTTGCTCTCAAAACGTAGATGCAATACAAAGTTCATTTGAAGCCACAAATCATGTGAAGTACAAGCACGCTTAAATAAATCAAAGTATTTCCTCATTTGTTTCCAAAACAAAATCGTGCATAACATCCATATGCATCAAAATCTTTTCATATATCTCATATATAACATATATTTCATATATTGGCTTTATAGTGATCTGGATAGTCTTATCTCTACCCACACATTCAAGAGAATAGAATGTTATACTTACACATCGGGTACACAGATTTTCCTGTGGTCTCATCTCCACGTAATCTCATACCTTGCCTAGCTAAACCGCAAGATAACATTAACTTGGGCTGCCTAGTTAAACTGCATATCCCAAGTGATTACCAACAGCTCGAGTAGCCTAGTTAAATCGCTTTTCCTCAAAGACCATAGTGCGATCAAATTTATATTATAGTGCACTTTAAACCTTATGGCATGCCAACTATATCTGATAGTTTCTCGTTACATCACATAGCCAATATATCATTTTCAAATGCATTTACTTACTGTTTCCCAATGTATTTCTCAAAACCATTTCATATGCAAAACCACATTGCCAAAGGGAACAACACATTCCTTCTAGAAACAAATCTCAATGCTCATAGGCATCCTTAGACTTAGATAAACATTTCATATTAATCCAAAACGATGCATTTATAGTAAGTAAATCAAACCATGTTCAAAACCAAAACATGGAATCCGCAAGCTCATATCAAGCCAAAAACCAAGCGAAATAAGGACAACTTACGCTTGAGCTTAGTTAAGTTTTTTAGGCTATAAATAAACCCCCATGACCCATCGTTCAAACCTTTAAAGAGCGTTGACGCGTTTATACACTCATCGATACACTTTGCTTCACTCGCCAATGCGAATCGAGCCTCCAAAATGCAATGTACTCTTACTAGGTAGCCTTGCTTGATGTTCCCTATTTTAATCATATAAAACCAGAGGGAAAATGTATCGTTATACATTCTAAACACTACCAAACAACAATCCCCTGCATCCTGAAGATTCCTCTTTCGAAAATTAGCCAAAACGACCGAAATCAACATCAACCTTTGTTCGACCAACACCTAACCACGAACAACGATTCTAACATTCAATACATATCAAAACAAAACCAAAAACACTTCCTAAACATCCTTATATCTCCATCAACTCGAGAATACTCATAACAAACCCAAAAACCACTAAAAACTCATCTAAAAATTAAGCATTCAAATAGTTTCAGGATTTATTTCAATAATATCATTTCACATTATGATTTCCTCACAAAACATGAATTTAGCCAATCAAAATATCCAGGTTTCATCAACTTAAACAATTCTTTTAGCAATCATCAAAATCTCCACAAATAACTCAATATTTGAAATCAATTGCAAAACTAAATTAAAATTAATCTAATATCAGTCAACTACTAGGGAATATCAATAAAGAACCTTAGTTTAAGAGAGAAAAATGAGATTCACCTTTGAAGAAGCTCCCACCAAAATTGACTTAAGATTTTCCTTGAAATCAAACTTGTGAAATTGATGAAATCTTTGAGAAATCCTTGTGAAATTTTTAAGAGGAATCAAATGTATAATCAAATGGTGATTTCTCGATAGAAAATAAGCAAAGAGTTTTTGAGAATAATGGTTGGAAATTGAAATAGAAAGTGAGGGGAAATAATGAGAGAAAATTAGAAAGAATCAGAAAATGATTTAGAAACCAATTAACTGTCAATTCCTTAATCAATTAAGGTGGTCATTTTCTAATTGAAACATTTGGAAAAAATAGCTCTCTAAGGATTCTTGGCCCATTTACAAAACAATCATTTAAAACAGTTTTGAAATCTTTACAATTTAGTCATTAAATAAATGTCACTTAAAACAATTCAATTAACTCTCAAATTAATTACCACAACAATCCATAATATACTTAGAAATTTTTAGTAAATTAAACACATTTTTATCTCCTCAATTCATATTTTTAAAATATTAATTTTCCTGAAACTCATTTAACCGGTTAATACGATTCGTCCGAGTCGAATCCAACCCAATCAAACCTCTAAACATCTAGCCCTATTTTTGGGGTGTTACAACTCTCCCCCTCTTAATAAATTTCATCCCCAAAATTTACCTAGAGGGAAGAGATGAGGAAATTGTTTCTTCATATCCGCTTTCGTCTCCCAGTGGCTTCTTCCACACCTTTGTGTCGCCACAACGCCTTATCCAAATCAATGTTATTCCATGAAGAACCTTGGTACTAAAATCCAAAATCCGTTCTGGTTCTTCTTCATTAGCCAACTCTGGTTGCAACTCAATCTCCTCAACTGGCATAACATCCGACGGATCCGATCTATACTTCCGAAGCATCGACACATAGAAAATTTCATGTATCTTTTCAAGCTCGACCGGTAGCCTAAATCTATATTCCACTAGACTGACACGCTCAATGAACTTATAAGGTCCAATGAAACTAGGGCTTAGCTTACCCTTGTGCCCAAACCTCATCACCTTCTTCCAAGGCGAAACTTTCAAAAACACTTTCACCCACTTCGTACTCAATCTCTTTCTGCTTCAAATCCGCATAAGACTTTTGCTGACTCGAAGCCGCTTAAGCCTTTAACAAAATGATTTTCATTTTGTATCCTTAAGTAAATTGGACCCGCAACATGATTCTCACCCGTTTCTTCCTAACAAAGAGGCGTACGACACCTACGACCATAAAGAGCCTCATAGGGAGCCATCTGAATACTCGACTGATAGCTATTATTGTAAGCAAACTCTACCAACGGTAGTTGCTTTTCCCAAGTCCCTTGAAACTCAATTATAAAACATCTCAACATATCCTCTAAAATCTGAATAACACGTTCAGATTGCCCATTTGTCTGAGGATGATAAGAAGTACTGGGATTAAGCCTCATACCCAAAGTTATCTATAGACTTCCCCAAAGCCTTGATGTAAAATGTTGATCCTTATCTGATATAATCGAATTAGGAACTCCGTGCAACCTTATAACTTCAACAATATACATATTCGCCAACTTATCCAATGTATACGTTGTATGCACATCAAGAAAATATGCACACTTCGTAAAAAGATAAACAATCACCCATATTGAATCCTTTTTGGATGGTGTCAAAGGAAAACCTATCACAAAATCCATGATGATCCTTTCCCATTTCCATTTCAGAATCTGAACAGGTTGCAACAACCTAGAAGGAAACTGGTGTTCAGTTTTAACCCTCTGATACACCATATAACGAGAAACAAATTGGGCCACATCCCTTTTCAAGCCAACCCAATAATACAAATCATTCAAATCTCAATACATCTTTGTACGAACATGATGCATAGCAAAAGGACTTGAATGAGCCTCATTCAAAATAGTGCACCTCAACTCTGAATCTTTCGGCACAACTATTCGACCTTTAAAGCAAAAAAACCTATCATCATCAAAATGAAAATCCATCAGATTACCATCCAAAATATCCTTAACATGATAAACCAAAGAACTATCATACGACTGCCTTGCTTTAATCATTTGAGACAAAGTATGCTTAACTTGCAACTCAGCCAACAAACCACCCTCTCGAGTCACACTCAACTTTGCAAATATTGCTCTAAGCTCAATAGAAACCTTACGACTAAACGCGTCCGCTACCACATTAGCTTCTTTGGGATGATACTCAATCGTCAAGTCATAATCCTTAAGCAGCTCAATCCACCTTATTTGCCTAAGATTCAAGTCCTTTTGAGACATACAATACTTCAAACTCTTATGATCAGTGTAAACAATACACTTCTCACCATAAAGATAATGTCTTAAAATTTTCAAAGCAAACACAACCGCCACAAGCTCTAGATCGTGAGTCGGGTAGTTGCATTCATGAAGTTTTAATTGTCTTGATGCATAAGCCAAAACCTTAACATCTTGCATCAACACACAACCCAATCCAACATAAGATGCATTACTATAGACTACAAACTCCTCACCAGACTCGGGTTGAATCAGAATAGGAGCATGAGTCAAAACCTACTTCAACTTCTCAAAATCACGCTATTGTCCAAAAATAAGGAATATTCTTTTGCAACAACTTTTTCAACAGAGCAGCAATGCTAGAGAAACCATCCACAAAACGACGACAGTACCCGACCAATTCAAGGAAACTACAAACCTCAAACACTGACTTAGGTTGTTTCCAATTAAGAATAGCCTTAGTTTTCTATGGATCAACACGAATACCCTCCGTTGAAACCACATGACCAAGAAACATCACTTCCTTAAGATAAAACTCACACTTACTCAACTTAGCATACAACTGTTGATTCTTCAAAGCTTGCAAAACAATTTGCAAATGCCGATCATGATCATCCTCGATGCGAGAGCTGATGAGTGTGCAAAAGTACTATTTTTCTTGCCCTTTTTACTCATATTTTTTTAGAAATAGGCTCATTTTAGTTGCATTTATAGGCATTCATGCATAGTTTCCTAGACTCATTCGTTATCAAGTTTGATATTGCACTTTGGCTGGTTTTCGTGGAAAATTTGCTGATGGTGTGCTTTATTTTGTACATGATAGGATTGCCGTGGCAAGTGGAGATTGCCATGGCAATTAAGGAGAATACTGAAAGGATTGCTGTGGTAATTGAGGAGAATACTGAAGGAGTTGCCGAAGCTGATTGACGACAATATCTGGATAAGACCGCCAAACTTTAGGATAAATACGAAAATGTAAGGGATAATTCCCCCAGATTTGGATTTACACACAGAGTTGGATAGAGATAAGGGCTCAGATTTGTGAAGAGTTTTTGGAGATAAAGATAAAAGAGATTAATTATCTCTTATTCAAATTAATTCAAGTTTAATCCTATCCTCATCAATAACAAATCTGATCGCAAACTCTCTTATAAATAAAAGATCAAATCGCAGCTTTGAGGGGGATCTTTTGGATCGACGACAGAGAGAAGGGCTGATTGCACAACTCCAACACATTTTTTTCTTTATTTTTTATACGATTCATGTTGGGGAATTACTCTTTTATATTTCTTTCAAAACCAGCCATGAACTAAATCAAATTGGCTGGGATTATTTGGATTTGTGGTGTGATAAACGATTGGATGTTTTTGGTTCTTGATTTCAATAAATTTTGAATTTTGTTCATTCTTGGTTCTTAAATTTCCATCTTGAGAGAATTGGGAGAGGATCTCGAGTGTTATCCATTTATCTAGACTCTAGAGATTTAGATTCAAGAAACAAATAAACATGATTCTTATTCGAACGAACGTTGGTGAGAATTAATCCGCCTTAGAAATAAGGATCGAATTTCAACAGCTAAAAGGAGTGTAAGATCGGTTGTTGTTCACCCAAGGTTAACGCATGGATGTATCACCAAGGCATGTACAAATAACCAGTTCTTCTATTAAGGATAATAGAAAACATTGAAAAACACTTCGCCGAGCTTCGATGAAGGAATCAGTTGCCTCAGCATTAAAACCAGTTATAGTTGCCCTGACATAAATTGTGACCTAGACGCCACGACAATTCAGCTGGTCTTAGTTGCCACAACAATCAAGTTCCCGCAGCAATCAATTGCCACGACAACCCATTCAACAATTGCACCACTAATCACGATAACCCAACCTACTCTCTTATTTAATTTCATTTTTCATTTATTTTACTTGCTTAATTATTTTACTTGTTATTTCCAAACACCTATCATCATTATTCATTTCTCTTTTTAGTGCAAGAAGTTAGAAACCAGAGTTTCACCAATCCCTATGGAGATGATATCTTTACTATACTATTAGTTGCGACGTGTATACTTGTACCAATTGCGAAGCACTCAAAACACACAACAAGTTTTTGGCGCCGTTGTCGGGGATTCGCAATAACGACTTTGTTTTTTATTTTCTTGCACCTTTGTTCATTTTATTTATTTTTATGTTCGGTCTCAAGAAGATCATAACTTTGGTTTTGTATTAATGTATGACTAGGGCGAGACCAACAACTCCAGATTATCCATTTGAACTAGCGATCAGACGTGTTTTTCATAGACGAAGAAGAGAGTTGAGAGAAGAAATGGCAAAGCCACCTAATGATCCAGTTGGCAATTTGAATGCTAACAACAATCAGAATGCCGCAACATGAGCATAGTAGCTCTACCTGATCAACCTGTTATCGTATGAAATAGAACCATCCTGGACTATTTAGAGCAAGATATTGACGGTCTCACTCCAGGAGTTGTTACACCTGAGATTCAAGTCACTCACTTCGAGTTGAAGCCAGTAATGTTTAATATGACCAATATAGTTGGTCAATTTGGCAGATCAGCGACTGAGGATGCAAGACAACATCTCAAATCGTTCTTAGAAATCTGTGATTCATTCAAGCAACAAGGAGTCCTTGAGGACATCCTAAGGCTGAAATTATTCCCCTACTCACTAAGGGATAGGGTGAAAACATGGTTAAATAGTATCTCGTCCGGATATTTAGAATCTTGGACAGATCTATGTCAGAGTTTTCTTTCTAGATTTAGTTTTACAAATATGACTGATAAACTGCGTAATGACATCACTTTTTTTCGTCAAGCAAATGATCAGTCCATGTACGAGGCTTGGGAGCGGTATAAGGAGCTTTTACGTAAATATTCCATGCACAGATTTTGAGATTGGATGCAAGTAATAATGTTTTACAATTCAATCAACACACTAAAGAGATTGATGCTGGATGCCTCGGCGAATGGCACACTTCTAGACAAATTAGTAGAGGAAGATTGGGAGATATTGGACAGACTTGCCAAGAATAATTACCAGTTCCCAACAACTAGAAGAGGAATAGTCAGGCAAAATGCCTCAGCAATTGAGCTTGATTCGCCAGATACTATTTTAGCATAGTTGGCCACATTAACCAATTTGGTTAAGAATATGCAACGACCTAGCAACACACAGGAAATCAAGGTAGTAGATGCATTTTTTGATTTATGTGATAATAACCATGATTCTTCTGAGTATCCAGAGAACCCAGAGTCAAGTTTTCATGTTGGAAACTACAACCAGAGCAACAATGCATACTCCAACACGTACAATCCACCATGACGGAAACACCCTAATTTTTCATGGAGTAACCAAAGCAATTCCATTAATCAAACCATCAGAAATAGAGGCAACAAGATTCCAGTAGAACATGCCACGAAAATAGATGCGTTAGCAACAATTAACACCAACTAGTTTTTTGGAAAACTCTTTAAATGCTTTCATGTTTAAAACTGAATCTTATATGGCTAAGATCAGTAAATTCATGAAAGAGACTAAAGATTTTATTAACAGGAATGAGGTGAAAATGCAGAGTCAAGGAGCAGCTTTAAAAGCATTGGAGATGCAAGTCGGGAAATTTGCCCAGATCCTAAATACAAGACCACAAGGCGGTTTACCCAACGATATTGAGGTGGTACGAGGAACGGGCCATGAACAATGTAATGTGGTTACTGCCCAGAGTGGATCAAAAACAAAGATGGACCTATCCAATCTAAGGATAGTAATCATGTTCAGAAAGATGTATCCAACAACAATTCCACATCAATCATTAATGATGAGCCTTCAGCAGTTGCAACGACAAGTCCACCTACTGCAGCAAGCCCAGCCAATAGTCCCAAGCCAGATGAAACGAGCAAGGAAAAGGAGATCAGATTGCCACCACCATTCCCGTAGATGCTGAAGAAGAAGAAACACGATTGCCCGTTCAAGAAGTTTCTTGACGTCCTAAAGCAAGTCCACATTAACTTGCAACTGGTTGAAACAATAAAACAAATGCCAAACTATGCTAAGTTCCTTAAAGACATTGTCTCTAAGCGGACTAGGCTAGGATAGTTTGACACAATTGCTGTGACGTAGGGATGTATGGCGATGTTGCACAACCGAATGCCACCTAAGCTAAAAGATCCCAACAGTTTTACAATACCTTGTGCAATCAGAAATCACTATGTCGGGAATGCGTTATGCAATCTTGGAGCAAGCATAAACCTTATGCCAAAATTTGTTTTCAAAGTTTGGGCATAGGGAAGGTGAGACCCACTACAGTTATGTTATAGCTTTCAGACAGATTCTATGTGCATCCAAAGGGAAAAATGAGGACATTTTGGTAAGAGTTGATAAATTTATTTTTCCCGCTGATTTCATCGTTTTGGATTATGAAGCAGATGAGTTCGCACCTAATATCCTTGGGAGACCGTTCTTAGAAACATGAAGGAACTTGATTGATGTCGAGATAGGAGAGCTCGCTATGCGAGTGAATGACCAGCAAGTCAAGTTGAATGATTTCCATACCCTATAACAAGCTGATAATCCAGAAGAATGCCAAGTCATTCAAGCCACGACCGAATTTAATTTTGATATGGAGGAGTATTGCCACGTCAATTGTATTGCTGAGCTTGATGAATTTGAGGATCCAGATGAGGAGGAGCATAATGAAGCAAATTGGATTGTAAGTCAATAGGGTAAAAAATTCGAATCTTTGGATTACTCAAGTAAGGAAGGTAAAATCAGAAAACCATCTATTGAGCAACCTCCCATTCTAGAATTAAAACCATTGCCAAGGCAGTTAAAATATGCTTATTTGGGAAACGATAACACTTTTCTCGTAATCGTTTCTTCTAAGTTGCAGCTTAAATAGGAAAAGAGGTGGATTGACATGTTGGTAAGCACAAAAAGGCAATAGGTTGGACAATCACAGACCTAAAAGGAATTAGTCCGGCAATGTGTATGCACAAGATCCTATTAGAGGATGGTCATAAAACTTCAATTGAGGCTCATAGAAGAGTAAACCCTGCCATGAAGGAAGTCGTGATGAAGGAAATCATTAAGTGGCTTGACGCCGGTATCATATATCCTATTTTCGACAGTACATGGGTAAGTTTGGTACAACATGTATCGAAAAAGGGAGGTATCACCGTGTTAAGTAACAAAAACAACTAACTCATTCCAACTAGGACTGTTACTGGTTGGAGAGTTGTATGGATTACCGCAAGTTAAATAAAGCTACTAGGAAAGACCATTTCCCTTTACCCTTTATTGACCAAATGCTTAACTATCTTGTAGGTAAATACTTTCATTGTATTCTTGATGGATACTCAGGTTATAACAAAATCACCATAGCACAAGAGGATCATGAAAAGACCACCTTCATGTGCCCTTATAGTACATGTACATTTCAGAGGATGCCGTTCGGACTATGCAATGCTCCGACAACCTTCCAAATATGTATGATGGAAATCTTCTCCGACAAGGTGGATGATTTCCTTGAAATCTTCATGGATGACTTCTCAGTATTCAGAGACAGTTTTGACAATTGTCTCGGTAATTTTGAGAAGGTGTTGGCACGTTGTGAAGAAACTGACCTATTGTTAAACTGGGAAGAGTGCCACTTTATGGTGGATGAAGTTATAGTTCTCGGGAAAAAGATATCATCGAAGGGAATCGAGGTAGACAAAGCCAAGGTGAGCGTGATTGAGAGATTTCCACCACCAAATTCAGTCAAAGGGATCCAAAGTTTTCTCAAACATGCAGATTTTTACAGAAAGTTTATTCATAATTTTTCTTTGATTTCTAAACCCTTGTGTAAACTGCTTGAACAAGACATGGCTTTTAACTTTGATGAATCTTGCACAAGGAATTTGACAACCTTAAGAAGCAACTTACCACAACACCTGTTGTCATTCCCCCTGATTGGTCCTTACCTTTCGAGCTCATGTGTGATGCAAGCGATTACGTGGTAGGGGCTATTTTAGGACAACAGAAAGGTAAGATTTTCCATGTGATATATTATGCTAGTAAAACCCTTAATGGTGCTCAATTGAATTACACCACGATGGAAAAGGAACTACTAGCCATAGTTTGCACATTTGACAAGTTCCGTTCCTACTTGATTGGTACAAAGGTAATTATCCAAACTGATCACTTGTCAAGGTTGGATGGTGGCGAAATAGACAATGACTCCTTGGAGATCCATGATGCATTCCCGGATGAGCAGTTTTTAATAGCCACAACAACATCCTGGTATACAGATCTAGTAAATTTTCTGGTTAACAGTATATTACCTTATGACCTTACCACCAAGGAAAGAAGAGGTTTTGACATGATGGTAAGCATTATTATTGGGACGAGTCTCTATTGTTTAAAAAATGTGCATATCAGGTCATATGATGATGTGTTCCGGAGGAGGAATAGCAAAATATGCTTTGATAATGCCATTCTTCACCATACGGAGGGCATTTTGAAGGAACTCGCACAACAGCCAAAGTTCTACAATCTGGTTTTTACTGGCCCACTCTTTATAAAGATGCCCATGATTTCTACAAGAGGTGTGACCATTGCAACGAACGAGAAACATATCAAGGCGGCATAAGATGCCATTGCAAAATATCCTTGAGGTCGAATTGTTTGATGTGTGAGGCATCGATTTTATGAGGCCCTTCCAATCATCATTCGACAACCTCTATATCTTACTCACTGTGGACTATGTGTCCAAATGGTTAGAGGCAGTTGCAGTTCCCAAGAACAATTCAGAGACTGTGCAACGATTCCTGCAGAAGAATATCTTTACATGGTTCAGGACACTGAGGGCAATTATCAGCGATGAGGGCACACATTTTGACAGTAAGTTGATTTTCAAGATGTTGGAGCGCTTTGGAGTGACACATAAAATTGCCACGGCATATCACCCGCAGACTAACGGGCATGCTGAAATTTCCAACCGTGAATTGAAAGAGATTATTGAGAAAGTTGTTAATCCTTCTCGAAAGGATTGGTCTTTGAGAATTGACGACACACTTTGGGCCTACCGAACAGTGTACAAGATACACTTAGGCATGTCTCCTTACATCCTTGTCTACGGCAAGACTTTCCTTCTATCGGTGGAGATCGAACATAAGGCCTATTGGGCTATCAAGACCATGAATATGGACTGGGAAAGTGCAGGGCAAAAGCATCTACTAGACCTAAATGAGATAGAAGAGTTTCGCGTCTTAGCTTACGACAATGCCAAGATTTGCAAAGAAAAAAAATGAAACATTGGCATGACAAGAAGCTATTGCCACGGCAATTCTTGCCAGGGCAACTAGTGCTTCTCTTTAATTCTCGATTAAAACTCTTTCTTGTTTTTCTCTTTTACAATCAAGAACCAAAAGCCATGGCCAAGAATCTCAAGAATATGCCCAAGGTGAGTTCTTCAAGAGAAGTTGAGCCAACTTTCCGCCAGTTTGCAACTCCACGCATTCAGATTCAGACGATTCTATTTCTGCACCGATAAAGTCCTTGCCGCCCGCGCCATCAAAATTGCAATCAAAGCACAAAGCCTCTAACCTAGAAGAGGTCACAAAAGAGGATGACCCAGGCGAAGAGGTTGCGGAGACAATGATTTTGGATGCACCACCGATGTCAAGGCAACAAGCACCATGAGCTGGAAAAAGGGCCAAGCAAATGGCTCGAAGAAAACTAGTGATACCATGTGATGACCTCACCGACTAACTCATTTGTATCTTATTTTTTTTTATTTTATTTTGTTTGTTTTTACAAGCATTGAGGATAATGCTTCTCCCGAGTTTGGGGGAGGGGTGTTTCATAGTAAGTAGCATTTATTTTTGTTTTCTCATGTTAGGTTACATATTTTACTTCCCATGTCTCTTACTTGATTAAATTTCCTCAACCTGCTATGATATCCTATGATGATTTTTTTGCCACTTCACTTACATGATAAAATCTTAGATTTTAGGATTAGCATGAAGAGTACTTGGAATTTTGCTATGATGTTGATTATTGATTGACACTATTGTGACTTGTTGATTAAGGGAGACCTAGTGAACTGTAGGTTATTTAAAATTAGGTAATTTGTGTTAGAGGTGCCTATCCGAAACTAGACTAAAATACAATTTGAATTAAGATAATTTCTTACTAGAGGTGCCCATCTGGCTCTAGTTTGTCATACATTAAGAATCACTAAAGGTGCCTAAAACTAGCTCTAGTTGATTAAATTTAACAAAGAAATTACTTTGCTAGAGGTGCCTAAGACTGGCTCTAGCGAACTTAATTGCCCCGGCAAATAATTCGATAAAACCTAATATTCACATGGAATCCTATTAGTTGACTTGTACACAACTTCGCACACATATTTTCACTACATTGTAGTTCGATTTTGAGTAATTCTTCATGTTGTCCTAAGATCGAAAGGTAATCAACTTTGTGCCACGGTTCCGAGGATTGATGTCAGGTAAGAAGCATGTTTTTGGTGGTAAGGGCCTTGGCAGATAATTGCTAGTGTTTTGCATTGCTTAAGGACAAGCAATAGTTCGAGTTTGGGGGTGTGATGAGTGTGCAAAAGTACTATTTTTCTTGACCTTTTTACTCATATTATTGTTAGACTTAGGCTCATTTTAGTTGCATTGATAGGCATTCATGCATAGTTTCCTACCTTCCTTCATTATCAGGTTTGGTATTTCACTTTGGTTGGTTTTCGTGGAAAATTCGCTGCTTGTGTGCTTTATTTTGTGCAGGATAGGGTTGTTGTGGCACGTGGAGATTACGATGGCAATTAAGGAGAATAATGAAGGGATTGCCGTGGCAATTGAGGAGAATACTGAAGGAGTTGCAGAACTGATTGCCGATTATATCTGGATAAGTCCGCCCAACTTTAGGATAAATACGAAAATGCAAGGAATAATTCCCCCAGATTTGGATTTACACACAGAGTTGGATAAAAATAAGGGCTCAGATTTGTGAAGAGTTTTTGGAGATAAAGATAAAAGAGATTAATTATCTCTTATTCAAATTAATTCAAGCTTAATCCTATCCTCATCAATAACAAATCTGATTGCAAACTCTCTTACAAATAGAAGATCAAATCGCAGCTTTGAGGAGGATCTTTTGGATCGACGAGAGTAGGAGAGAAGGGTTAATCACACAACTCCAACACATTTTACTCTTTACTTTT
The DNA here is from genome assembly GCA_019671005.1 of Hibiscus mutabilis. Classification (NCBI taxonomy): domain Eukaryota; kingdom Viridiplantae; phylum Streptophyta; class Magnoliopsida; order Malvales; family Malvaceae; genus Hibiscus; species Hibiscus mutabilis. The sequence continues at coordinate 53,990,156 of CM033718.1, read as the reverse complement.
TTATGCGATTCATGTTGGGGAATCATTATTTTGTATTTTTTTCAAACCCAACCATGAACTAAATCGAATTGGCTGGGGTTATTTGGGTTTGTGGTGTGATAAACGATTGGATGTTTTTGGTTCTTGATTTTCAATAAATTTTGAAGTTTGTTCATTCTTGGTTCTTAAATTTCCATCTTGAGAGAATTGAGAGAGTATCTCGAGTGTTATACATTTATCTATACTTGGGAGATTTAGATTCAAGAAACGAATGAACATGATTCTCATTCAAATGAACGTTGGTAAGAATTAATCCACCTTAGGAATAAGGATTGGATTTCAACGGCTAAGAGGAGTGTAAGATCGGTTGTTGTTCACTTGAGGTTAATACAAGGATGTATCACCAAGGCATGCACAAATAACCAGTTTTTCTGTTAGGGATAACAAAAAAACCTTGAAGAACACTTCACCGAGCTTCGAAGAAGGAACCCAATTGCCCCAACATAAATTGTGACCTAGATGCCACGACAATGCAGCTGGTCTTAGTTACCACAACAATCAAGTTACCTCAGCAATCAATTGCCACGACAATCCATTCAGCAATTGCACCACTGCTCACGATAACCCAACCTACTCTCTTATTCGATTACATTTTCCATTTATCTTACTTGCTTAATTATTTTACTTGTTATTTCCAAACACCTATCATCACTATTCATTTCTTTTTTCAGTGCAAGAAGTTAGAAACCAAAACCAATCCATGTGGAGACGATATCTTTACTATACTATTACTTGTGACGTGTATACTTGCACCAATTGCGAAGCACTCAAAACACGCAACAAGAGTACAAGAGAATATCATCGATAAACACCACCACAAGCTAATCGAGATATTCATGGAACACCCTATTCATCATATCTATGAAAGTAGCTGGGCGTTTGTCAAACCAAATGGCATTACAAAAAATTCATAATGCACGTACCTCGTGTGTAAAACAGTCTTCGGTACATCTGCATTCTTTACCTTCAATTGATAATACCCTGATCTCAAACTAATCTTTGAAAACACAAATGCCCCACGAAATTGATCAAACAAGTCATCTATTCGAGGCAATGGATACTTTTTTTAACTGTCAATTTATTCAATTACCGCTAATCAACGCACATTCGCATTGTTCCATCCTTCTTTTTTACAAAAAGAACCATTACACCCGAAGGCGAACCACTAGGTTGGATAAACCCTCGATCCAACAACTCCTAAAGTTAAGTCTTTAACTCTTTCAGCTCTTTAGTGCCATTCGATACGGAGCAATGGAAACCAAAGTCGTACTTAAGTACGTCTCAATACCGAATTCCACCTCTCTATTTGGTGGTAAACCCGACAATTCTTCAAGAAACACCTCTAAAAAATCAGACACGGTCTGAATGTCCTGAACTCGAACCTCTTTGATATCCAGATTCATCATAATTGCTAGATAAGCTTGACAACCCTCTTGCATCATCATTTCAGCTTGCGTAGCCAAAATGATGTTAGACAAGAACTTAACAGTCTCACCAACTACTACAACCTTATAATCATCGGCAAGCCTCAAAGAAATCCTTTTGGATTCACAATCCACAACCGCTTTATGCTCGCTTAGCCAATCCATACCTAAAATAACATCAAAACCATGAAGTGTCAACTCTATCAAATCCGCGGCAAATTCATGACTTTGAACAACCAAATGACATCTCCTATACAACTTCCTGAGTGTAACCGTCTCACCAAAAGAAGTAGTTACCAACATACCAACATTCAAGATCTCAACAGGTACGTCTAACAAATGCATGCTCTGTTAAAATGTAAGAATGAGTGGACCCTAAATCAATTAAGGAAAATAATGACAAAGATTACAAGGTAAAAGTACATGCGATCACATTCGTGTCGTTACGGCCCTCACGATGAGCATAGATCTGAGCTGGCCCACCACTCTCTGGTCGCACAACAACTTTATGAGCCACAGTCCTCTAACCATCCTCACATCTCTGGAAATTACCCCTACCACGTCCTCGACCTCTAGAATGTACAACAGCCATCGGCACATCTCTCACAACATGCGAACAAACATGCTTCAACTGGTAGGATGATCCACACTCCCAACAAGCTCCAAGTGCTCCCCAGCACGCACCCGCATTGCGTCTCCCACAATGCTCACAATCGGGAGCAACACGCATACCTTGGCCACGACCACCATTGCTACCACATTTGTGATCTAGATTGTTACCTTATCATGTAACCTCCTTTTTCGTCTCCCAGTAAAGCCAGATTCCACGGTTCTCTTTCCCGTGTCTGTATTTACCACTTGTACTAAACTACCCAAGGGCTGCTCAATATCCTTGGCCCTGTTGACCAACACATCAAAGTTCGTGTAATCTATGGCCAAAAAATATGTCTTGATTTTTTTAACAAGTTCGTAGCAAAACTTTTCATATCTATGTCGATTATTCAGAACCAGCTCAGGAGCATACTGGCTCAACCAAACAAATTTCACCTCATACTTAGACATTATAATGCCACCTTGCACCAGTGATATAAACTAGCGCTTTTTGGCATCTCGATACTGTGAACCAAGATACTTTCTCTTGAAAGCTGTCTGAAAAAACTCCCAATTCACATTAGCATTGGGAACTCTCGCAGTCGGGGTTACCCACCAATGATACACATCACCATGCAACAAGGATACCATACAGCCCAGCTTACGCGCATAATTATATTCCATCTGACCCAAAATGCAAATAGTACTCTTCAGCCATTCCTCGACTGCCTTAGGATTTAATCCTCTAAATTCCACACCTCTTAAGCTACGAAAGCGCTCCAATGGTGACCCATAGTTAATGGCCACAACAGACGCTGGTGCTTGCACATGCACCCCAGTTATCACTACCTAAAAGCCTCCTGTCATCGATTGAATTAACGACGTCATATCCCCAAACACTTGCCCTTGCAGAGCCTGAAGTATGCCACCAACCTCGACTCCAACACCAACAGCGGGAACAAGATAAAGGACAACGAGGAACCAACCCATCCCCTACATTCTGCCCATTACTAACATTAATTGAAGAATAGCATCGAATCACAATACTAGAGGCATGCTTCATAAAACATGAATTCAAGGCACATTTCAGCATAAGCATCACATAAAGGCTTAGACACATTTCAACATAAGCATCACATCATGAGCTTAGATCAATATTTTAAACATGCTATGACCTCAAAAGCATAAACATAATCATTTCCAGCCAATATGCATACTATGGTAGTCATTAAGCATAAGCTCATAAAAGCATGTCATCCTCAATCATGCATCAAATCTATCAACATAAAGGCCATCAAACCGCAGCATATAAAATTCCACAACACCACAAAATCTAGATTACAATTCCCCCAAAACATGATAACACATTGCCTAATTAACTGATGTAAAACTACATGTCCATACTCAAGTAAATGTCTTTTTCTTGCACTTTCCTTGCCGAGATATCGCTGCCCCACTACTCTATTGTTCTGCATCAATGGAAGAAGAGAGCCTAAGCAAACATGCTTAGTGAGTTTTCTTTCAAAACGTAGATGCAATACAAAGTTCATTTGAAACCACAAATCATGTGAAGTACAAGCATGCTTAAATAAACCAAAGCATTTCCTCATTTGTTTCCAAAACAAAATCGTGCATAACATCCATATGCAACAACACATTTATTCTAGGAACAAATCCCAATGCTCATAGGCATCCTTAGACTTAGATGAACATTGCGTATTAATCCAAAATGATGCATTTACAGTAAGAATCAAATCATGTTCAAAACCAAAACATGGAATCCGTAAGCTCATATCAAGCCAAAAACCAAGCGAAATAAGGAAAACTTACGCTTGAGCTTAGTTAAGCTTTTTAGGCTATAACTAAATCCCCATGACCCATCAATCAAACCTTTAAAGAGCTTTGACATGTTTATACACTCATCGATACACTTCGCTTCGCTTCGCTCGTTAACGTGAATCGAGCCTCCGAAATGCAACGTACGCTACTAGGCAACCTTGCCTTGACTGTCCCCTATTTTAATCACACAAAACCATAGGGAAAATGCATCATTATGTATTCTAAGTGCTTCCAAACAACAATACCTTTCATCCTTAACATTACATTTTCGAAAATTAGCCGAAACTACCGAAATAAACATCAGCCTTCATTCGACCAACACCTAACCACAAACCAACTATTCTAACATTCAATCCACATCAAAACACAACCAAAAACACTCCCTAAACATCCTTATATCTCCAGTAACTCGAGAATACTCATAACAAACCCAAAAACCACTAAAAACGCATCTAAAAATTAAGCAATCAAATAGTTTCAGGATTTATTTCAATAATATCATTTCACATTATGATTGCCTCACAAAACATGAATTTAGCCAATCAAAATATCCAGGTTTCATCAACTTAAACAATTCTTTTAGCAATCATCAAAATCTCCACAAATAGCTCAATATTTGAAATCAATTGCAAAAATAAATTAAAATTAATTCAATATTAGTCAACTACTAGGGAATATCAATAAAGAACCTTAGTTTAAGATAGGAAAATGAAATTCACCTTTGAAGAAGCTCCCACCAAAATTGACGTAAGATTTTCCTTGAAATCAAACTTGTGAAATTGATGAAATCTTTGAGAAATCCTTGTAAAATTTTAAGAGGAATCAAATGTATAATCAAATGGTGATTTCTCCATATAAAATCAACAAAGAGTTTTCAAGAATAATGGTTGGAAATTGAAATAGAAAGTGAGGGGAAATACGGAGAGAAAATTAGAAAGAATAGGAAAATGATTTAGAAACCAATTAACTGTCAATTCCTTACTCGATTAAGGTGGTCATTTTTTGATTAAAACATTAAGAAATAATAGCTCTCTAAGGATTCTTAGTATTGGCCCATTTACAAAATTGTCATTTAAAATAGTTTTGCAATCCTTACAATTTAGTCACTAAATCAACATGTCACTTAAAACAATTTAATTAACTCCCAAATTAATTTCCAAAACACTCCATAATATACTTAAACATTTTTAGTAAATTAAACTAATTTTTATCTCCTCAATTCATAGTTTTAAAGTATTAATTTTACCGAAACTCATTTAACCGATTAATCTAGTTTGACCGAGTCGAACGCAACCCGATCAAACCTCTAAACATATAGTCCTATTTTTAGGGTATTACAATCATGCCCATGCGTAGGCGGTGGCACGTTCGGCGACCTTCAATGGTGAACAATGACCAAACTTCACTGGTCGACTATTCTTTTGCTGGTGAACACGGTAGTGGCCTATGTTCTTCATCTTGAGCACTCTAACCACCTCAACTCAAAAACCCAAAACTTTCTTTCTCTCAGCTCCTTCAAAGGTGACTCCGATGGTGGTGCCACTGGTACTAGTGAACTCATCTCGATGAGATAAACACAATGACGGTGGAGGTGTCAACAATGGACGGTCGAATCTCGGTAGATCGAAGATAGAAGTTTGAAAAGGAAGAGATAAAATGAGAGAAAAAGAAAGATGGAAAAGGGAGAGAGAGAAAGGGGTATAAAAATCTTATTTTCCTCCCTCCCTTTTTCACCACTCTAATTCAAATATCATCCTCAAAAACCTCACGATAAAATCGTATCTTAAGCCCCACAATCTCCCATCCTTTCACAAAATGATCACCATTCCTCTATAAATTAAATCCTTAAATTTAAAATACCAAGCCCGAATTTTAGATCCAAAATCCAACTCAATTTCTAGTTCGTTACAACTATCCCCTCCTTAAAAGGAATTTCATCCTCGAAATTGTACTCACGAAACCAAAAGGAATTCTTGAACTTTAATGAATCTCTTAGGACCTCCAATATTTCCCGTTGCGCTACTCTGGTCTCTCACAAACACATAACCATATAATCCTTGTCTTCAATGAAACCTAACTTATGCGGTAGAACCCAAAAGGTTGATGCACAACAAAATCCTTCCACAACTCTGTATGATCTAAAGAACAGGAGGTTGAACAACCATTACAACAAAATCCTCACTAGAATTCATCATCACATAAAATCCCACAAAGAGATATGGTCCCATCACAAACCTCGAATCTTGTGTCAAAAGGTAGCATGTATACATCGTAGTGTCGTACAACCCAACCAATAAACAAACCAAGCAAACTTTCTATATGGATCTTACCTTTGCCGAAAATATCAAAAGGTACTGTTGTGACCGAAATTGCTAGGCAAAAGGGTAAAAATATGCGTTGGAAAAGTTAAGAAAGCAATGCCAAGTAAGGTCTTTAGCCTGCAGGTATACACAATCAGCAAGTAATACAACAATAAGCTGAGTATCGATCAGAAAAAGATTGCTTTTGGAATTAAGTGTTTTGATTATTTACTTGCTTAAGGAAAAAGATTGTTCGAGATGGAATTGGTTTTGAAAATGATTTAAAAGAAAAGAACAAATAAAATAACGTTGGCAATGAGAGTTTGTAAAATTGATGATGAGTGTTAGCAAGGAATGCCTGGTTTTCACGCCACCTGCGCCATGCCAGCCTTTAATAATGTTCTGCCTTGTCAAAATTTTATTGAGCAGATTCAAAGATGGCCATTGCCTCTGTCGATAGAAATGCCCTAAATTAACCATATAAAAACCCCTATATGTCTATAGTTTATGTTTTCCATTAATTAATTTGATTAAGTTCCAATCTATACTCCCTAAGGGGTAGACTCACTCCTGAAGTAAGTTCATCTTCTTGAACATCTTCCGTCGAAGCTTCTCACCATAGGATATGACAACTAGTCGTTGCCACCCAAGTCGGCTAAGATATTGAGTTACAAAAAGAAAACTATGCCAGTCGTCGCATGGCATAGAAGTTATAGAAAAATTACAGATCATGCCAGATAAATAAAACTATGCCGAAGCATTTTTAATTATTAAAAACAAAGCACAACAACGTTTAATCCAAACATCCTTCACCAACTATTGAATTAGTTCATGGTGAGGGTATCAACCATAGAAAAAACTTCAACATTTCCCAACATTATCTTAAAAATAAAAACAACCAAACTGAAGGAAAAGGAAAAAGAAAGAGGTCGGTCGATGCAACATTTCTTAATTCAGCCCTCCTAGGTGTAGCCGTTCCAGGACGATGGTGGTGAGGGTGGTGAGAGTGGTCCGTGTGATGCGCAAGCTTGATGTGTTGTTCTCTGCTTCCAATGCTTGGAAATGCTCTCTATTTATAGGCGCGTGAGGGGGAAAACCCTAGAAGAGTTTGAATTTCGGCCAAGGCCCATGATAAGTGCTCTATCTTATCATCGATTAGGGCTAATGTGGACTTGTCTAGGGCTGACATCATCGGACACCACTTCGTTGCTGAGGGACTTGGCAAAAAATCTTCTACCGGCATACTCTTGATTTTTCAGAGATGGTTTAAAATGCTATTTTCTCGAGATCTTATCCATTCCTAATTTTCCAGAGTTGTCCTATTTTTCTGGGCTGAGACTTTATTGTCAATGGGCTTGGTAGACAGCTGCTGGTCCTTCTGCGTTACACTGCCAGCCCTGTCTCGGCAATCTGCCTTGACATCATGACCTTTATTTTCCTCATTCCTTTGTCGACCGATCTGGGAATAAATTCGCGCCAAAAAACAATTGTTGCGCGTAATAAGTGCTTCGCAATTGTGCAAGTGTACACGTCGCAAGTTATAGTATAAAAGTTATCATCTCCACATGGATTGGTGCCACTTCAAGAATCTAATCTCTTGCACTGTAAAATGTAAAAGAACACAAGTAGAAGATTGTAGGAGTTTTAACTAACAACTAAACTAGAAAGCAATAAAGTAAAAGAAGATGTAATCAAAAGAGAGGGAATATGCCAGGTTATCATGAGTTGAGGTGTGATAGCCAATTGGATCATCTTGGTAAAAGAGTGCAAGGGCAACTTAGTTGCCGTGGCAACTTGCGCAGCTGGGTTGCCTTGGCAACTAATCGACGGTTGCTGGGCAACTGGCTGGGCAACTTTTTGGGTGGCTGGGCAGCAACTTCAAGGTTCGGCAGAGCATTCTTCAATGGTTTCTTCTTATCCCTAAGTCAAAACTCTAGCTAATTGTGCATGCCTTGACAAAACATCCCTACGTAAATCAAGGGTGAATAACAACCAATCTTGCACTCCTCTTAGTTGTTGAAATCCTTAACTTATTCCTAAGCCGGATTAATCTTCATCATCAATAGTTTGAATAAAGACCATACTCATTCGTTTCTTGAATCTAACTCTCCCGATATTAGATAGATAGATAGAATTACGATATCCTCTTCCAATTCACTCACAAACAAGAATAAAAACCAAGAATGAGTAAACCTTGAATTGAAAGTGCAAACTCTTGTTACCTAAGCAAAATCCAATTGTATCTCACAACCACAAAACACAATAACCTTAGCCAAATAGATTTAGTTCATGTCTAGGTTCCCAAGAAACACAAAACAAAGAATCCCTAACATAAACCTAATCGAACAAGAAAGAAAAAAAGATGAAGAATAGTTGAAAGCTTCTTGCCGATTTCTCTCCCCTTTTGCACCTCTTGGAGTTGACGGCTTGGTCCTCAATTTATAGGGCTAGGTCAAAGTCTTTCTTGAGGAGGAAGTTAAGTTGGAATTAAATACTTTTAAAGAATATAATTCTTTATTATATTTAAATTCCTTCTAGATCTTCTCCTATCTTCTTGGGATTTAATTTCTCTTTAACCTCTTCATGGAAATCAAACTCCTTTGGGATTTAACTTTGCTCAACGTCATCTTGGGTTTATATAGTCATCAAATTCGGTTGCCATATCATCTTATCCCTTATCAACAATTGACCTGGCAACTGCGTCGGCATCTCCTTCTTGTATTGCCCTGGCAACTGGTTCCAGCCTTACTTTGGCAAGTGATTCTGCACACACAAAAACAACTATTGGTAGCACCCCGTTTCCAAAAAATTAAGCAAAATATGATATCAAGTTTAACCACCAAGGAAACAATGCAAACATGCATGAATGGCTAATGATGCAACTAATATGAGCCTAAGTCTAGCAATAATATGAATAAAAAGGGTGAATAAAATAGTACTTTTAGACAGTAACACCCCCCCAAACTCGAACTATTGCTTGTCCTCAAGCAATGCAAACTAATAATTACCCGTCAAGACTTCAATTTTCTCAAACTTAGCTTTGAACTTGATTTCAATCCTCATAACCATGGCACAAAGTATGATTGGCTTTTCATTTTTAGGAAAAATTAGTAGTTACTCGGAATCAAACTATAATGCTTGTGAGTGTGTGCGGAATTGTGTGCAAGTTGATTTTTCGGATTCTATGCAAACAAGAGGTTTTCAAATTACTTTCTTGGGTTCTTTTAACATGTTTTAACTAGAGCCGGTTTTGAGCACCTCTAGTGTTTTTTAGTTTTCTTAAGTTAATAATTTTTTTATTCGACTAGAGCCGGTTTCTGGCACCTCTAGCGATCAATTTTTAGAACATACTAGAGCCAATTTCGGGCACCACTAGCATTCATCCAATTTTTATTCTAATCCCCCAATTTTTTAACTATCAACCTAAGTTTTCTAGAATTCCTTAATTCAATCAAGCCACAACAATGTTTCATCAAATTTAGCATCAAAGTGAGATTCAAAGTGTTTCCACATTTATCCTAGAATAAAAAGTTCTATCAATTAAGTACATCGGCAATGTCATCATCGAATATTCATCAAATCTAGGCAATTCTTGTTTCAACTAATGGCATGACAAGTAATTTATATATCCTAAATGCAATACTTAAGATGAATGCAACTAGACATGATAACTAACTAGTAACAATCCCCCCCAAACTCGAGTGAGGCATTGTCCTCAATGCATGTAACAAAGAAAAATAAAAATAAAAATAAAGAAAAGTAAAATGCAAATGAGGACTTACTCTGAGAGTTCGTCGCCATGGGTGATTAGTTTTCTTTTGGCCGGTGTCTTGATTCTTTTGGTTGAACGCGATGGTTGCTTCCTTGTTGCCGATGGTGGAATCGATCCTCGTACGGGGTGTCCTCATCGTCCTCATTATCCTCTTCCACAATGGCATTGGCTTTTCGCTTGGGCTTGGAGGAATCGATTGCTGTGGTCTATGTTGGTGCAATGAAGAAGTTGTCCGAATTTGAAAAATTAGACAATGATTCAGTACGAGTTGATTCGGGCATAGGAACTTTACCTTTGGCTCTTGCAGTGGTTTTCGGGGCATCTTTAGCTTTGGTTGCCGCGACATCTTCAGTGTTGGTTGCTATGGCAACTGCTTGGGCAGGCGCAGTGTAGGTTGTCGCGGTATCATCTGTTACGATTGCCGTGGTAACTGCTTCATTGGTTGCCGTGGCAAGGATTTTGGCAGAACAGATGGGGAACGACGCACGACTGTCTGGGTACTTTTCCAAGATGAATTGGGTGATGGCATTGTGGTGATCCTTCATGTACCGCATGAACATTAGTTGCCGGTCTTCAATTTGCTTAAGGCGGTTCGCCAACGGTTGTAAGAGTGCTTCAAGTTGTCCTGGGGTTGCTGGCCGAGTTGCTCGAGCATCAGTTGCTTGGGTATTAGGAGTTGCCGAGGCGGCAGAAGTTGCCGCTGCAACTGAAGGCGTTGGGGATTTTACCGGTGCCTCTCCCATTAGCTTTCAGATTTGTGCTCGATTCCAACTGGACTTTGGTAGGGCCTTTTCATCGGTTGACTCAATTAGGACATGCATCTCCTTGCAAAGATTGGAAATTAAGCAAGGGAAGAAAAGAGAACCCTTGTCTTTTGTGCTACATACAAAAATCTCATCACAAATAATTTTCCAATGTTAATGATGCGATTATGCAAAATAGAATGTATGAGCAAAAGACAAGGTGTATCAACGGTAGTATTGTGTGTGGTGGGCATTAAAGAAGTTTTAACAAACTTATTCTATAATTTTGCCTCGGGTTTAAGCTGAAGGCGATTTACCGTGCCCTTATATTTACCGTCGTTCCAATGAGTCCCCGGTAGAGTGAGTTCTTGAAGCACCTTGTCGAGTTGCTTGGGCATGAGTTGATCAACAAAGGCTTGATGCTCGTCCTTCTCAACGTATAGCCCGTAAAAGGTGTTGATGCTTTTGGGGCTTATGAGGATAGCCTAGTCACGCACAAAAACATAAAGATTATCCAGGTTAGGTGAGTGAGAATAAAATTCTCTTATCCATGAGATGTTACCCGGTTCTGATTGATGGCAAAAGATTTGCCACTTTTGATGTGCAATCCTTTGGAAGATGAATGGTTCAAGGCCGAAATCTTGATGAGAGTTGGAGTATTCAAAGCCTTGTTCTTCAAAAATCTTCCATCTTTCAAACTTGGAGTGAAATCTTTCTTGAATCGTCGGTGTAGCAAACTTCTTGTAGCTTGGTTCTATGGAAGAACTTGAGTGCACCAAAAACTTGATTTTGGATGTCATGGATGATCTTGGTTGTGAGTTTGGTAGAAACAAAGAAAAGAAATCAAAAGAAAATAAAGAGTTGCAAGGTGAAAAGGAGGAATAGGTTTCTTGGAAGTTAAGGGTGATGGATTAAATAGAAAAGATAGGTAGTAAATATGGTGGGTGGGATTGATTGGAAAGAAAGAAAATAAGGGTTTTAATTGGGGGAAGGGGGCGAAAAAAGAAATTTAGGGAAGGGTTTGGCCGGCCATGTGGGTGAATTAGGGTAAATTGGAGGCTTAATACAAGCCATAGATTTAGCCCAATGGTTTCCTTGTTGAAGAAACTTCCTTCTTGAATCAAATTCCCTTTTATCTTGAACTATTTTCCTATAATTCAAAAACAAATAGAATAAGAATTAAAATTAAATATAAACTAGTAAATAAAATAAAAAGAAATAAATAAAGATGTGCAAAAAAATTCTTAAACCTAAAATTCAAAAATAATTAAATGAATATGAAAGAAAGATGTAGTCTCAATCCTAAAGAAAATAAATAAATCTATCCTAAAAAAATAAATAACCGAAATTAATAAAATAAAAAAATATAATAAGTTTGAATAAAAGAATACTAAAAATAAAAGGAAAATATCTAAAGGAGAGCATGCTCATGCATCTCCTAAGGTGACCACTTCTTTGTTATGTTCCACATGGGCACCGTTATAGTGCTTCAATCTTTTTCCGTTAACTTTGAATTCATGTTCGTCAGTTATGGACTTGATTATCACGGCACCATAGGAGAATGGTTTGACAACTTTGAATGTTCCCGACCATCTTGATTTCAGTTTTCTTGGGAAAAGTTTCAGCCGAGAATTGAATAGAAGAACTAGTTGCCCTAGCGTGAATTGTCGCGGCAATAGTTTCTTGTCATGCCATTGCTTTGTTTTCTCCTTGTAGATTCATTCATTGTCATAGGCGAGTGCTCATAATTCTTCTATCTCGTTGAGATCTAGTAAACGCTTTTTTCCGGCACTCTCCCAATCCATATTCACGGCCTTGATTGCCCAATATGCTTTGTGTTCGATTTCCACCGGTAAGTGATAAGTCTTACCATAGACAAGGTGAAACGAGGACATTCCCAAGGGTGTTTTGAATGCGGTTCGGTAAGCCCAATGTGATTTGTCTTAAAGACCAATCTTTTCGGGAATGATTGACAACCTTCTTGAGGATATTCTTTAATTCTCGGTTAGAAATTTCTGCTTGCCCATTAGTTTGTGGATGATATGTCGTGGCAATTTTGTGTGACACGCCGAAGCGTTGCAACATCTTGGCAATAAATCTGTTGTCAAAGTGCTTGCCTTCGTCACTGATAATTGATCTTGGCATCCCAAACCGTGTAAATATATTTTTCTACAAGAATCGTTGCACGGTATTGGAATCGTTGGCGGGAACTGCAACTGCCTCAACCCATTTAGACACGTAGTCAACGACAAGTAGAATGTAGAGGTTCCGGAATGAAGATAGGAAAGGTCCCATAAAATCGATCCCCCATACATCGAACAATTCCACCTCGAGGATGTTTTGAAGCGGCATCTCATGTCGTCTAGAGATGTTGCCCGTCCTCTAGCAACGATCAAATTGCTTGTAAAAATCTTGGGCATCTTTGTACAATGTTGGCCAATAAAAACTGGATTGCAAGACTTTGGCTACATTATGTGTTCCTCCAAAATGTCCTCTATAGGGTGAAGAATGGCATTGCTGGAGTACATTCTGCTGCTCCTCTTAAGGGACACATCGGCGCATAACCTGATCTGCACATTGTTTAAACAAAAGAGGCTCGTCCCAGAAATAATGCTTAGCATCATGGCAGAATTTCTTCTTTCCTTGGTGAGTAAGGCCATAAGGTAAAATACCACAAACAAGGAAATTAACCAAATCCGCGTACTAAGGTATTACCGAGGCATCTGTGGTTGCCGTGGAAACTGTTACCGAGGTTGCTGAGGCATGCGCTTCAAGGGTTGCCGAGGCATGTGCATCAGTGGTTGCCGAGGCATACGCGTCTGGAGTTACCAAGGTGTGCGCATCAAGGGTTATTGAGGCATGCGCGTCTAGAGTTACCGAGGCGTGCGCATCAAGGGTTGCCGAGGCATGCGCGTTTAGAGTTGCCGCGTCATACGCGTCAAGGGTTGCCGGGGCATGCGCATAAGTGGTTGCTGAGGCATACGTGTCTGGAGTTGCCGAGACATGCGCGACAAGGGTTGCCGAGGCATGCACGTCTAGAGTTGCCGCGGCATACGCGTCCATGGTTGCAGAGGCATCAGGGGTTGCCAAGGCAACTAATAGTTTCTCATATGGGAATGCATCGCATATCTCTAAATCCGCGTCCTCCTCCTTATTGCCTTCTAAGCGTGATAAGTGATCGACAACTTGACTTTCTATTCCTTTTCTGTCCTTAATTTCAATGTCAAACTCTTGTAAAAGCAATATCCAACGAATCAAATGAGGTTTGACATCTTTTTTAGCAAATAAATACTTAATTGCCGAATGGTCTGTATGAACAATTACCTTTGTACCAATCAAATAGGATCAGAACTTGTCAAATGCAAAAACTAGGCAAGTAACTCTTTCTCCGTTGTTGTGTAATTCACTTGAGCACTATTAAGAGTTTTACTAGCATAGTATATCACATGAAAGGTCTTACCTGTGCGTTGGCCTAGGAATGCCCCTACTGCAAAATCACTTGCATCACACATTAGCTCAAAAGGTAGCGTCCAATTGGGTGGAACGACAATGGGTGCCGACACAAGCTTTTCCTTTAAGGTTTTGAATGCTTGGGCGCAAGATTCATCAAAGTTGAAGACTTTATCCTGTTCAAGCAAATTGCACAAGGGTTTAGTAATCTTAGAAAAATTATGAATGAACCTCATGTAAAAACCTGCATGTCCAAAAAAACTTCAGATTCCTTTAACCGAACTTGGTGGGCGTAATCTCTCGATGACGTCCACCTTGGCTTTATATACTTCGATTACTTTGGATGAAATCTTGTGGTCGAGCACAATTCCTTCATCTACCATAAAATGGCACTTCTCCCAATTAATGACTAAATCGGATTCTTCACATCTTGCCAACACCTTCTCTAAATTACCGAGGCAACTGTCGAAGTCATTACCAAATACTGAAAAAACATCCATGAAAATTTCAAGGAAGTCTTCGACCATGTCTGAAAGAGTGCCATCATGCATCTTTGGAAGGTTACCGAGGTATTGCATAATCCGAACGACATCCTTCGAAAGGTATAAGTACCGTATGGGCATATGAAGGTTGTCTTTTCTTAATCTTCTGGTGCTATGGCAATTTGATTGTAACCTGAATAACCGTCAAGAAAACAATAAAAAGGTTTACCTGCAAGACGGTCAAGCATTTGATCAATAAAGGGTAATGGGAAGTGATCTTTCCTAGTGACTTTATTTAACTTCCGGTAATCCATACAAACTCTCCAACCGGTCACAGTCCTAGTTGGAATGAGTTCATTGTTTTCATACTTACCACCGTTATACCTCCATTTTTCGGTACACATTGTACCGGACTTACCCATGTACTATCAGAGATAGGGTATATGATGCTGGCATCAAGCCATTTGATGATTTCTTTCATTACAACCCCTTTCATGGCATGATTCAGTCTCATCTGGGCCTCAATCGAAGGTTTGTGATCATCCTCTAACAAAATCTTATGCATCCACGCGGTCGTACTAATTCCTTTCAAGTCGGCAATTGTCCACCTTATCGCCTTCTTGTGTAGCATCAACATGTCGATCAGCTTCTTTTCCTGCTCGGGCTGTAACTTAGAGGAAATAATTATAGGCAATGTATTATTGGTTCCCAAGTAAGCATATTTTAGTTGCCCTGGCAACTGTTTCAACTCAAGAATCGGTGGTTGTTCAATAGAAGGCTTTTCGTGTTTACCTTCCTTACCTGAGTAATCCAGTGGTTCAAAGTATGTACCTGGTTGATTGACTAACCAATTTGCCTCTTCTTGTTGTTCTTCATTGATCGGTTCTTCATACTCCTCAGGTTCCTCTTGATCGGTAATGTAGTTGCCGAGGCAACTAAATTCCCCGTCGAAGTCAAACTCTGCCGTGGCATGAAGAAGTTGGCATTCTTCCGGATCATCGGCATGCCTTAGTGTTTGGAACACATTCAGTTTAACTTGCTAGTCATCCACCCTGATTGTGAGTTCTCCCTTTTCAACATCGATCAAGGTTCTCCCTGTCGCTAGGAAGGGTCTCCCGAGAATGACAGGTGCATGCTCATCTGCTTCACAATCCAAAATAATAAAGTTAGCGGGAAAATTAAATTCATCAACTTTTACCAGTATGTCTTCATTTTTTCCCTCTAGATGCACATAGGATCTGTCGGCTAACTATAGCATGACTATTGTAGGTCTTGCCATCCCGATTCCTAGTTTTTGGAAAACCGATTTAGGCATCAAGTTTATGCTTGCTCCAAGGTTACATAATGCTTTCCCGACATAGTGGTTTCCGATGGAACAAGGCATTGTGAAACTTCTGGGATCTTTCAACTTTGGTGGCATGCGATTGTGCAACATGGCCATGCATCCCTTTGTTGCAGCAACTGTTTCAAACTTTCCTAGCCTTGTTCTCTTGGACACAATGTCTTTCAGAAACTTGGCATAGTTTGGCATTTGTTCAGTTGCCTCAACCAACGGCAAGTTGATATGGACTTGCTTTAGGATATCAAGAAACTTCTTGAATTGATATTCTTGCTTTTGTCGCTTCAAACTTTGTGGGAATGGTGGTGGAAGTCGGATATCTTCAGACCTTTCATTGGTCTAAAACCTGATTGATGGCATTGCCAGGGTAATTGGAGTTGCCGAGGTATCATCAACTGGGGTTGCCGTGGCATGCTTATTGCTGGTTGCCGTGGCATGCTTATCACTGGTTGCATCGGCATTTCCTGGTTCAACATCTGTGGTTTTACCGCTGAGTTCATCTTGTTCTTTTTGTGGAGTTTTGTTTGATGAGCGAGCTTGAGCCTCTTTAAGTTGTCAGCCACTTCTAGTGGTGATTGCCTTACATTGCTCATGGCTAGTTCCTCTTGCGACTTCAGTATCGCTGGGTAAACCTCTTTGCGGTCTAGTATTCAGGTTTTGAGCAAATTGTCCGACTTGAGTTTCCAATGATTTGATTGCCGCCTCTTGGTTTTGCAATCTCATCTCGGTCCTGTTAATAAAAGGATTAGTTCTTTTTATGAAGTTACTATTCTCAGCCATATAATATTCAGTTTTCAACATAAAAGCATTGAGAGAATTTTCCAAAGAACTAGATGTTGTCGGCTGTTGCTGCGGCAACTGTTGCCGTGGCATATTCTGCTCGAATCCCGGTGCTTGTGCATTTTGATTGTTCTGATTCAGGGCATTGTTGGGATTACTCTAGGAAAGATTTGGGTGCTTCTTCCAAGCTAGATTATATGTGTTGGACATCACATTGTTGTTCCGATTGTAATTCCCCATATAAAAGCTGGATTCCAGATTCTGCATACATTCAGAAGAATTATGGTTACCACCACATAACTCAAAAAAGGAATCTACTACCTTGATCTCCTGTGTGTTGTTTTGTTTCTGCATGTTTTGGACCATCTTGGTTAGAGTGGCCAATTGTACCGAAATTGAATCTGATGATCCCAGTTCATGTATTGTGGCTTGGCATCTAACTCCTCATCTTCTCGCAGATGGGAACTGATAATCATTCTTGGCAAGCCTGTTCAGAATTTGCATTGCTTCTTCCGACGACTTGTATAGGAATATGCCGTTTGCCGAGGCATCTAGCATCATCCTTGTTGGTGTATTCACAGCGTTGTAAAACATTGTTACTTGTATCCACACTGGGAATCCGTGTAGGGGGCTTTTGTGTAGAAGTTCTCTATATCGCTCTCAAGCCTCGTACATGGATTCATCATCTTCCTGCCGAAAAGAAGTAATTTCGTTACGGAGCTTATTAGTCAAATTTGTAGGATTAAATCGAGCAAGGAAATCACGACAAAGATTGGTCCAAGATCCTATTGATCCTGCAGGAATACTATTCAACCATGCTTTCGCCCTATCCCTCAGTGAATAGGGGAATAGTCTTAGTCATAAAACATCTGGGGTGACTCCTTGTATTTTGAATGAGTTACAAATCTCGAGGAAAGATTTAAGATGTTGTCGTGCATCTTTAGTTGCTGAGCTGCCAAATTGACCAATTGTGGTGACATATTGAACATCACCGGTTTAAACTCAAAGTGGTCGGCTTCAATTTCAGGTGTGACAACTCTTGGATTAAGTCCTTCAAGATCTTCCTCAAGATAGTCTTGAATAGTTCTGTTTCGTGCAAGAATCACTCCACCTCCTGCTGGAACATCCTGATTGTTGTTGACATTCATATTGCCATCTTGATTAGCCATTGCTACTCTTAAACTTTGTCCTAGTCTTTGCAACATTCGTTTGGTTTCTGGATCAAAGGGATATTCTGGTGTAATCGGTCTTTCCCTGGTCATATACCAATGCAAAACCAAAGTTTGTTAACCCTTCGAATCTTAAACAATAAAAATAAAAAGTGCAAGAAAATAAAAAACAAAGTTGCTATTGCCAATCCCGGGCAATAGCGCCAATAACTTGTTGCGCGTAATAAGTGCTCCACAAGTGTGCAAGTGTACACGTCGCAAGTTATAGTATAAAAGATTCGCCTCCACAGGGATTGGTGCCACTTCAAGAATCTAATCTCTTGCACTGTAAAAAGTAAAAGAACACAAGTAGAAGATTGTAGGCGTTTTAACTAACAGCTAAACCAGAAAGCAATAAAGTAAAAGAAGATGTAATAAAAGAGAGGGAATAGGCTAGGTTATCGTGAGTTGAGGTGTGATAGACAATTGGATCATCTTGGTAAAAGAGTTCAAGGGCAACTCAGTTGCTGTGGCAACTTGCGCAGCTGGGTTGCCTTGGAAACTAATCGACGGTTGCCTGGGCAACTGGCTGGACGGCTGGGCAGCAACTTCAAGGTTCGACAGAGCGTTCTTCAATGGTTTCTTCTTTTCCCTAAGTCGAAACTCTAGCTCTTTGTGCATTCCTGGACAATACATCCCTGCGTGAATCAAGGGTGAACAACAACCAATCTTGCGCTCCTCTTAGCCGTTGAAATCCTTAACTTATTCCTAAGCCGGATTAATCTTCACCATCAATAGATTGAATAAAGACCATACTCATTCGTTTCTTGAATCTAACTCTCCCAATATTAGATAAATAGATAGAATTACGAGATTCTCTCCCAATTCACTTTCAAACAAGAATAAAAACCAAGAATGAGTAAACCTTGAATTGAAAGTTACCTAAACAAAATCCAATTGTATCTCACAACCACAAAACACAATAACCTTAGCCAAATAGATTTAGTTCATGGCTAGGTTCCAAAGAAACAAAACAAAGAATCCCTAACATAGACCTAATCAGACAAGAAAGAAAAAAGATGAAGAATAGTTGAAAGCTTCTTGCTGATTTCTCTCCCCTTTTGCACCTCTTGGAGTTGACGACTTGGTCCTCAATTTATAGGGCTAGGTCAAAGTCTTTCTTGAGGAGGAAGTTAAGTTGGAATTAAATACTTTTAAAGAATATAATTCTTTATTGTATTTAAATTCCTTCTTGATCTTCTCCTATATTCTTGGGATTTAATTTCTCTTTAACCTCTTCATGGAAATCAAACTCCTTTGGGATTTAACTTTGCTCCACGTCATCTTGGGTTTATCTAGTCATCAATTTCGGCTACCATATCATCTTATCCCTTATCGACAATTGCCCTGGCAACTAGCTCAGCATCTCCTTCATGCACTGCCCTGGCAACTATCTCGGCATCTCCTTCATGCACTGCCCTGGGAACTGCGTCGGCATCTCCTTCTTGTATTACTTTGGCAAGTGATTCTGCACACACAAGAACAACTATCGGCAGCACCCTTTTTCCACAAAATTAAGCAAAATATGATATCAAGTTTAACCACCAAGGAAACAATGCAAACATGCATGAATGGCTAATAATGCAACTAATATGAGCCTAAGTCAAGCAATAATATGAATAAAAAGGTGAATAAAATAGTACTTTTAGACACTTAACAGCAACAAAAACCCTTCAATCGGGAAAAAGGGCATCTACTAACTCCTTTATATGAAAAATGCATGTTTCTAACACTAAATGCAAACAAATGTACTCGAAAACAAACAAAAAGCATTGTGAAATAGGTGGAAAATATAGTACTTTTGAAGAGTTATCACTCCCCCAAACCTAGCTCATTGCTTGTCCTCAAGTAATGCAAGAAAACAGTAAAACAAAAAGGTACCTCAGCAAAAATGAATGACTTCCCAACACATGCTAGCAAGCTGTAATTGACTCTAGGTCTGTCCTCAGAGTCCAGTATATCAATGCCAACATATTAACAATTCAAGTGCAACAAATAAAGACCTAGTCTAAGGTTCTGAACTGTGCATAGGTGCGGGCAACATGCATCAAGCTTACATCAATTCGTTTAAGGTTCCTTACTGCCCAAACTCATATTTTTATATAGTTTTTTATACTGCCAAGGGTATTCTGATGCTGGCATAAAAGTAGGGTCGCGTCATGCACTGTTTGGCGTGAGTCATAAGAGGGAGTATACCACGAAATCCCGCGTTAGTCCAGACTACATCACTAAGCTAACCCATTTACACTCGTACCCTAGGGTTTTTGACTTGAGTACTAAGAGGGAGCATACCACGAAGCCCCAAGTAACCTATTATCCCTAAGGTAGAGGAGTGCCTAATATATTTTTTTAGCCATTGGCAAAACATTGCTACATTACTCATCTTTTTCTTTTTTCATCATTTTTTATACCTTGACACTAATTTTTTTTCATTTATTTATTTACACTGAGATCAGCTTCAAGAAGTCCTAATTTCATTTTAGCAAACTAGATACATGGCACGTGCAAAGTGAGACTAAAGTTCCAAAGACTAGAGTTTACTACCAAAGCAACCTGAGCATTGAAGTTCTACTGGCATATAATTTCATAGGACAAGTTCATCATCAGCCAGGTTAACTAGTTACAAGTTCAAGCATGCTAACAGTATGCTGGCAATTTATTCACAAATCAATTGATATACAAATCTTTTTTAGGGTTTGGTATGCATGGCACACAAATTGCAAATTAAACATGAATAATGCATGATTTTTGAATGCATGACAGAAATGGAGAACACTACACACCCCCAAATCTAAAATGTACATAGTCCTCGATGCATGAAAAACAACACATATATACATAACAAATAATGCATGATTATGAAAAAAAATGAATGCACGTCTTTCTCTTAACAAAGTTGCCTCGGTTTGGGGCCATGTGTTTCTTCTTCTTGAGGCTTGTTTTTGCTGCTACTGTAGAAGCTCTCATGTCACGGAGAACTTCTGCAATTGTTTTGTCAGGAACGGTGGCAGCAGGGGTAGATTTTAGTGCGGCAGGTGTGGCATCGGCTTAGATTTGGATTTCTTCATCCTATGATTCGAGTGGCGTACTGGTGTTGGATGTCTCAACTTGAACTGGTGAAACATGTATTAGAGAAACTGGGCCTGGAGAAATAAGGACTGTATCCTCTAATTGTGGAGACTTGGTATGCAAAGAATGAGGGTTTTCCAGCATGGTTCCCTTGCCAAGGAGGCTGGCAGGGAAGCCAGGAAAATTTGGCACAATGAGTGCGAACATCCCATCTAAAGCTTTCTTCAAAACGTGGTCCCTGACATAAATGTATTGCCAAATCAGAGCATTCTGCTCCTCTGCTTTCTCGAGTCTGGCAATGAGCAATTCCTGGTTCTTGCAAATTTGGGACAGTGTTACCGTAGAGGCTGCTGGCATAGAAGTCACAGCGACAACCTTGGCTGGCTTGGACTTAGGCACTGGTGTTGCAGCCATTTTTTTGCCCTTCTCCTTTGTTTCGCTGGCAGTTAACAGCCTCCACAACGCATGGGTGATTGTAGATCCCTTGCTCTTTTGAATGTTATCCGTATCAAGCGAGGGCACTTTATGCTGCGCACAAATGCAAGAGATTAGCAATGGAAAATTTAAACTACCAGTAGTTTTACCTACACATTTGTAAGTTTCATCCACAATAATCTTCCCAGCATTCATCTTCCTTCTGGTCATGATCGAGTGAAGCAATGCCATCCGCTCTTCAAAGATAGTCTCATTACGTGTAGTTGGCATGAGGTTGGCTTTGAGGAAGTGATTCCATCCTCTCGACAGCCTGTAGACGAGACATTCCACTTTGTACCTGGCTGGCAAAGTTCTTTCAACATAGTCTTTCTCTTGGCATCATCAAGGGAATCGACAAACTCCGTGTGTTTCTCCTGGTTTGCATCCAAAGAAAACAGTTCGTTAATGTAACCAGCATCAAGCCTTACACACTTACCTCGAATCATTAAGAAATACGAGTCCTTGGTCGTAAAGTGGGCATAAAAATCTCAAAAAATAGTGACAATGATGTCCCTTGATTGCTGGCAGAATTTCTCTCATTTATGATTCTTAATGATGGCAATAAAGTCGGCCGAGTAACCGAGATTGGGTTCGTTCTTGAATTCGAACCCTTTCTTATAGAAGAATTTGCTCGAGGTAAAGTTCTCATCATGCTTTTTCTCGATCTCTCTATTGAAGAAGCATTTGAATGGTAAAGAAGATGAGGCCATTGGAATCTTGGAATCAGAAGAAAAGAAAAGATGATGAATCGATGGCATTTTTAGTTTCTTGAGCAATGGATTGACGAGAAGAAAAATAAAGGACGAATATGGAATCGGCTGAGTGTTTAAGTAGAGGGGAAATAGAAAATGCTGAATGTTTGGGTTATAGCTGATTTAATGGGATAATGATGGTGGAGTTGAATTTAATTGGGGAAAATAAAGTGATAATGATAAGGGTCCTTGAAATGATAAACGGCGAGGAAGGTGGAGGGATAAGGAGGGAAAAGTTTGAATTTTTATTTACCTTAGGAGGCTAGGGTTTTATCCCAACTTAACCAATTTCTCTCTCATTAATCTATTTGTGCCAGCCTCACCTCGGCATTGTGTTTGGCAATAAAATGCTGCTGGCGATAAATTCCTGCTGGTAGTAAACTCATGCGTTTACTCAAAGAAACCTTTCAACATAGAAAAATCAAAGAAACAAAAGAAAGAAAATAATAGAATAAATAAAAATACAAAATGCTAAAAAATAAAACAACTAATCCTAATATTTACAAAAATCAAACCCTAGTGAGGATTACTGAAGCTCTGCCAGTAGGGTAACCTCCTTGGCATCCGTTGGACTGTCTTCCAAATAATGCTTCAATCTTTGGCCATTCACTTTGGTTGGTGGGTGGTAGGCTATGGCAATGTTTTGTTTAAATAACCAGCATAGAAATCTGAAGAATTTCTTACCATTGAGTTTGTCAAACTCTCGATTGGATAATAAAAGAGAATATTTTTCATGATAGCTTTGAACAACCACCTTAGAAAATCGAAGTATCTCTTTGCTGTAGGTCTCGAGAATCTTCGATTAGATTTAGCACCCCAGTAGTGCTTAGGCTTTGTTGCTACTTTCTCCTTTGATGTCGAGCCATAGGCATCCTCACCCTGTTCCAGAATTGTTGTAGCCATTAAATCTTCAGTTTCTTGCCGCAACATCTTTGGCATTATTGTTGAGGCAAATTTTTTCTATTTCAGCTTTTCAATCTCAGTCATTTTGCATCCACTTTTCCTTCCAGCAACAAGCCATTTAAGCACACCTTGCTTCATGGCATCAGTTCCGACCAGAATCGATACTCTCTATTGCTCAATTGTTTTGTCATTGCATTTTTTGTTTTATGGTATCCGTTTTCATTCCATGGCAATTCAATGAAACGTTCTCATCCAAAATGGATTCTATTAGCTCAATTGCATGGCATTCTTCAATTTCATCAGCACACTTAAAAATTTTAAAAATGTCAACAATAATACCTGCTTGTTTTACCAAGGTTGTGCTGGCATCAAATTACCGTCTGGCATCAAATGGTGGCCTGGCATCAAATAATGGTCTAGCATCATCATCAGTGCCCTGGCAAAGCTGTGCGATGTCCTTATCGAAGATAGATTCCATGATCTCAATTGGTTGGCATTCTGGTTCTATTGGTTTTGTCGAGATGGTGTTGGCCTTAGATTGCGGTATAGAATTGCTAGTGCTTGCCTCCACATCCTTAGCTTTCTTGGGTTCGTCTACTGGAACTGATTTCTCTTCATGGTAATCAATCGACTACTTGGCATGTGTTTCACTCTTGACTTGGTTGCCACTCTAGTGAGTAACAACTTGGCATTTTCTTTCCCTTTGTGCCGAGCATCCTCAATGTCACTTGGCAATGCTTCTTCGGGTCAATTGCTGAGTGCTTTGGCAATCTACCCAATTTGGATTTCCAAATTTCTCATTGATGCTGCCAAACTCTAGATTGTGGCATCATTCCTCTCCATATAATTAGTGAGAGTGCCTCCTTGGTTGAGTCTCTTCCCTTGCTGGAAATTGTTTTGGGCTTTCTATGGCATGGCATTCTGATAGAATGCTGGCATAAAATTTACCGACCCAGGGTTGGCAAGACATTCATCCAAATGGTGGTTCTCTCCACAAATGGTGCAGAATGGGACTTCTTGGGACTCGTTGTTCAAGATCTCTTGCCAAGATAAATGCGTTGTATCAGCAAAGTTGTAATCATAATAGAAGTCTATTTGAGCATCGTACAAGTAACTCGGCTGATGTTGAGGACTGTTTTGCTATGGTATATGTGTTGCAGCAATAATGCCATTATTGTAAGCAAAAATGCCAGGTTATCGTGAGTTGAGGTGTTATAGCAGATTGGATCGTCTTGGTAAAAGAGTGCACGGGCAACTCAGTTGCCGTGGCAACTTGCACAATGGGGTTGCCTTGGCAACTAATCGATGGTTGCCTGGGCGACTAGTTGGGCAACTACTTGGGCGTTTGGGCAGTAACCTTCAAGGTTCGGCAGAGCGTTCTTCAATGTTTTCTTCTTATCCCTAAGTCGAAACTCTAGCTACTTGTGTATGCCTTGATAATACATCCCTGCGTGAATCAAGGGTGAACAACAACCAATCTTGCGCTCCTCTTAGTCGTTGAAATCCTTAACTTATTCCTAAGCCGGATTAATCTTCACCATCAATAGATTGAATAAAGATCATATTCATTCGTTTCTTGAATTTAACTCTCGCGATATTAGATAAATAGATGAAGTTACGAGATCCTCTCCCAATTCACTCACAAACAAGAATAAGAACCAATAATGAATAAACCTTGAATAGAAAAGTGCAAACTCTTATTACCTAAATAAAATCCAATAGTTTCTCACAACCACAAGACACAATAACCATAGCCAAATAGATTTAGTTCATGGCTAGGTTCCAAAGAAACACAAGATAAAGAATCCCTAGCATGAACCTAATTGAACAAGAAAGAAAAAGATGAAGGATGAAGCTTGTCAAAATCCTCCTTGCCCTAGATGCTTGTCGAAAATTCTCTCCTCTCTCTCCCCTGGAGTTGACAACATGGCCTCTAATTTATAGGGCTAGGTCAAAGTCCTTCTTAGAGGAGGAAGTTAAGGTGGAATTAAATTATCTTTAAAGAATATAATTCTTTATTATAATTATATTCCTTCTAGAACTTTTCCTATCTTCTTGGAATTTAATTCTTCTTTAATCTCTTCATGGAAATCAAACTCCTTTGGGATTTAGCTTTGCTCCACGTCATATTGGGCTTGTCTAGCCATCAATTTTGACTACCATATCACCTTATTCTTTGTCGAAAATTGCCCTGGCAACTGGCTCGGCGTCTCCTTCATAAATTACCCTGGCAACTAGCTCGGTATCTCCTTCATGCATTGCCCTGGCAACTAGCTCTAGCCTTGCTTTGGCAAGTGATCCTGCACATACACACAAAACACACCAAAGCAACATCTTTTCCCACAAAAACTACCAAGTTATGTAATCAAGCTCAACGATGGAAGGAAACATGGATTAATGCATGAATGACTAATTATGTAACTAATATGAGCCTAAGTCTAACAATAATATGAGTAAAAAGGGTAAGAAAAATAGTACTTTTGAAAACTTATCACACCCGAAACTCAAACTATTGCTTGTCCTCAAGCAATGCAAACTAATATTTACCTGCCAAGACTTCAATTTTCACAAACTTAGCTTTGAACTTGATTTCAATTCTCAGAACCGGGGCAAAAAGTATGATTGGCTTTTCATTTTTCGGAAAACTTAGGAGTTACTCGGAATCAAACTATAATGCTTGTGAGTGTGTGCAAAGTTGTGTGCAAGTTGATTTTTCGGATTCTATGCAAACAAGAGGTTTTCAAATTACTTCATTGGGTTCTTTTTAACATGTTTTAACTAGAGCCAGTTTTGGGCACCTCTAGTGTTTTGTTTTTAGTTTTCTTAAGTTAATTAATTTATTCGACTAGATCCGGTTTCGGGCACCTCTAGCGATCAATTTTTTAGCACATAATAGAGCTGGTTTCGGCACCTCTAGCGATCAATTTTTTAGCACATGCTAGAGCCAATTTCGGGCACCTCTAGCGATCAATTTTTTAGCACATGCTAGAGCCAATTTCGGGCACCTCTAGCATTCATCCAATTTTTATTCTAATCCCCCAATTTGTTTAATTATCAACCTAAGTTCACTAGAATTCCTTAAATCAATCAAACCACAACAGTGTTTCATCAAATTTAGCATCATAGTAAAATTCTAAGTTTTTCCATGGTTATCCTAGAATAAAAATTCTATCAATTAAGTGCATTGGCAAAGTCATCGTCGGATATTCATCAAATCTAGGCAATTCTTGTTCCAACTGAAGGCATGGCAAGCAATTTATGTATCCTAAATGTAATACTTAAGATGAATGTAACTAAACATGGTAACTACTAAAAACAATCCCCCCAAACTTGAGTGAGGCATTGTCCTCAATGCATGTATTAAATAAAAATAATAAAAAATAAAATACAAACGAGGACTTACTCTGAGAGTTTGTCATCGTGGATGATTAGTTTCCTTTTGGTCGGTGTCTTGATTATTTTGCTTGAACGCGATGGTTGTTTCCTTGTTACCGGTGGTGGAATCGATCCTCATACGGGATTGTCCTCATCGTCCTCTTCATCATTGTCATTCGCTTTTCGCTTGGAGGATTCAATTGGTGAGGTCTTTGTTGGTGCAATGGAGGACTCGTCTGATTCTGAAAAATCAGACAATGATTCCGTAGGAGTTGATTCGGGCATAGGTGCTTTACCTTTGGCTTTTGCAGTGGTTACCGGAATGTCTTTAGCTTTGGTTGCCATGACATATTCAGGGTTGGTTGTCGTGGCATCTTCTTGTGCAGGCACGATGTAGGTTGCCGCGGCACCATCTGTTGCGGTTGCCGGGGCAAGGATCTCGGCAGGAAAGATTGGGAACTACACGCGATTGTCCGGGTTCTTTTCTAGGATGACTTGGGTGATGGAATTGTTGTGCTCCTTCATGTACCACATGAACATTAGTTGCCGGTCTTCAATTTGCCTTAGGTGGCTCGCCAATGGTTGCAAGAGTGCTTCAAAGTGTTCCGGGGTTGATGGCCGAGTTGCCCGGGCGTTAGGTGCTTGGGCATTAGGGATTGCCGGGGCGACAGGAGTTGCTGCGGCAATTGGAGGCCTTGAGGATTTTTTTGGTGCCTCTCCCATTAGTTTTCAGATTTGTGCTTGATTCCAACCGGACTTTGGTAGGGCCTTTTCATCGGTTGACTCACTTGGAACATGCATCTCCTTGCAAAGTTTAGAAATTAAGCAAGGGAAGAAAAGAGAACCCTTATCTTTTGAGCTACATACAAAAATCTCATCACAAATAATTTTTCCAATGTTAATGATGCGATTATGCAAAATAGAATGTATGAGCAAAAGACGTGGTATATCAACGGTAGTATTGTGTGTGGTGGGCATTAAAGAAGTTTTAACAAACTTATTCTATAGTTTTGCCTCGGGTTTAAGCCGAAGGCGATTTACCGTGCCCTTGTATTTACCGTCGTTCCAATGAGTTCCCGGTTGAGTGAGTTCTTGAAGCACCTTGTCGAGTTGCTTGGGCGTGATTTGATCAACAAAGGCTTGATGCTCGTCATTCTCAATGTAGAGCCCGTAAAAGGTGTTGACGTTTTCGGGACTTATGAGTATGGCCTTGTCATGAACAAAAACATAAGGATTATTTGGGTTAGGTGAGTGAGCATAGAATTCTCTTACCCATGAGATGTTACCCGGTTCTGATTGATGGCAAAAGATTTGCCACTTTTGATGTGCAATCCTCTCGAAGATGAATGGTTCAAGGTCGAAATCTTGATGAGAGTTGGAGTATGCCTTGTTCTTCGTAAATCTTCCGGCTTTCGAACTTGGAGTGAAATCTTTCTTGAACCATCGGTGTAGCAAACTTCTTGTATCTTGGTTCTTTGGAGGAACTTGGATGAACTAAAAATTTAATTTTGGATGCCATAGATGATCTTGGTTGTGAGTTTTGTAAAAACAAATAAAAGAAACTAAAGAGTTGCAAGATGAAAAGTAGGAAAAGGTTTCTTGGAAGTTAAGGGTGATGGGTTTTTATAGAAAAGATAGGTAGTAAATATGGTGGGTGGGATTAATTTTGGAAAGACGAAAGAGGGTTTCGGTTTAGGGGAAGGGTGATGGCAAGGGGGTTTAATTAGGGTAAGTTGGAGGCTATATATAACCCTTAGATTCAGCCTATTAATTTCCTTGTTGAAGATGTTTTCCTTCTTGGATTAAAATTCCTCTTTATCTTGAACTCTTTTCCTACAATTCAAAGACAAATCAAATAAGGATTAAAATTAAAGATAAACTAATAAAAGAAAATAAATAAAGATGTGTAAAGGGATTCTTAAACTTAAAAAGATAAAAAAAGAAAATCTATCCTTAAAATATAATACTAATCGGAAATAAAAGAATAATTAGTTCGAAAAAAACTAAAAAATAAAATAAAATAAAAGTAATTGAAAAAAATAAAAATAAAAATAAAATAAAATAAAATAAAAATAAAAATAAAATATCGAAGGGAGAGCATGCTCATGAATCTCCTAAGTTGACCACTTCTTTGTTACGTTCCACATGGGCACCATTGTAGTGCTTTAATCTTTGTCCATTAACTTTGAGTTCATGTTTGTCAGTGATGGACTTGATTATCACGGCACCATGGGAGAATGGTTTGAAAACTTCGAATGGTCCCGACCATCTTGATTTTAGCTTTCCCGGGAAAAGTTTTAGCCGAGAATTGAATAAAAGAACTAGTTGCCCTGGCATGAATTGCCGCGGCAATAGTCTCTTGTCATGCCATTGCTTTGTTTTCTCCTTGTAGATTCGTGCATTGTTATTGGCGAGTGCACAGAATTCTTCTATCTCGTTGAGGTCCAACAAACGCTTTTGTCCGGCACTTTCCCAATCCATATTCACGGTCTTGATTGCCCAATATGCCTTGTGTTCGATTTCCACCAGTAGATGACATGTTTTTCCATAGAAAAGTCGGAAGGGGGACTTACCTAAGGGTGTTTTGAATACAGTGCGATATGCCCAAAGTGCGTCATCTAGTCTTAATGACCAATCCTTCCTAGAGGGATTTACAACTTTCTCGAGTATACCCTTCAATTCCCGGTTGGAAATTTCTGCTTGCTCGTTGGTTTGTGGGTGATATGCCGTGGCGATCTTGTGTGATATGCCGAAGCGTTGCAACATCTTGGCAATAAGTCTGTTGTCAAAATGCTTGCCTTCGTCACTAATAATTGCTCTCGGCATCCCAAACCGTGTAAATATGTTTTTCTGCAAGAATCGTTGCACGGTCTTGGAATCGTTGTTGGGAACTGCAGCTGCCTCAACCCATTTAGACACGTAGTCAAATGCAAGTAGAATGCAGAGGTTACCGAATGAAGATGGGAAATGTCCCATAAAATCGATCCCCCATACATCGAACAATTCCACCTCGATGATGTTTTGGAGCGGCATCTCATGTCGTCTAGAGATATTGCCTGTCCTCTGGAAACGATCACATTGCTTGTAAAAGTTTTGGGCATCTTTGTACAATGTTTGCCAATACAACCCGAATTGTAAAACTTTGGCCGCGGTACGAGTTCCTCCAAAATGTCCTCCATAGGGTGAAGAATGGCATTGTCGGAGTACATTCTGTTGCTCTTCTTCAGGGACACATCGACGTATAACATGATCTGCATATTGTTTAAACAAAGAGGCTCGTCCCAAAAGTAATGCTTAGCATCATGGCGGAACCGCTTCTTCCCTTGATGAGTAAGGCCATAAGGTAAAATACCACAAGCAAGGAAATGAACTAAATCCGCGTACCAGGGTATAGCCGAGGCATGCGCGTCCTTGGTTGCCGAGGCAACTAAAAGTTGTTCATCCGAGAATGCATCGCATATCTCTAGATCCGCTTCCTCCTCCCTATTGTGTTCTAAATGTGATAAGTGATCGGCCACTTGATTTTCTGTTCCTTTCCTGTCCTTAATTTCAATATCAAATTCTTGTAAAAGTAATATCCAACAAATCAAACGAGGTTTGGCATCCTTTTTAGCAAATAGATATTTGATTGCCGAATGGTCCGTATGAACAATTACCTTTGTACCAATAAAATAGGATCGAAACTTGTCAAATGCGAAAACTACAACTAGTAACTCTTTCTCTGTTGTTGTGTAATTCACTTGAGCACTATTAAGAGTTTTACTAACGTAGTATATCATATGGAAGGTCTTACCTGTCCATTGGCCTAGGACTGCTCCTACTGCGAAATCACTTACATCACACATGAGCTCAAAAGGTAGCGTCCAATCTGGTGAAATGACAATGGGTGCCGAGGCAAGCTTTTCCCTTAGGGTTTCGAATGCTTGGGTGCAAGAATCATAAAAATCGAAGACTTTATCATGTTCAAGCAAATTGCACAAGGGTTTAGTGATTTTAGAAAAATTATGAATGAACCTCCTGTAAAAGCCTACATGTCCAAGAAAGCTTCGAATTCCTTTAACCAAACTTGGTGGGGGTAATCTCTCGATCATGACCACCTTGGCTTTGTCTACTTCAATTCCCTTGGATGAAATCATGTGGCCGAGCACTATTCATTCATCTACCATAAAATGGCACTTCTCCCAATTGAGGACTAAATCAGTTTCTTCACATCTTGCCAACACCTTCTCTAAATTGCCAAGACAGCTGTCGAAGTCATTACCAAAAATAGAAAAATAATCCATGAAGATCTTAAGGAAGTCTTCGACCATGTTTGAAAAGAGTGCCATCATGCATTTTTGGAAGGTTGCGGGGCGTTACACAATCTGAACGACATCCTTCGGAAAGCATAAGTACCGTATGGGCATGTGAAGGTTGTCTTTACTTGATCTTCTGGTGCTATGGAAATTTGATTGTAACCTGAATAACCATCAAGAAAATAATAAAAGGGTTTACCTGCAAGACGGTCAACCATTTGATCAATAAAGGGTAATGGGAAGTGATCTTTCCTAGTGGCTTTGTTTAGCTTTCGATAATCCATACAAACCCTCTAACCGGTCACAGTCCTGGTTGGAATGAGTTCATTGTTTTCATTACTTACCACCGTTATACCTCTCTTTTTCGGTACACATTGAACCAGACTTACCCATGTACTATCAGAGATAGGGTATATAATGCCGGCGTCAAGCCACTCGATGATTTCTTTCATTACAACCCCTTTCATGGCATGATTCAGTCTCCTCTGGGCCTCAATTGAAGGTTTGTGATCATCTTCCAACAAATTCTTGTGCATGCACACTACCGGGCTAATTCCCTTCAAGTCGGCAATTGCCCATCCTATTGCCTTTTTGTGTAGCTTCAACATTTTGACCAGCTTCTTTTCCTGCTCAGGCTGTAACTTAGAAGAAATAATTATAGGCAATGTATTATCAGTTCCTAAGTATGCATATTTTAGTTGCTCTGGCAACTGTTTCAACTCAAGAATCGGTGGTTGTTCAATAGAGGGCTTTTCGAGTTTACCTTCCTTACCTGAGTAATCCAGTGGTTCAAAGTATGTACCTGGTCGATTGACTAGACAATTTGCCTCTTCTTGTTGTTCCTCATCGACCGGTTCTTCATACTCCTCAGGTTCCTCTTGATCGGCAATATAGTTACCGAGGCAACTAAATTCCTCGTAGAAGTTAAACTCTGCCGTGGCATGAAGAAATTGGCATTCTTCTAGATCATCGGCATGCCTTAGTGTTTGGAACACATTTAGTTTAACTTGATGGTCATTCACCCTTATTGTGAGTTCTTCTTTTTCAACATCGATCAAGGTTCTCCCTGTTGCTAGGAATGGTCTCCCGAGAATGATAGGTGCATGCCCATCTGCTTCACAATCCAAAACAATAAAGTCAGTTGGAAAAATAAATTTATCAATTTTTACCAGTATGTCTTCGATTTTTCCCTTTGGATGCACATAGGACCTGTCGGCTAGCTGTAGCATAACTGTTGTAGGTCTTGCCATCCCGATTCCTAGTTTCTGGAAAACCGATTTAGGCATCAAATTTATGCTAGCTCCAAGGTCGCATAATGCTTTCCCGACATAGTGGTTTCCAATAGAACAAGGTATTGTGAAACTTTCGGGATCCTTCAACTTAGGTGGCATACGATTGTGCAACATGGCCATGCATCCCTCTGTTGCGGCAAATGTTTCAAACTCTCATAGCCTTGTTCTTTTGGACACAATGTCTTTAAGAAGCTTGGCATAGTTCAGCATTTGTTCAATTGCTTCCATCAATGGCAAGTTGATGTGGACTTGCTTTAGGATATCAAGAAACTTCTTGAATTGATATTCTTGCTTTTGTCGCTTCAACCTTTGTGGGAATGGTGGTGGAAGTCGGATATCTTTGATCCTTTCATTGGTTTGGAACCTAATTGACGGCATTGCCGGGACAACTGGAGTTGCCGAGGCATGCTTATCACAAGTTGACGAAGCATCCTTATCGTCGGTTGCTGAGGCATGCTTATTGCCGATTGCCGCAGCAATTCCTGGTTCAACATCTGAGGCTTTGCTGCTAGGTTCATATTGATCTTTTTGTGGAGTTTTGTTTGATGAGCGGGCTTGAGCCTCTTTAAGTTGTTGGCCACTTCTAGTGTTGATCGCCTTACATTGCTCATGGCCAGTTCCTCTTGCGACTTCAGTATCGCTAGGTAAACCTCCTTGTGGTCTAGTATTCAGGTTTTGAGCAAACTGTCCGACTTGATTTTCTAATGATTTGATTGCCGCCTCTTGGTTTTGCAATCTCATCTTGATCCTATTAATAAAAGCACCAGTTCTTTTTATGAAGTTACTATTCTCAGCCATATAAGATTCAGTTTTCATCATAAAAGCATTTAGAGAATTTTCCAAATAACTAGATGTTGTCGGTTGTTGCTGCGACAACTTTTGCCGTGGCATATTCTGCTGGAATCCCGATGCTTGTGCATTCTGATTGTTCTGGTTTAGAGCATTGTTGGGATTACTCCATGAAATATTCGGGTGCTTCTTCCAAGCTGGATTGTATGTATTGGACATCACATTGTTGTTCCGATTGTAATTCCCTACATAGAAGCTGGATTCCGGATTCTGCATACATTTAGAAGAATCATGGTTATCACCACATAACTCACAAAAAGAATCCATTACCTTTGCCTCATGTGTGTTGTTTGGTTTTTGCATGTTCTGGACCATCTTGGTTAAAGTGGCCAATTGTGCCGAAATTGAATCTGATGATCCTAGATCATGTATTGTGGCTTGGCATCTAACTCCTCCTCTTCTAGTAGAGGGGAATTGATAATCATTCTTGGCCAGCCTGTTTAGAATTTGCATTGCTTCCTCCGGTGACTTATCTAGGAGTATGCCGTTTGCCGAGGCATCTAGCATCATCCTTGTTGGTGTATTCACGGCATTGTAAAACATAGTTACTTGAGTCCACACCGGGAATCCGTGTAGGGGGCATTTGTGTAGAAGTTTTCTATATCGCTCCCAAGCCTCGTACATGGATTCATCATCTGCCTGCCGAAAAGAAGTAATATCGTTACGAAGCTTATCAGTCAAATTTGTAGGATTAAACCGAGCAAGGAAATCACGACAAAGATCGGTCCAAGATCCTATTGATCCGACAGGAATGCTATTCAACCATGCTTTCGCCCTATCCCTCAGTGAATAGGGGAATAATCTTAATCGTAAAACATCGGGGGTGACTCTGTGTATTTTGAACGAGTTGTAAATCTCGAGGAAAGATTTAAGATGTTGTCGTGCGTCTTCAGTTGCTGAGCCGCCAAATTGACCAATTGTGTTGATCATATTAAACATCACAGGTTTCAACTCAAATTGGCCGGCTTCAATTTCAGGTGCGAAAACTCCTGGTTTAAGTCCATCAAGATCTTCTTCAAGATAGTCTCGAATAGTTCTGTTTCGTGCAAGAATCACTCCTACTCCTGCTGAAACATCTTGATTCATATTGCCGTCTTGATTAGCCATTGCTACTCTTAACCTTCGTCTAAATCTTTGTAAAGTTCGTTCGGTTTCTGGATCAAAGGGATATTCTGGTGTAATCGGTCTCACCCTGGTCATATACCAATGCAAAACCAAAGTTTATTAGCCCTTTGAATCTTAAACAAGAAAAGTAAAAAGAATGTGTAAGAAAATAAAAACAAAGTCGCTATTGCCAATTCCCGGCAACGGCGCCAAAAACTTGTTGCGCGTAATAAGTAATACGCAATTGTACAAGTATACACGTTGCAAGTTATAGTATAAAAGATATCGTTTCCAAAGGGATTGGTGCCACTTCAAAAATCTAGTCTCTTGCACTGTAAAAAGTAAAAGAAAACACAAGTAGAAGATTATAGGAGTTTTAACTATTAACTAATCTAGAAATCAAATAAGTAAAAGGCGATATAATTAAATGAGAGAGATAGGCCAGGTTATCGTGAGTTGAGGTGTGATAGCCGATTGGATAGTCTTGGTAAAAGAGTGCACGGGCAACTTGCACAACGGGGTTGCCTTGGCAACTAATCAATGGTTGCCTGGGCGACTAGTTGGGCGTCTGGGCAGCAACCTTCAAGGTTCGGTAGAGCATTCTTCAATGGTTTCTTCTTATCCCTAAGTAGAAACTCTATCTACTTGTGCATGCCTTGATAATACATCCCTGCGTGAATCAAAGTGAACAAGAACCAATCTTGCGCTCCTCTTAGCCGTTGAAATCCTTAACTTATTCCTAAGCTGGATTAATCTTCACCATCAACAGATTGAATAAAGATCATATTCATTCGTTTCTTGAATCTAACTCTCCCAATATTAGATAAATAGATGAAGTTACGAGATTCTCTCCCAATTCACTCGCAAAAAAGAATAAGAACCAAGAATGAATAAACCTTGAATAGAAAAGTGCAAACTCTTATTACCTAAACAAAATCCAATAGTTTCTCACAACCACAAGACACAATAACCATACCAAATAGATTTAGTTCATGGCTAGGTTCCAAAGAAACACAAGATAAAGAATCCCTAGCATGAACCTAATTGAACAAGAAAGAAAAAGATGAAGGATGAAGCTTGTCGTCCTCCTTGCCCTAGATGCTTGTCGAAAATTCTCTCCTCTCTCTCCCCTGGAGTTGACGGCATGGCCTCTAATTTATAAGGCTAGGTCAAAGTCCTTCTTTGAGGAGGAAGTTAAATTGGAATTAAATTATCTTTAAAGAATATAATTCTTTATTATAATTATATTCCTTATATAACTTCTCCTATCTTCTTGGAATTTAATTCTTCTTTAATCTCTTCATGGAAATCAAAATCCTTTGGGATTTAGCTTTGCTCCACGTCATCTTGGGCTTGTCTAGTCATCAATTTCGACTACCATATCACCTTATTCTTTGTCGACAATTGCCCTGGCAACTGGCTCGATGTCTCATTCATGCATTGCCCTGGCAACTAGCTCAGCATCTCCTTCATGCATTGCCCTGGCAACTAGCTCTAGCCTTGCTTTGGCAAGTGATCCTGCACGTACGCACAAAACACACCAAAGAAGCATCTTTTCCCACAAAAACTACCAAGTTATGTAATCAAGCTCAAAGATGGAAGGAAACATGGATTAATGCATGAATGACTAATTATGTAACTAATATGAGCCTAAGTCTAACAATAATATGAGTAAAAGGGGTAAGAAAAATAGTACTTTTGAACACTTATCACATACCATGGAAAATTTTGCTAGTTATGCCATCGGTTGTAAGCTCCAATATGGTCTCTATGGCTCATTCTTCGATCCTCCATGTTCCTAGAAGTACCTAAAATAAATTAAACTAAAAATAAAATTAGAAAAATAAATAGTAAAAGAAAAATAATAATAAACTAAAACAAAGACAAGTAAAAATCAAAACAATAAACTCCGTTGCAATCCCCGGCAACGACGCCAAAAACTTGTTGTGACCGAAATTGCTTGGCAAAGGGGTAAAAATATGCATTGGAAAAGTTCAAAAAACAATGCCAAGTAAGGTCTTTTGCTTGCAAGTATACACGGTCGACAAGTAATACAACAATAAGCTGAGTATCGATCCTACAGAGATTGCTTTTGGAATTAAGTGTTTTGATTATATACTTGCTCATGGAAAAAGATTGTTTGAGATGGAATTGGTTTTGAAAATGATTTAAAGGAAAAGAACAAATAAAATAACGTTGGCAAGGAGAGTTTATAAAATTGATGATGGGTGTAGGCAATGAATGCTTGGTTTTCACGCTGCCTGCGCCATGCCAACCTTTAATAATGTTCTGCCTTGTCAAAATTTTATTGAGCAGATTCAAAGATGGTCATTGCCTATGTCGATAGCAATGCCCTAAATTAACCATGTAAAAACCCCTATATGTCTATAGTGTATGTTTTCCATTAATTAATTTGATTAAGTTCCAATCTATACTCCCTAAGGGGTAGACTCACTCCTGAAGTAAGTTCATCTACTTGAACATCTTCTGTCAAAGCTTCTCACCTTAGGATCTGACAACTGGTCGTTACCACCCAAGTCGGCTAAGATATTGAGTTACAAAAAGAAAACTATGCCAGCCGTCACATGGCATAGAAGTTATGGAAAAATTACAAATCATGCCAGACAATAAAACTATGCCGAAATATTTTTAATTATTAAAAACAAAGCAAAACAACGTTTAATCCAAACATCCCTCACCAACTATTGAATTAGTTCATGGTGAGGGTATCACCCATAGAAAAAACTTCAATATTTCCTAACATCATCTTCAAAATAAAAACAACCAAACTGAAGGAAAAGGAAAAAGAAAGAGGTCGGTCGATGCAGCCTTTCTTGATCCAGCCCTCCTCAGTGCAGCCTCTTCAGGCCGATGGTGGTGAGAGTGGTGTGTGTGATGCGCAAGCTTGGTGTGTTGTTCTCTGCCTCCAATGCTTGAAAATGCTCTCTATTTATAGGCGTGTGAGGGGGAAAACCCTAGAAGAGTTTGAATTTCGGCCAAGGCCCATGATAAGTGCTCTATCTTATCATCTATTATGGCTGACGTCATCAGACACCACTTTGTTGCCAAGGGACATGGCAAAAATCTTTTGCCGGCATACTCCTGATTTTTTGGAGATGGTTCAAAATTCTATTTTCTCGGGATCTTATCCATTCCTAATTTTTTGGACTTGTCCTATTTTTCTGGTCTGAAACTTATTGTCAAAGGGCTTGGCAGGCAACTGATGGTCCTTCTACGTTGCACTGACAGCCGCGTTTCGACAATCTGCCTTGGTATCACGACCTTTGTTTTCCCTCATTCCTTTTTCGGGCGATCTGGCAATAAATCTGCGCCAAAAACAGCAAAAACCCTTTAATCTGGAAAAAGGGCATCTACTAATTCCTTTATATGAAAAATGCATGTTTCTAACACTAAATGCAAACAAATGTACTCGAAAAAAAAACAAAGAGCATTGTGAAATAGGTGGAAAATATAGTACTTTTGAGGAGTTATCCGGTACCCACCAAGGACTATATCATTAATTAGCGCAATCCCAAAGAAATTGTGCACTCACAAAACCTTTACAAGGTCTACGATCATCTATTTAATTTCCACTGAGGAAATATCAAAGCATCACAAACAACTCTGAGGAACTAAATGAACAACTCCCAACGGATGAAAAGTCAAACACCTATCGTTATCTTAAACACACGAATCCACACTATCTCCCAAAACTCGCGGCGAAAATTTGGTACAAACTGTCGTTCTCAGAATTTAGCACGTTCTGACCATTGTACTATATAGGAATAATCTTTTGCCTTGATACATCTTTCTCTAAAACACCCATAACATGTTCTCAAAATCCATCATGAACCATCAAACCTAATTTAAATCATAATATTTTATCCTTTTAATTACAATCAGATGCTACCTCTTGTGGGTTCCAAGATTACCCAATCCTCAACTTAGAGCTTAACTAATAAAACATACGGCCAACAGTTCTCAATTAATTCGACTCACATCGTTTTCCAACTCTCAACTTCCTTGGCGACCAAGCACTCAAAATTTCACATTGTTGGGGTGAACACAAACTTCCCTCTTCTAGCTCAAATTACAACTTTGAAATTACAAAAAAACATCATCAATGATCTCAAATTATTACTCGACTTTAACTGAGTCAGCACCACTGACACGACAAAACGATCTTACGTAACTCGGATCTCCACCAATGTTTCTCGACTTCTTCCAAGAAAATATCGATACAAATTAAAATCATTTACGAAGTCTCGAATCCTTGCCTCAACTGATCATATGGTCAATAACCTCTCCCACACATAAGGTCAATAAGGTAATTATCTTGTCAACACTTATACTTCCATATTCCTTATACATTCACACGTGCCATGCAAAACATCCAACTTATATTCGAGAGACAATATGGTGGCCTCCATCCTATCATCGCTAAAACATCTCAAATGTCACTACAGACATCAAACATTGCCACGTCCTAAAGAGGGAAATCCTCATTCCAATATTCATTTCGAAATTACTAGCCTCCAACACTTTAACCATAAACATCACATTCTCGAACCAATCCTGGAAAAACACACACGTACTTCACAATCAGTTAAACGAGTCATCCACCCTAGGAGACATATAATAGTCTTTTACTGTCACTTAACATGCTATCAACGGTTTAAGCATCACCCCAACAAACCAAATTCTTACTAGAGAACAAGCCCAATTCTCCCTTGGGTGAAACACTTAGACCAAAGCTCTCGACAAGGGCGATACGCACCGATGTCCAACTCGTCCTTACCTCAACATACACTCACATTCTTGACAAGGAGGAAGTCCTAACGAATCCTCCAAGAAGCATAAACAAGCACTCTGACAATCTGAAAGCTCTCGTGCGTCAAACTTTACAAGTTGGCAACTGTTGAACGGTCAAACATGTCTCACAACCCCATTGTGTCATTCTCAAAATGAACACTACAAAAATCACGATAGAAAGGTAACGGTCCAACATTCTCATTACCTAATTAAATCTGAGGTGTCACATTCGGGTCGCCGGTGCTACCCATAATAAAATTTTTGAATAAAATAATTTTTTTTCAAACCATTTAAAAACTATTTAACAATTATAACTAAAATACAAGTTCAGAAATTATTCAAATAATAAAACAGATATTAGGATACACGTAATAAAATCGAGTTTCAAACTCTGATATAAAACAAGACGTGACGTACATGCCCCCTAATTACACCGTACCGTACTACGCAAGCAATGTCGTAATAAATCTCATTACACATGTCGATAATTGCACCAAAAACTCATTTAACCTACAAAGGTAAATAACAACGTGAGCTTTGGAAAAAGCTCAGTAATATAGAACTACCAAGAGTTGCTAAAGGCACAAGCAGGTATATGGTATATGGGAATACACAGGTTCCAATTACAATTCATTATTTCAATAAAATGCTATATCTAAAGGTAACATAGTTGTTCTTTATTCAATCACCTGAGTATCATACGAGAAGCGTATAAACCCGAGAATCAGAAGAGTAATGAATTAAGGAAGTTGAACCAGAGAGTTTAGTGTGTTCAATTGAGTGTAGATTTGAAGCATACAAAAAATTTCAGTCTTTGGTATATTAATTCAGTAAGGTAGATTATTAAAAGGGACAAAAAAGTTTTATTTTAATTGCCTAACTACCCTTCAACCAAACTCTAGTAAGTAGTTCTAGGCTAGAACTGCATCTATAAAGGCTTTAACCTATGCTTGTTGGGCATAGGTGTTGACCTAAAGGGATGCCTTAGATCTAGTAGGAATCACCCAAGCTGAAGCTTAGGAACCCGATACAGTAGGAATCACCCTAGCCGAAGCGTAGGAACCCGATACAGTAGGAGTCACCCTAGCCGAAGCACAGGAGCCTGATACAATAAGAATCACCCTAGTCGTAGCGTAGGAACCTGATACAGTAGGTGTAATAACGGGACCGCAAGAGCTTGACAGTTTTTATTACAAAAATATATTTTGGTTTAAATGGGAGTCACCACCAATCTTATTTTTAGGTGAGATTGGATCACCAGAAAACCCGGTCATTTTAATAAAACTTATTTTTTTCATTTTATTAAAACAACGAGTTTTGGTCTGCGAAAACAGAAAAATGAGTTCGGGAGTTGGTTATGTGTGGGGAAGGATGAGCACCCCCACAATGCCTAAAAATTGGCAACTAGTCGATTACGTAGTGTTTTAACGATGAAGATTATGAATTTGAATTTAATTTAGAAATTGGGATCCCTGAATGCATAAATTTTATTGTAAAATATATTTAAAAGGATACTCCTTGATATGAGACTAACAAAAAATTCACACCCTTTTAAGTTCGAGACATAATTTTTATTGAGACTACCGAATAAAAGAATATTATTTCAAATATTGTGATTTTAGTTAAAAGATATTTTTATTTAGGATTATCGAAAAAATAACGGCACCTCTTTAAGCTCGAGACACGATTTTATCAAAAATCCTAAATACAAATTTTTATTAAAATGACATTTTTGCAATAGATATTAACCCGAAAAACAATTCCCCTTTAAGCTTGAGGCATGTTTTTCCTGAAAATTCCCAAATACAGACGCTGTTAAATTAAAACTTAATTAAAATGAATGAATACAAAATTTATACAGATATATAATAATATAAGAAAATAAATGAACAATAAATTGATAGTGTGTGTGTAATATATTAATTAACCATAATATAAGACTATATTAATTAATAATAATAACAATAATAATAAAGAAACTTGGATAGGCGACGGCGGCTCGATAGGCGGCATCGGCTTGGTGAAGGCAGCAAAGGTTTTGTATATTAGGTTTTAGTTTAAGTGGGTTATTGGGCCGAGTGTAAAGGGTTTGGTTTTTTTATTATAATGGATACTTGGTTGTAATATTAATGGGCTCAATGGCCGGACTAAAATGGGTTACCACAACTGCCCCTCTTTGCTCATTGTTGTATAAAGGCAATGGAGCAAAGACAAAAAGGAACCTATTTTGTCTGGTCTGGTTGGGCTCTTTCCTTCTCGGATCAGCTCTTTTTCCTTCACTTTACTTGATCTACTCAACTACTTTTGTAGACAAAATCTTCAAAATGGGGTGATCTATTGGGGAGATAAAATCTTCAAACTACGGTGATCCGTTATGGGAAAAAATGAGTTTTGCTTGTTATGACTATGACGATGATGCAATAACTAGAGAAAATCTAACCTAGTTGCAAAACTGACGAAGAGGCAAGGTCTGTAAAACTTGATCCAGTTGCAACATTAACGAAGCGACATGACCGCAGGATGAAAGTTCTGACATTTGATCCGACTACAACACCGTTAAGGAGACATGATCGAATGATGAAGGCTCTGATGTTTAATCCAGGTGTGACACTAACGAAGAGACATGATCGAAGAATGAAGGCTCTAATATTTGATCCAGCTGCAACACCGACGAAGAGATAAGATCTGACATAATTTTTCTTTTTCTCTCTCTTTCATTTTCTTTCTTTTTTTGCTTTATGCTTTTTTATTTTTCTTTTTCTTTTCTTCTTTTTTGACTGGCTACAACACTTCCAAAGAGAGGAATTTAAAAGTTAGTAAATTTTGACCAAGCTACAACACCGAAGAAGAGCCAAA
Source organism: Hibiscus mutabilis (assembly GCA_019671005.1). Classification (NCBI taxonomy): domain Eukaryota; kingdom Viridiplantae; phylum Streptophyta; class Magnoliopsida; order Malvales; family Malvaceae; genus Hibiscus; species Hibiscus mutabilis. The sequence continues at coordinate 53,948,408 of CM033718.1, read as the reverse complement.
GTCTATAGTTAGTAATTTTGATCCGGCTGCAACACCGACGTAGAGGCAGGATCAAAAGTTTAGCAAATTTGGTCCAGCTACAACACCAACGAAGAGGCAAGACCAAGATTTGACCAAGCTACAACACTTATGAAGGTAAAAATTTTGATTTGGCTACAACACCGACGAAGAGGTAGGATCGAAATTTTGGCACATTTGGTCCAGCTACAACACCGACGAAGAGACAAGACCAGGATTTGACTGAGCTACAACACTGACAAAAAGGCAAGGTCTAAAGGTAAAAATTTTGATCATGCTACAACACCGACGAAGAGACAAGACCAGGATTCAACCGAGCTACAACACGGACGAAGAGGCAATGTCTAAAGGTAAAAATTTTGATTCAGCTGCACACCGATGAAGAGGCAAGATCAGAGAATAAAGCTTTGATATTTTTCCTATTTTTTGGATTTTTTTATTTTTCTTTGATTTTTAGTATTTTTTTTGTTTCTCTTTGTTTTTCTATATTTTTATTTTTTTTCCTTTTTGGAATTTTTTAATTTTTTGGTTTTTTTGCTTGTGAAATTAAAAGGTTCAATCAAAATTATATATTTGAGAGTTGGTTCATCCATTCCACCAATCTTAGGGAAGTAGAATCTGTAAATTTGGGTGATTTGCTCCACCACTAATAGGGAGGCAGAATCCAAAAAAGTTGATCCGCTACAACAATGACGAAGAGATAAGATCTGAAGAAAGTTGTGATCAAGCTACAACTCTGATGAAGAGGCATGATCTGCTACAACACTGATGAAGAGGCAGGATCTGAGAGTTTGATTCTGATCAAGCTACAACATTGACGAAGAGGCTTGATCTGAGAGTTGATACGCTTCAACACTAACGAAGAGGCAAGATCTGAGAGTTTGATTCTGATCAAGCTACAACTCTAATGAAGAGGCATGATCTAAGAGCTTGATCCGCTACAACACTAACGAAGAGGTAGGATCTGAGAGTTTGATTCTGATCAAGCTACAACTCTGAGAAAGAGGCATGATCTAAGAGTTTGATCCGCTACAACACTGACGAAGAGGCAGGATCCGAGAGTTTGATTCTGATCAAGCTACAACTCTGAAGAAAAGGCATGATTTGAGAGTCTGATTCTAATCAAGCTACAACACTGATGAAGAGGCATGATCTGAGAGTTTGATCCTAATCATGCTACAACTCTGACGAAGATGCATAATCTTGAAGATAGTTTGTCGATCCGCTACACCATGTTACGGGTGAGACATAACCTACATAAGTTATTTTCCTTTCTAAAAATTACATTTTTTTAATTTCCTTGTAACGCCCTGGTTTTGAGCTTAGAATTTTTGAGTTGGGTTGAGGGTCCAGTGGACCAGAAATAGAGATTCGAGTCAATTTTGAGATTTAATTTAGAATAAATATTTTTGGAAGAGATAAAAATATGGAAAATGCTTTAAAATCCTTTTAAAATATATAAAATGTTTACGTGAAAACAATTTTGGAAAAAGAGTTTTGGAGGTTTGACATTTTGAGACTAGTGACCAAAATGTAAAGTTATAAAACTATTTTAGTGACTGTTTTGTAAATTGATTAGAACTTTGAATATTTAAGGAGATATTAACCCAAAGTATAATATCAGACTTTACCCCTTAATTCGTTAATTTTAGAAAGGTTTTATAAAAAAATAGCTTGAGCAAAATTAATTGGTGATTAATTCCTTAAAATAAATTTGACATAATTACCTTTTCTCCCTACTATTTTCCCTCAAATTCTCTCCAGCAAAACATCATTTTATTCTTCAAAATTTTTAGTTAATAACTTGATTTGATTTATCTTTTAACTCTAAATGATTTCCTATCAAAACCTTATTGTTTTACCTTTGTTTTCTCATGTAAATCTATCCAATTAAGGGGAAAGCACTAATTAGAGGTAAGGTTTCGTTATTCTCCTCTAATGAAAGGTTCTTTATTGAAATTCCCAAGTTTTTGATCCCATTATAAATGATTTCTAATGAGTTTTGATGATTTAATTGTGGAAAATTGGTTTAATTGGATTTTAATTGGTGGATTTGATAGATCTTGATTTTGTATATTTTTGTTGAGTCTTTGATCAGAATAGAACATGATTATGATGTATTATAATGTTAAGAAGTTGATTTTAACATATCACAAACATAAGCATGCCTATAGGTTGTTGTTCAATTGTGAAATTGTGCTTGATGAATGTTTAGCTGTCTAATGCCTATAGAAATGTGGTGTTACATGTTATGCCTATGTTTGAGATATGTTGGATTGGATTGGGAAGGGTCTAGACTTGTAAAACCAGCAAATTTGGGCATTACAGGCCCATGCATATCGATACACGAACCATTGTATCGGTACGGATAAGCCAATTCAGGCTAGGCATATCGGTACGCAAGGCTCTATATTGATATAGGCTAAGAGCAAAAAAACAAGGTGTTTCGATACACGTGACTGTATCGGTACCATATTTTGCTACTGGAATCTAGAGTTTTCAAAATAACCAAACCGTACTGATACAGGGCTAAGCGTATCGATACGGCTGGTAGGTAAGTTAGTTATTTTGTGTTTTCTGAAGTTCTGATTTCTTACGTTTGGTCCCTGGATGTTCATGTATGAAATTGGTTGAGTTTGGAATATTGTTTAAAGCTTCTTTTTGACACACAAGCATGAAATGAGACTAATTAAGGTTTGGTAATCCTAATTGAACCAAAGTCCCTATGAATACCCATTTTTACAAATTCGTCCCTAAATTGAGTTTGAGCCTAATCAGATGTCTGATTGACACTAGATTTGAGAGGCGCTTTGTTCGCTGGTTATGTAAACACTTTAGGAATCTATTGTGCATCTAGATAAGATAAAAATAAAAAGGGTCATTTGTCGAGCAAAACCTTCGAGGGTTTCCTCCGGCATTCCCCGTCTGACTCGCTTGGTTTGGTCTTGCGACTAGACTGGGTCAAGAGGGTTACATTCCCAAATGGTATTAATATCACTTCTGATGGTGATGGCCCAAAGGTCTTAGCATTACTCCCAAAAGTGATGGCCCGAAGGTCTTAGCATCACTCCCAAAGGTGATGGCCTGAAGGTCTTGACTTCGCTCTACTTTTTTGGCAGCTTGATTCAAAAAAATGGTGTCCTGAATTTCTTTTCTTTGGAAACCTGTTTTAATCAATTTAAATGCATTTATATTCAATGCATCTATTTCTATCATCATGTATGCATCTATCTTGGATGTACAATGCTTTCATTGATGTAAAAATGCAATCACATCGGTCATCATGTTTGATTCTCAAATGAAGACTTCTGAATTATTTCTCGGTCAATTTTTCTCGAGCATCAACCTCATCAATTGTCAACTCTATCATATATTGTTGCTTCAAACAACTTTGCCCCACTCAAACTTGGCCTTAACCATTTTCTTATCTTTAACTTCCGTGGAAAGTATTCACTTGTGAAGTTTAACAACAAGGTGTACACCTGCCTCAGGTCCTCATATTTTGATGCATGGACACATTTTTCATCTGATGATGCCTACCCCTTTTTACTTTTGGTTTTAGTTTCCATCTTTTTTTATTTCAACACTAATGGATCATTCTTCTTCGGGCCCATTTTTTTAGTTGAAAACTTACATGGATTGTTGGCTACTCTTATTCAGGGGTATTTTTGTCAATTTATTTTTTTGAAAATTGTCTTTATTATTCCTACATTCAATCACTTTTCAGAAAATGTTCCACCATCTTTCAGCGAAAGGCCAATTTGAACATTTGTTACATAAGCAACCTCTCGATGCTTTACCATGCCCCATTTTTTTTATCATAGGTTCATGTGTTAGGGTGCACATATGCTTCTGAATCCCTGTATTTAGATCTCTTTACAAAGTAATGCAAAGAAATCTTTTGTTTCTTTAAAATGTCAACTTGCTTGTTTTCCTTTCAATGCATGATGTTTGTATGGATTATATGAATGATTATTTATTCTTTCAAAAATAAGATTTTTTTACAAAATGACAAACATTTGAAAATAAAACCAGAATTATGTGCCCCAGATATCAAGGGCATGAATGTCTTTGAAGCATTTGCCGATGATTGTCCCAAGTGTAGCTTTTGTCTAGAGGACCTCGAATATTATGTCAATGTCTGAAGATATGAATTTTCTTCCAGATTATCAGGCTTTTGAGAAGGTCATTTCCCATATGCCTAATTTATAACCAGTTTGGGTGGATCTCTTTGATCACGAACTCCCCTTTCATTCTTCCTTCCCTCTTTTCTGATCTCGATTAAGCATTAGAAGTTTCGGCATCTTTGAAGAAAGAATAATTTCGTAAGATGGGATATGATCTAAAGACAAACTCGTCCAACTTAGATATCCACGTATGGACTTTGAAGGCTTATAAAGTAGATCAGGGCTCACGATTATGAAAGAAATTATATTATTGTAGTACTTGATTTGAAAATGCTTAGATGCATTATTTTTCATCTTTTGGATCACTCTAAAGTACACGTTCTTTAGGTTTTCACCCTAGAGTTCATTTCCACTCATCTATTTTGTAAATTTATAGCTGAAGCAAAACTTGTACTATGGTCGAACACCGGTGTATGCTCTAATTTTGTAGATGAGTAGTTTTCCAAATCTTTTTTAGGTAGGGATTCTTTTGGCTGAAAGATTATGTATTTGCTTATCCTTTGATGACTTCATTTTTTATTTGGCAAGGTCACTTTTCTCAATGCTTTCTTGTTCTCAGTTCTGAGTTCAAAACTCGATTCGTTTCGGCATGCTCTCTGAGCACAAATTACTTCTATTATCCGAAGTTCATCTTTTTGCTTCATGCCCCTTGATGGATGTTGTCTTTGTAATATAATTAGAATTATTCAACTTTCGACTTGAACAAGCCTTTCACATCTCTTGCCCCAGCATGGCAGTGATCTTTGGTTGGGAAACTAAAAATATTATCTCCTACATGGATATCATTGAGGAAGAGTAGTCTTCAGTTGGAAAGATGTTGGAGTTAACACGATATTCAAAACTCTTAGACAACAATGCTTGAGAGGAAACATTCACTCAAAATTTGTGTTTGGGATCTTTCCATTACTCCCTAGCACACGTAGTAGTCTTACTGTTGACCTAAGTAGATTGGAAGATAGGTCACATCCTTCTTATCTTCACATCTTTAGTTTTTCCTCTAGACACAAAATTGCTCGGTTCAACTGTCAGATTGAAATCAATGTCGTTATATGGGAATTTGAGTATATATATATGGAAGAACCTAAACTAACTTATCATGTTTTAGAAAATATTTGGCAAATGAATGTAGAAGAAAGCGTCATTCGTTGAAAACAAAACAAGTAGACATGTGCCCTTACAAAAGATCCAATTGCCATCGGGCTTAAGCAAAAGGTTGGTTCTATGCATTACTCGGAAAGAAATTTAAATTAGATGGATGTCTTGGCAAACTTAGCACCCATGATAAGAAAGCCAAGCCAGCTTCTCATTATGATATGAGAACATGTCATCATTTTGACTCAGTTCAGTTGCTACATCAGCCAAGTCCACCACTTGTAAAGAAACTTTTCGCACTTCAGTAATGACATCCTTCATGTGGTTGTCTTTTTCTTTTATCTCTTCCTTCGACTCTTGTAGCTGACAATACCAATTCTCATTAATTTCTTGTAACGCTTTCTTAAGATCATTAATGAGATCCTTATACATCAGTAGAACACTGTTACGCTCAGCTACTTGGTTTTTTTAGCATTTCAACTCTAGCTTGACTATTTCTTAACTCAGCAAAAATATTCTCCTACAGACACAGACACATGTTCAAAGTCTCGCACTTGGCTTGACTACTCCTCAACTCATCCTTGAGAGTAATGCACTAATATTCCATTGCGTGTAGATTGAGAGATAAGGTCTTAGCTCAATTTTCATTGGCCTTGGAATTTTTTTTCTGTATTCAACATTGTTTTTTAATTAGATGACTCTTTTCTTCCATTGATCTGGAGTACCTCCCAAACCAGCATCTCTAAATGCTAAGCAAAGCTCTTGGAAGTTATCTTGCAAGCTTTTTAGTTTATTGTTTAGATAGTCTCTTTCTTCCCTCAATGTGTTGACTTGGGTGTCATGTTCTGAATGATTCTTTTCATTTTCTTTAACTTCTAACTCTTTTGGCTTTGCTCTAGTTGGATGAACAGTAGCCAAATCATGTTGACGCTCCTTTTTGAACTCCCACATTTTACACTATAGGAAGTTCTGGACTCGACACTTGAAGGCAGTGCAATTTTCAATGGAATACCCCATAATTCTAGCATGATACTCACAATGATATTTGACATTGTACCATTTAGGGTATGGAGGTTGTAGAGGCATGACAGGATGCGGAGCCACCAATTGTTCCTGTAGATATAACTTTCCATACGAAATGGGTATGGGACCGAAAAGAACACTGGTTCTCAATTTTTGGCCATCAGTCGAAGATGATTTCAAAGACTGGATATTGGAATTCAAACTCTGGCCTTGGTAGTAGATTATGAGTGTTGGATATTGACTCATCTCTGCATAATTTGGCGCTCCACTATTGCCTGGAGTTTTAGAAGTTTTAGGGCTTTCTTCCTTAAAACTTAGTAACCCTTCTTCAATTAGGTCTCTGACTTTATTCTTCAGGGATCTGCAATTCTCAGTAGCATGACTCGTACCTCCTAGATGATAGTTACATATGGCCTGGACATCATAACCTTTAGGATAAAGGGGCTATTTTGGCTTTGACTGAACTGGAGTCACAAGTCTTTCCCTGACCAGTATTGGAAGCAAATCTAAATATTTTATCAGGATTTGAAATATGGTATTCTTTCTAGCTTCCCTTTCTCGGGATTTGCTTTAGTTCATCTCCACTCTCTTTGATGTTGCCACCTTTGCATCTTCAGGCATCTTATTGATGTCGACCGTGACAGTTCACAATCCATTATGCTTAATAGATCAAGTGTGTTCAGAGGAAGAATCTTGGATATTGGACGTCATAACATGGCTTCCATTTACTTTATCTTTCTCAGTTTGTATATCGGGCTCCCTCCCTTTGGCCATGGCAGTCATCATACTCATCATCTCGGGCATTTTCTTTTTCAGCTCTTCTATTTCATTGATCTTGGTATTGGCGTGAGTTTCGGCATGTATGTCTGACGTGTAACCTTCAAAAAAAGCCCCTCGTTTCTTTTCGTATCACTTCAGGGCACTGCCTCATATCTGTATTACTTTTTATCTGATCACATGACCCTTTATCCATTATGAAAGTTTCTTAGATTGAAGATCGCTCGTGTAACATCTCAAAATACAGCTAAGAAGAATGTAACCAATTCAGATATGTTTTAATTTGATTTTTTGTATAATACCCAAATGCCAAATTTGTAATACCTTAAATTTTAGGTCTAGGAGAATGTTACATTGGAGCTTTAAATTAGATTGCTATAGTTGTAAAAATATCTTGGAATCTATTAAGATCTATAGGACTAAATTAGAAGGGATGGGAGATTAAATGGTTAATTATGAAGGGGCTAAAGTGAACTCAAATGAAATTGTGTTGTTGCATGGTAAAAGAAAAATAAAGAGGGGCTATTACACTTCTCAAACCCAAGTGGAAACATGTTGTTAGGGGGCTGGTCATTTGAGATAATCAAAGGAGATTCATCTCCTTTCTCCCTTGTAGAACCGTAACAAACAAAAATAGAGATAGAGTGGGAGGCTGTCCATGGAAATGGAAGCTTGGAGCTTGAATTTTCTTAATCCTTTGAATCATAGTTGTTTTAGCTTGAAGAAAAAGGTAATTATGCTTTCCTTTCTTCTTGTATAAACCTTAATTTGAAAGACTACATGAAATCTTCCATGAAACTATGGTTGTTAAAATAGTTAGTAAAGTTAAATCTATGACATGCATGCTCTTAATGCACTTGAATGATAGGAAAATTCTAGGCTTTGTTCAAATGCCGGGCTGGATGAATTTCTTTGTTTTGAGGATTGTTTGAAGGATGGTCAAGGTGTAAATTGATTGTTATTAATTCCAGAAAATTGTGTTAATGATTGATTGTGTATTGAACCATGTTACGGTTGAAAATCATGTTGTTTAAGAACTGCCCTGCACCTTTGTAAAATGATTGGGACTGTTTCGATGAATATAGAAATGTATATGAATGATAAGGGAGCTTAAGGTTATGTTAGTGAAATCTGCCTACAATTTATGCACTGGCAGTAAGTTTGAAAATTCATAGAAAATCACATAGGTCAAATTAGAGAATGAATCTTATATGTACGGAATCATGTGTATGTCTAGTTTCATTTAAAGAAAACGGTGGCCGATTTCGAGTACTGGATTAAAAGATGAATTTTTAATCGAATATAGGATAGAAAAACTAGAAGCAGTTTTCTACTCTAAATAGTCTCTATTTCTGGACTTTTAGGAAATTTCATAATTTTTGTAGATTTTATTAAATTATGTGGCTTATACTATTAGAACCGTAGTCGAATCTAGGTTTTAACGGTGTAAAGAAAGTTAAAATACAATGAGTATTCTTTTCTGTAGAAGCAAATCTTTAAAGGTAGTGTATACTGCCAAAATTCTGGAAATAAGTGCCTAGTTTAAAAGCAAGAATAGCTTGATATTGTATGAATCTTAAGAATGAGACCTGATTAATGTGGTATATTAAAGCATATGGTTTGTCTTGAATTTGATGCATACATATATATGATTAGTGGACAAGCTTGAGTGAACAGAAATAAGTTTGTGTATGCTGGCCTGTTCTGTTATGTGAATATGAATCTTGTGATTGATTTTGTACACATATTTGTGAGTATGTGTAAGTAGGAATGGTCTTGGCATTTGAGTTGGTTATGAATTGTTGTGTGTTTAAATGTTTGATTGCCTCAATTTGTGTGACCTTGCAAAATGAATTATCGACAAATGGGTTCTAATAAATTAATTAATTCTCTTATAAATTGTTAGACCAAGGAAAAGCTAGGGGAATTTGGATAAGTAACAAACATATGGTTGTGGAGTCAGGTATCCTGTAACGTTAGGATAAGAGCTGAGTGTAGTTTTAGTCTCGGTATAGATTGAAACTATCTTGAGTATCTTATTTTACTTTTCTTGAATTAATTATGCCTTGCTAATTTTTTAAGGATTTAATTCTATCGGAATGTCTAAGCTCGGATACGAGGTAAGTACCTTAACAAAAGGTACTCTGTAAAAAGGAGATTTGATTGAAAGCATATAACACCTAGTTGAATTCTATGTTTAACCTTGAAAACAAAAATAATGAGTGATATTTATTATCACTTGATGCCTTGATTATGGATGATTGTGTTTATTATGTATGAAAATTGTTAATTCTTGTTACAATTGATCGAATAGATAGAAGGATAGATGTGGATATACCTAGATCAAAAGAGATACAAACTTGGGCATGATTGGTGTATAGTATACTCTTTAGAGTGGTGGAAAGTATTAGAGCAATGTCTAACTCGATGCGAACATGGGATGATACTCGACTTAAGAGTGCTTGTGTTGAAATGAATTCTATTTGTGTGATTTTGCTTACGTAACAAGTAAAACAATACTAACATGATAATTATATATATATATATATATATTAAGCCTTGGGTCAAACTAGTCCTAGACACAATTGGCATGCCATAGAGTCCGTCAAGCTCGTAAAAGTTTGGACTACGGTCCCTTGTTAGTAAAGATCTAAGGATCTATTGGCACTGATCGTACCCTTGTCTCGGTACTTTGTGTACCCTTGTTTTGGTACTTTGTTTACACTTGTTTGTTACATTATGTTTAGGATTCAAGTGTCTGGGCTATATGTTAATCAAGGCTAAAATAATTCATTAATATATAATAATGAATCTTGTTGAAGTAAATGGAATGTGGAACTATGTTCCCTTGATAAATTATAGGACTATGTCTCTTGATGATAAGTTGGATTACATTCCCTTGAAGAAATGAACTGAGTATAAGTTATAATACGAATGATCGAATTGTGATCAATAATAAGTGTCATGAACATCCCATTTCTTTGAGGGTTCGAATGGTTGGAGCCCATGTATTCTAGTTTTGTGTTTGATGATTGAATACCTTGAGCTTCAAGTTAGTTTTGAGTCTCAAGGCTGAAACGAAAGAAAGTATGAAAATTCATAAACCACTTGAGAAGCTTAATATTGCTATGATATGTGTAAAAAGGAGTTACAACTACTATGATTGATTTTCTACATATAAACATAGTTAGACATGATACAATAATTATTCATAATTGGAAATATTTGATTGTTGCTTGTAGATAAAACCATTCAAATGCTCTAGAGTTTAAGGATAAATATTAATACATTAATGGACTGTTTTGACATGTTTGAAAGTATGGTTAATTAAAAGGACTGTTTTGAAAGCATAAGTGACATTAATGGACGTTTTGACATGTTTGAAAGTATGTTTGATTAAAAGGACTGTTTTGAAAGACAAGTGAAATTAATGGACTGTTTTGACATGTTTGAAAGTATGTTTGATTAAAAGGACTGTTTTGAAAGCACAAGTGACATTAATGGACTGTTTTGACATGTTTGAAAGTATGTTTGATTAAAAGGACTGTTTTGAAAGCATAAGTGACACTAGTGGACTGTTTTGACATGTTTGAAAGTATGTTTAATTAAAAGGACTATTTTGACATGTTTGAAAGTATGTTTGATTAAAAGGACTGTTTTGAAAGCACAAGGGACATTAATGGACTGTTTTAACATGTTTGAAAGTATGTTTCATTAAAAGTACTGTTTTAAAAGCATAAGTGATTTTAATGGACTGTTTTGATATGTTTGAAAGTATGTAGGGTTAAAAGTTATTTGCTTTCATAAGTGATCTAGAATTGGTTTAAAACATTGGTATGGTCGAACAATCGTAATAAGTAAGTTGTGACTTATTTATGTGATAATTGGTAACTTAAGAGTTAAGTTAACCCATACTAGGAGAAGTCTTAACTTACAATGTAGAAATAATTGAATAATTTGCCTAAAGGACATGAGTAAATTCACATGTAAGATTGGAGACCGTTTAATCGGTTGCTCAAAGTATATATATATATATATATGAATGTGTGATAATGGAATGATTTTCCTTTTCTATGAGTTCGGTCAACATGTTAAATAAAGATGATTTGAGTTAGGTGTAAATAAGTATAAATCGATTAGAATGCTTAATATGCATAAGCATCATTAAGGTTCAAGCTTGCTACCTTGTATAACCTCGAAAAGCTTATAAAGAGTAGTTTTGATTCTATGTTGTTAATCCCTTTGAACTATCTCACTAGGCATATGCGTATTTGCTTCTTCCAATTGCATTTCAGGTAGTTGCTTGGGTATCCTTCGAGCTTGGTCTTGATCCCTACTGTCAAGAATTTACGTTCGTATACTGTTTTAGAGACTTTTAGTTGGTGGCACAAAGTCGTTATGTAGGCATCAAGTATTTAAAGCATCATTGATTATATATGTATATATATAAGCTTTGTAATGGGATTATTATTCTTTTATGATTGCTTGGTTATGAAATATTAACATAAATGCTTATACATGTCATATGACTTAGTTTAGTATTAGATAAGCCAGAAGCTTAAGCTCTTGGTTATTAGAATTATAACTTGATAGACGTTTTGAATAAGAATTGATACTTGATGATGCCTAAAGAAAATATTTATAAGATCGATTAATGGTTAACCTGATAATTAAGGTTTTACATGGTGAGTTGTATTCTAGGCACTTTCGAAAATAAAGGAATAAAGAGATATCATATGTACTTATATTTGTAGTAATTCTTGAATTGGATGCTTGTGGATTAAGTTTGGAATTCCTGTCAAGCTTAATTCAAGCTGCATAAAATCTATAAATGTGATCTATAGTCCTTACTGGAGTTTGAAGAGATACAAGTTATTACCGTTTGCCTAGCTAGAATGGATCTGCTAGTATTCACATTGTTAAAGTTATTTTTCCATATTGTTGATGAACTTGTAAAAGATTCTGAGTTCTTACCTTTTTGTAAGCTAAAGTCATGATCAAATGTTAGTATACAAGTTTGGCTCGAAATAGAATCATTTCATAAGATCGAAAGATAAATATTTCCCGTGATAATTTATAAGAGCATATCATGATCTTAGTTGTTAGTGCGCATTGTATCTGAATAGATGTTCATTTATATATGAACTGGAATCGAAGCTAAGTATGCATGGTAGATTAAAAGTTTTAATTTATCCTGATTTTTGCAAGAATTGTTCTGTGTTGTTCTAAGGATTGAGCAAAATTCTTTGGTAACTTGTCTAGTAACACGTTCTATGCCGGTCATCCTCCCTGGCCGGATAGAGGGTTTACAGCTGTAATCACTCATTTTTATCTGGTTTGTGAATATTGTTAATATAATAATTAAAGGGTATTATTATTGCATGTGGGCGTGTTATACTATGTGTTTATATGTACGTGTGACTAGTGTATATGAGGTATGTGTGTGTGATGTGTGAATGCATGTATAACATATGTAGTGTATATACATTTATAATGTTGTACGTAGCGTGTGTGTTTACATTTTATGTCACGCCGGTTTGCATTATATATGTGTACTAATGTATATGTTTATATCAATTGTGTGTAAATATATATAGATGTGTGTTTGCATTTAAATGTATGTTGTATATATAAATATTTGAACATATGTGTGTGTTATATGTTTGGGTGTCCCTATATGTGTACATGCATGTGTATATGGTATCGTATTATTATTATTATTATTATTATTATTATTATTATTATTATTATTATTATTATTATTATTATTATTATTATTATTATTAGCTATATATATATAAACAAGTCTGAAAACAAAAACCCAATTAAATTAAGTCTAATCCATAATATTACAAAACCCACATAAGTTGTTATAGCAGTCCAGTCCAGTTACATATGGGGCCCAAAATAATTACCGACCCAAAACAAATGATCCAATATCCTAAAACCCTATCTTATATCCTATATTTTCCTTACAACCGCCCAAGATCCGATCGTTGAATCAGATCTGATCCAACGGTCCTGATTGAAGCCAGGAGCCCTTTCATCTGCCGCGCGTGGAACGCAGCCCCGGGCTGCTCATCTCCCACTCGCGCGTGATCGTTCGATCTCCTCTGCCATGTGTCGAGATCAGAGGCAGCTTTGCTCATTCCAAAACCAGATCTAGGCCATTCATTTCCCATGCAATCATAGCCATTGGATCAGATCTGATCCAACGGCCGTGAGTGAATCTAACAAAATGGACAACGCCACTATGCTCCCACTGACGCCGTACACACTACCCTTAACGGCTCAACCACCGGACATGCAAACAAAGCAAAAAAGGGAGATTTGTCAGTAAAAAATAAAATCAAATATGTACTTTATGTATTATCCTTACCAAATCAAAAATCACATATATGTATCCAATTCAGAGTTGTAAAAAAACAATACAAAAAAACCAGTTACCAGTTTTCTCAGAAGAAAAAAATATCATCTTCTTGTTCATCTTTCGAACACAAAAAAACCAGAAAGATATCTATTCATATTTAGCTTTGCATGCATGTATATATTCTAGAGATAACCAAAAAAAGAGAGAAAAAGAGTGGGTGATTTACCTTGAGCCGTCAGTTCCCCCGCTGGCGACAAGCCATCAGTCTCGAAGCCGAATATGGTGAGCCAAAGGGGGAGGGTTTTTTTGGTCTCGTTTTAGAATAAACGTTTTTGGTTCGATCTTTCCAGATCTAAGAGAGAGAGGGCTAGTTTTTAAATTTTGTGGATGGATTCAAGTTTTGAGGAAGGAAATGGGTCATTTTGGGTTGTTTTCTAAGTTCACTGCCGCCGGTGAGCGACGGCCAGCGGCGGTCGGTGGCGGCCGGTACGGCAGCTGTTGGCCAAATTCTGGGTTCAAACCCAGAAAGCCCTCTTCGGTTAATTTTTTACAGAGAGGGTGGGGGAAGTTTAATAAGCAGATAATAAAAAGTGTTGAAAGGGTTAAAATTTGGCTTTTAGGTGTTTTATATAGAGTCTTTAAAATTTTTAAATGGTATAATCACGGCATAAGTCCCTCTGCATTTTCATCGTTTCTGTTTTTGGCTCTTCGCATGTTATATTCACAATATTAGTCCCCCTTTCTTTTGCAAGTTTTTCAATCCGGACCCCGAATTAAACAGATCCTAAGTTTAAACGGTAAAATTACGCACTTCATCCTTCCGTGTTTTGAGTTTTTTCACCCTGAGCTCGCCGCATGGGCCTATTACAATTTTAGTCCTTGCAGGTTCATTCCAGTTTATCATCCAATCCTCAAATGTGTTTCTTTTGTTTTAATTTCTACCTTATGTTTTTGTTATTTCATTTCGACCCTTTTTCGTATCTAATTGTCTATACTCTTTATTTTATTTTTTTATGTTCATGTTACTCATTGTAATTGTGCATTTTGTTTATATCTCGCTTATTTACGTTCTTTAGATGTATTATATCTTGTTTAGTTTTTTTAATTCATTTGTTCGTATTATATGTCTTTTTCTATATGCTATGTCTTAATATGTCATGTCCATGTGTTAGCATATTTTTCTTGTTTGTTTGTTTTAACTTAATCTATGGTGTATTTAGGTTTGTTAATACCATGTTTGCCATGCCCATTTTGTGTCCCGAATTGTACATCAGTGTTGTGATTTGGTATATTAGTTGTTATATTATGCATGTAATTTGTATCATATGCTAAATGTCAAGTTTTAGTTTTATGCTAATATGTTTGCTTCGATTTATTAGTAATGCCATTACATTATTTACGTCATATATGTTTTGCGCTTGTTTCTTTAGCATGTTATAATTAGTTAATTAATTTTGGGAAGCATGTTTTTCTTTTTTTTTGTTTCGTTTGTTTTTTTATGATGTGTCATGTTCGTGTTTTTATCATATTTGCTTAATTTTGTGATATTATGTTCATGCCTTATTCATTATTATTTATTTAATTTCGCAATAATCATATTTTATGTATCTTAATATCATATAGATGTAAATATTTGTTGTAAACATTCGTTCTAAGGATGCATAACGGGATATTTTAATTGTCAATGCGGTACCCTTTCATCCGAGCGTAAACGGGGCCAGTATCAGGCATAGTGATGGTGGTTAGCCGTTTACTCTCGGATAACGAAGCCTTTAAAATCTACTCGTACTTATAACCAAATTTTAAATTAATCGTCACTTTAATTCGGAAAGTCTAATATTAATAAAACGGTAATTATTAAAGTACCAATTTTGGACGGTGTGGGGTTGCTAATCCTTCCCCATCCGTAACCGACTCCCGAACCCAACAAGTTTTTAGATCTCTGGTTTTACGGTGTCCGTCCTACCTTAAAGTGGCCGGTGGCGACTCCTGTTTTAAAATAAAATACGGTTTTTTTAAAAAACCCCACGGATTAAACATTTTTATATCCGAAAGACAACAAACACTTCGAAACCCATTTTTTAGCGAACGTAGAGAGAGGACATCGCTACAGATGGCGACTCCGCTGGGGACCTATTTTTTGTTTTTAAAAAAAGCAACAAAAAACAAAAAAAACAAAAAGAGAGTCAAGCTTTTTAAAATAATTACCGCTTTACTAATATCGGAAGTTTCGGATTAAAGTGACTATTAAATTAACATTCGGTTATAATTGCGCGTTTATTTTAACGCATTTAAAATTTGGCATATAAACCCGTCCTTTTATGTGGGGGAAAACGCTAATGCTTTCGTGGAGATATCGTTCTCCCGTGTAGGCCTAGTAAGTACCTTCGGGGCTCGAGTACCTTATGCTTTCGTAAGGATATCGTTCCTTCGTGCAGGCATAAGCGAATAGGTCCCCCTGAGTTGAACCCGGTTGAAAGGAGCCTATAATGGGTGATGATCGGGGGCCTTGCTACTCTTAGTAGGGGACAGCAAGGACAGTTCGGGTACCTCTTAGGACCAAAACTGCATATAGAGAACATAAAAACCCACCCTATTAGAGCCATGCGGATAACCTAGGTGTCTTAGACGTGATGTAAATAGGATTGCTTTGTTTGTTTATCGTATTTAATTTGCCCTTTTTATTGTGTACTTATTATTTTTGTCCGGTACTGACTTGTTTCCTTTTTTTGTTTTTGCATATATCATCGCAATCGCATTACATAGGGTATTGATTCCCGAGTGGTTTCTCCCATAATAGAAGATTGTTCATGATGGACCAAAGGTTCTTTGACCTAAAGAAAGGGGGTCCAGTTCCAGAGTTCCATCCCAAGACTAGGCCAGGGACAGCAGAAGAATGATCATTTAGGGACTCCAGAATAGATTTGGTAAGCAGTGTCAGCTCTGGTAACAAGCGATATGAAGTACAAGAATTAAAGAAGCAAATGGCCGAGATGATAGACCAGATGAATTCTATGATGAAAGGCAAGTAGCCTATCGAACTCAAAAAAGAATCGATCAAGGATCAGAATGTGGAACATAATGGTTAGAATGTCAAGACAGACAACACCGTTAAATACGACAAATTGAATCCCCTTATGATCAATCTCAAGAAAGAGACAAGCGGCATATCTGGGGTAGATTCCAAGGGAACAGAGGCAAGACCAGGGGAAGCTCGATAATCCAATGACATCAGAAGGCATTATCCTATACCCATGAGATACACCGAGCTACTTCCGTTGCTTGTCAAAAGGAGCCTTATCGTACCGGTGAAGTCTGTACCAAGGAGACATCCTTATCCAAAAGGTTACAACAGTCGTGTCTGTTGCATCTACCACATAGGCGATTCGAGTCATCACACTGAGAATTGTAGAGCCCTGAAGAAAAAAGTTCAAGATCTTATCAGAATGGGAGTTTTGGGTTTCGAAGACAGAGAACCCCTATTCTACAGCGAACCAGCAGTTGCTCGAGGGGCAAAGTAAAAGGAGGGTCAATGCCCAGCCTAAGGTTCGGGTAACACAGAAGTGGGTCACTCAAGCGAGATAAATTCAGGAGTCAAGAATAAAAGCGTCTTAGAAGATGAACTTGCATGCAAGTACGACCAGCTCAAGCATGAGAGGCACGATCTGAGTATGAAATTGAAGAGCGTACAAGACGAGTACTAGAAGCTGCACTTTGAATTCAAGAATATCGGTCTGGGTGACACTGCTGAAGAGTAGATTAATGGTATGATTCAGTTGAGGAACGATTTAGAACGCTAGAGGCAGAAATGGAAAACTGGTAAAAATAAAGCCAAATTATTGTCACAGAAGATGAAAGAAGCTGAGAGCCAACGCGACATTCTCCAAAGTGAGTTGGAACGCAGTCTGGCCATAGACGATATCCTGAAATCAAGTCTGTAGAAGGAAAGAGAGGAATCACAAGCCTTTCAAATGGAAAACGCAGCACTCAAAGAACAGATAACGAGGCTTAAGACTTCTTTACGTACCAGTGAGATTTGTGCTGAGGTAGTGATCGTCAAGCTACAAAAGGCCGAGCAGACAGTACAAGAGAAAGACTGAGACATGAAGATCGTTACGACTCAAGCCCGACAAGTATCTCAATAGGTAGCAGATTTAGCTGATGCAGCAGCTCCGATAAGCCAGAATATGGATCCAGTGTTGGATCGCGAAGAAATGTTGATGGGGCTATTGAACGAGGTTAAGAAATTAGGTACTAGGGCTCACCGCTATCTGTAAACCCCTAATACCAGATGTAATGAAACCTTTTGGTCTGAATGAAAGATGTCCTATAGGGACAAATCACTTGCGGAATCGATGCCTTATCGCATTCATGCATTGCATTTTGCATCACATCCTTTGCATTGTTTAATAGATTTATCATTGCATGGCACTTCATCATTTAATACTTAGGGTTCGATGGCAGAAAGAATTAGTTGGAAAATGGGACGAACTAAAAAGTCGAGGCTTGACCAGCTAGAAGAAAGAACCGAGAAAGAGCTGAAGAAGAAAGAAAAAATAAATGTTTTCAATACGAGGGAACTCTGCCTAGTCCCTGATTTGGTCATTCCTCCGAATTTCAAGATTCCCAGATTTACGCAGTATGACGGAACCAACTGGCCGAAGATTCACTTGACCATGTTTTGTAGAAAAATGGAGGGATACATGAAGAATGAAGAGTTGTTGATCCACTACTTCCACGATAGCCTAACGGGACCTGCAGCAGTGTGGTATATCTGTTTGAACAGAAACCAAGTTAGGTCATGGGGTGACCTTGCTAACGCCTTCTTGAATCAATACATATATGCTTTAGATTTAGCGTCATGTCATCAGTTTCTTCAGAATGAGAAAATGAGACCAAATGAAAGCTTCAGGGAATATGCACTAAGGTGGCGATGTTTGGCGACCCAAGTCCAGCCTCCTATAGCGGAAGAAGAGTTGACTCCCTTGTTCCATGCAACGCTTCCCTCTCCTTTTTTCGATGTGATGTTGGAGAAATCGAGAAACAGATTCGAAGATTTCATGATGATTAGAGAGAGGATAAAATATGCAATCAAATAAGGAAAATTGGGGTCTAAGTCCAAGGACTGAATCGAAGATAAGATAGATAAAGAGGGAGAGGTAAATGAGTGTCATCTTCAGGGTTTACGTGGCCGTAAAAGAAGAAGATGGACTGACACCTCGAGGTCATCAAGGAAAATTCCTCGGACGTGCGCAAATTTGTATCTTGCTCCTAGACCGATGAAGATTGCACCTGATCCATCTGCCCATAGTTTTGACTCGAGTAGCACATGCGAATTCCATATGGGGGCACCCCACCAGAAAATGTAGACCTTTATTGGAGGAGATCAAGAAGCTGATCAATGATGGGACCTTGACATAAGAGCTGATCCAGCAGTGGAGGACCAAGGATGAGGGGCAAGTCTGTATAGTGCTGAGGAAGCTAGAGATGTCTCTACATTAAAAGACTTTCATAAAGTAATACAAGGAATCAACTTTACTACGTGTGGCCCACATGTGGTAAAGATCTTTTGTAAAGGAGCATGTTTGTTGATTTTTATTCTAATGAAGAACACATTTCGCTTAACATACAATGTTCTTGAAAGCACATAGATGTATATTTTCTCGCCGTTGTAGGACATTGGATATCAATTGCAAGATGTGACATTAGATGGATGTTGTGACAATGACGAGGTGTGATCTTCCCTACCAGACTTTGGTCAACAAAGCAAGATTACTACTCTTTCGATGATGTTCAAGGACGAAAAAGCTTCAAATGTCAACCATGTAGATTTGCTTGAAATTGAAACTCTAGGCATAATCTTCTAGGTAGTAAAGAATTAAAAATAAGAATTAAAAAAGGGAAGAATTGAAGGAAGAAAAAGAAGACAAAAAAAGGAAGAAAAAGAAAGAAAGAAAAAAAAAGAAAAAAAGAAAGAGAAAAGAATAATAAAAAGCACTCATATGTTCGAAACCTGGTAATAGGCTTGTTCGGATAAGAGTGTGAGAATTTTGGGGCACTCCGCTGAAGCGATAAGGTGGCAATACACCATCCAATTCAAGAAACCTTAGCTTCATGAGTGATGGTAATATTTTCAAATCGTGACTATGCCGAGTAACTTAGGGCAATGTTGTTTGCTCTATCGTTGTCCTCAAGACAAAGGACTGTGACGAATTGATTTCCTCAAATAATGATAAAAGCGTAAAAAAGAAGAGGAAAAAGAAAAAAAAAAGAGAAAATGAAGAAAAAGGGGAAAAAGAAAAAGAGGAGAAAGGAAGAGAAAAGAAAATAGAGAAAATAAACGATAGCATAGGTAAAATTAAAACTCGCACCACCTAGAGTTCTATTCTTAGAGTAATATTTCTGCGCTCGAGTGGTCATACAAGCCCACCCTTTTGGGGGCGGAGTAGATAATGAGAATTGAGAAAGAGTAGTATTCTGCAGCAATGCGGTAATCATGAGGATGAACCGAGTCACCTGGGAAGATTTCACAGCCTTGAATTACTGAATGGTTGAATCTAAGACGCTCTTGCACTTGATATCCGAAGCTCCTATTCTGTGATTTCAAGATCTTGTATGTTAATCTAAATGATACCCTTCAGTGGAATGCCAATCAACAAATTAACAAGTTAAAGCAACAAAGATTTCCATGTATTACTTCAGAGATAAGATCTAGAACACAAGGTTGCAGATATTATTGGAGCACCTAACTAGAAACGACCCCACAATGTATAGGATGAAGATGATGACAAGAGCATATGTGTCAAACAGCTTAAGAACAAGAAGCGGGTTTTAGCTATGATGCCTTGGTTGGTTCAAGAAAATGAAGAACGAACCAGGACGAGAATGAGATTACAAAATACGGGGGATGGTAAGAGGTAAACATTGAGTCTCCAAAGAATTAAAGCACAGGGATCGAGAAATGGTTCCCGTCAAGAGGCAGCAAGAAGATTGAGATTAAGTTCAGAACATAGAAGCATTTTGCTTACCCTGATGACAAAACTAACAAATACTCAGAATGTTGGGTCAAAGGAGTTGGAAGGTAGCCGAGGTCATGATCGAGTGGGGCAATGCAAAACAGGAAGAATGGTAAGAATCTCTGCACATGCATGATATAGAGTTTGTTTGTGAAGTGGGCAGAGACCCCGAAGAAGAAAGGCAAGTGCTCGTGCAAAAGAACAAGAGCAGGTACTCGTTTAACAAAAATTGACAGAAATGAAGATCAAAACTAAGCATACTGCAAAAAAGAAAGGAAGCAGAGAAATTCGAAGAATGACTTTTCAGGGTATAGGATTTTAAAACATGTCTAAAAATAAAAAGAGAAAGAAAAAAGAAAAAAAAGAGAGAGAATTATATCGTGAAAGGGTTAAAAGACATGAATCAGATAAATAACTGATCAAAGGACATACTGCAACAGAAGAGAAGAAAGGAAATCTGAGAAATAACCTTCCAGAGCGTAAGACTTTAGAACAGAAAAAGAAAAGAAAAAAGAGAAGAAATAAGAAAAAGAAAGAAAAGAGAGAGAAAAATGATGATAAAAAGAGAAGAAGATGAAAGAGGTAAAAGAGAGAAAAGAGAGAAGAAAAAATAGAGAAAAAAGAAAAAAAAAAGAGAAGAAGAAAAAGAAAGCACGACATTGCATGCAACATATAGATAGAGGCATGTCATTTTTTGCTTGTTTTTAGATAGGTATTTGAAGAATTGTCAAAGAATTTACTAAAGAAAGAAAAGATCGGCAGCCATAGCAGGGTGAGGCCAGTAAGTCCTTCAGGCCATCAGTAAGTCCTTCAGGTATGATGCGGTAGCCATAGTAGCGTGAGGCCAGACGACGATAGCCATAGTAGCGTGAAGCCAGATGCTAAATCCTTCGGGTCATTGGTAAGTCCTTTAGGTACGGTGTTAAGTCCTTCGAACCACCATTAAGTCTTTCGAGCGTGGTGATAAGTCCTTCGGGCCATCAGTAAGTCCTTTGGGCATGATGCGGTAGCCATAGTAGCGTGAGGCCAGATGATGGTAGCCAAAGTAGCGTGAAGCTGAATGTTAAGTCCTTCGGGCCATCAGTAAGTCCTTCGGGCATGATGATAAGACCTTTGGGCCACGAGTAAGTCTTTCAAGCTTGGTGATAAGTCCTTCGGGCCATCAATAAGTCCTTCAGGCATGATGCGGCAACCTTAGTAGCATGAGTCCAAAGATATTAACAGCCTTGTAAAAAAAGAGAGAGAGAAGAGAAAAAGAAGAAAAAAAGAGAAAAAGAAAAAGGGAAAAAAGAGCAAAAAAAAGGAAAAAGAAAAAAAGGAAAAGAAGAGAAAAAAGAAAAAAACGAAGATAAAGGTTATATAAAGGAGAAGCCTACGTTTTCGAGCCCCCAGTGAAAGGCTCCATATAGGAAGATCCCTAACGCCAGAATCTCAAAGAAGAACCAAAGGTGAAGAAGTTCTATATAGGGAGAACTTACGAGCCTGAAGATTCGGCCAAGGAAAAGCGGAGATTTCTAGAAGAACACGTGATTCTGAAGTCGTGAGCAGGGAAGTCGGATAAAAATGAGTGCTTTTGGTCTTTGCTTTGTTCTCGTTTCACAAGAACAAGCAAAGAGGGGCAACTGTAATCACTCATTTTTATCTGGCTTGTGAATATTGTTAATATAATAATTATAGGGTATTATTATTGCATGTGGGCATGTTATACTATGTGTGTGTATGTACGTGTGACTAGTGTATATGAGGTATGTGTGTGTGATGTGTGAATGCATGTATAACATATGTAGTGTACATACGAACGCATTTATAATGTTGTACGTAGCGTGTGTGTTTACATTTTATGTCACGCTGGTTTTGTATTATATATGTGTACTAATGTATATGTTTATATCAATTGTGTGTAAATATATATAGATGTGTGTTTGCATTTAAATGTATGTGGTATATGTAAATATTTGAACATATGTGTGTTATATGTTTGGGTGTCCGTATATGTGTACAAGCATGTGTATGTGGCATCGTATTATTATTATTATTATTATTATTATTATTATTATTATTATTATTATTATTAGCTCTCTCTCTCTCTCTCTATATATATATATAAACAAGTCCGAAAACAAAAACCCAATTAAATTAAGTCCAATCCATAATATTACAAAACCCACATAAGTTGTTATAGCAGTCCAGTCCAGTTACATATGGGGCCCAAAATAATTACTGACCCAAAACAAATAATCCAATATCTTAAAACCCTATCTAATATCCTATATTTTCCTTACAGCTGCCCAAGATCTTATCGTTGGATCAGATATGATCCAACGGTCCTGATTGAAGCCAGGAGTCCTTTCATCTACGCGCGTGGAACGCAACCCCGGGCTGCTCATCTCCCACTCGCGCGTGACCGTTCGATCTCCTCTGCCATGTGTCGAGAACAAAGGCAGCTTTACTCATTCGAAGACCAGATCTAGGCCATTCATTTCCCATGCAATCACAACCATTGGATCAGATCTGATCCAACGGCCGTGAGTGAATCTGACAAGACGGACAACGCCACTATGCTCCCTCTGAAGCCGTACACACTACCCTTACTGGCTCAACCACCGGACATGCAAACAAAGCAAAAAAAGGGAGATTTGTCAGTACAAAATCAAATCAAATATGTACTTTATGTATTATCCCTACCAAATCAAAAATCACATATATGTATCCAACTCAGAGTTGTAAAAAAAAACAATACAAAAAAACCAGTTACCAGTTTTTTTAGAAGAAAAAAATCCCATCTTCTTGTTCCTCTTTCGAACACAAAAAAGCCAGAAAGGTATCTATTCATATTTAGCTTTGCAGGCATGTATATATTCTAGAGATAACCAAAAAAAGAGAGAAAAAGAGTGGGTGATTTACCTTCGGCCGTCAGTTCCCCCGCCGGCGACAAGCCATCGGTCTCGAAGCTGAATATGGTGAGCCAAAGGGGAGGGTTTTTTTGGTCTCGTTTTAGAATAAATGTTTTTGGTTCGAACTTTCCAGATCTAAGAGAGAGGGATAGTTTTTAAATTTTTGTGGATGGATTCAAGTTTTGAGGAAGGAAAGGGGTCGTTTGGGGTTGTTTTCTAAGTTCACCGCCGCCGGTGGCGGTCTGTACGACAGCTGTTGGCCGAATTCTGGGTTCAAACCCAAAAGGCCCTCTTCGGTTAATTTTTTACAGAGAGGGTGGGGGAAGTTTAATAAGCAGATAATAAAAAGTGTTGAAAGGGTTAAAATTTGGCTTTTAGGTGTTTTATATAGAGTCTTTAAAATTTTTAAATGGTATAATCACGGCATCAGTCCCTCTGCATTTTCATCCTTTCTGTTTTTGGCTCTTCGCATGGTATATTCACAATATTTGTCCCCCTTTCTTTTGCAAGTTTATCAATCCGGACCCCGAATTAAACAGATCCTAAGTTTAAACGGCAAAATTACGCACTTCATCCTTCCGTGTTTTGAGTTTTTTCACCCTGAGCTCGCCGCATGGGCCTATTACAATTTTAGTCCTTGCAGGTTCATTCCAGTTTATGATCCAATCCTCAAATGTGTTTCTTTTGTTTTAATTTATGCCTTATGTTTTTGTTATTTCATTTTGACCCTTTTTCGTATCTAATTGTTTATACTCTTTATTTTATTTTTTATGTTCATGTTGCTCATTGTAATTGTGCATTTTGTTTATATCCCGCTTATTTACGTTCTTTAGATGTATTATATCTTTTTTAGTTTTTTAATTCATTTGTTCGTATTATATGTCTTTTTCTACGTGTTATGTCTTAATATGTCATGTTCGTGTGTTAGCATATTTTTCTTGTTTGTTTGTTTTAACTTAATCTATGGTGTATTTAGGTTTGTTAATACCATGTTTGCCATGCCCATTTTGTGTCCCAAATTGTACATCAGTGTTATGATTTGGTATATTAGTTGTTATATTACGCATGTAATTTGTATCATATGCTAAGTGTCAAGTTTTAGTTTTATGCTAGTATGTTTGCTTCGATTTTTTAGTAATGCCATTACATTATTTACGTCGTATATGTTTTGCGCTTGTTTCTTTAGCATGTTATAATTAGTTAATTAATTTTAGGAAGCATGTTTTTCCTTTTTTTTGTTTCGTTTGTTTTTTTATGATGTGTCATGTTCGTGTTTTTATCATATTTGCTTAATTTTGTGACATCATGTTCATGTCTTATTCATTATTATTTATTTAATTCCGCAATAATCATATTTTATGTATCTTAACATCATGTCGATGTAAATATTTGTTGTAAACATTCGTTCTAAGTATGCATAACGGGATATTTTAATTTTCAATGTGGTACCCTTTTATCCGAGAGTAAACGGGGCCAGTATCAGGCGTAGTGATGGTGGTTGGCCGTTTACTCTCGGATAACGAGGCCTTTAAAATCTACTCGTACTTATAACCAAATTTTAAATTAATCGTCGCTTTAATTCAGAAAGTCTAATATTAATAAAACGGTAATTATTAAAGTATCGATTTTGGGCGGTGTGGGGGTGCTAATCCTTCCTCATCCGTAACCGACTCCCGAACCCAACAAGTTTTCAGATCTCTGGTTTTACGGTGTCCGTCCTACCTTAAAGTTGTCGGTGGCGACTCCTCTTTTAAAATAAAATACAGTTTTTTTAAAAAACCCAACGGAATAAACATTTTTATATCCGAAAGACAACAAACACTTTGAAACCCATTTTTTAGCGAACGTAGAGAGAGGACATCGCTACAGATGGCGACTCCGCTGGGGACCCATTTTTTGTTTTAAAAAAAACAACAAAAAACAAAAAAACAAAAAGAGAGTCAAGCTTTTTAAAATAATTACCACTTTAATAATATCAGAAGTTCCGGATTAAAGTGACTATTAAATTAACATTTGGTTATAATTGCGCATTTATTTTAACGCATTTAAAATTTGGCATATAAACCCGTCCTTTTATGTGGGGGCAAAACGCTAATGCTTTCGTGGAGATATCGTTCTCCCGTGTCAGCCTAGTAAGTAGCTTTGGGGCTCGAGTACCTTATGCTTTTGTAAGGATATCGTTCCTTCGTGCAGGCATAAGCGAATAGGTCCCCCTAAATTGAACCCAGTTGAAAGGAGCCTATAATGGGTGATGATCGGGGGCCTTGCTACTCTTAGTAAGGGACAACAAGGACAGTTCGGGTACCTCTTAGCACCAAAACTGCATATAGAGAACATAGAAACCCACCCTATTAGAGCCATGCGGATAACCTAGGTGTCTTAGACGTGATGTAAATAGGATTGCTTTGTTTGTTTATCGTATTTAATTTGCCCTTTTTATTGTGTACTTATTGTTTTTGTCCGGTACTGACTTGTTTCCTTTTTTGTTTTGTTTTTGCATATATCATCGTATTCGCATTACATAGGGTATTGATTCCCGAGTGGTTTCTCCCATAATAGAAGATTGTTCATGATGGACCAAAGGTTCTTTGACATAAAGAAATGGGGTCTAGTTCTAGAGTTCCATCCCAAGACTAGGCCAGGGACAGCAGAAGAAGGATCGTTCAGGGACTTCAGAATAGATTTGGTAAGCAGTTTCAGCTCTGGTAACAAGCGAGATGAAGTACAAGAATTAAAGAAGCAAATGGCCGAGATGATGGACCAGATGAATGCTATGATGAAAGGCAAGCAGCCTATCGAACTCAAAAAAGAATTGATCAAGGATCAAAATGTGGAACAGAATGGTCATAATGTCAAGACAGACAACACCGTTAAATACGACAAATCAAATCCCCTTGTGATCAATCTCAAGAAAGAGACAAGCGGCATATCTAGGGTAGATACCAAGGGAACAGATGCAAGACCAGGGAAGCTCGATAATCCAATGACATCAAAAGACATTATCCTATACCCATGAGATACACCGAGCTACTTTCGTTGCTTGTCGAAAGGAACCTTATCGTACCGGTGAAGTCTGTACCAAGGAGACATCCTTATCCGAAGGGTTACAACAGTCGTATCTGGTTCAGCTACCACATAGGCGATTCTAGTCATCACACTGAGAATTGTAGAGCCCTGAAGGACAAAGTTCAAGATCTTATTAGAATGGGAGTTTTGGGTTTCGAAGACGGAGAACCCCCATTCTACAGCTTTGCATGCATGTATATATTCTAGAGATAACAAAAAAAAAAGAGAAAAAGAGTGGGTGATTTACCTTCGGCCGCCAGTTCCACTACCGACGACAAGCCATCAATCTCGAAGCCGAATATGGTGAGCCAAAGGGGGAGGGTTTTTTTGGTCTCGTTTTAGAATAAACGCTTTTTGGTTCGATCTTTCTAGATCTAAGAGAGAGAGGGCTAGTTTTTAATTTTTTGTGGATGGATTCGAGTTTTGAGGAAGGAAAGGGGTTGTTTGGGGTTGTTTTCTAAGTTCACCGCCGCCGCCGGTGAGCGACGGCCGGCGGTGGTCGGTGGCAGCCGGTACGACAGTTGTTGGCCGAATTCTGGGTTCGAACCCAGAAGGCCCTCTTCGGTTAATTTTTTACATAGAGGGTGGGGGAAGTTTAATAAGCAGATAATAAAAAGTGTTGAAAGGGTTAAAATTTGGCTTTTAGGTGTGTTATATAGAGTCTTTAAAATTTTTAAATGGTATAATCACGACATCAGTCCCTCCGCATTTTCATCCTTTTTTGTTTTTGGCTCGCCGCATGGTATATTCATAATATTAGTCCCCCTTTCTTTTGCAAGTTTTTCAATCCGGACCCCAAATTAAACAGATCCTAAGTTTAAACGGCAAAATTACGCACTCCATCCTTCCGTGTTTTGAGTTTTTTCACCCTGAGCTC
Organism: Hibiscus mutabilis; assembly: GCA_019671005.1. Lineage (NCBI taxonomy): Eukaryota > Viridiplantae > Streptophyta > Magnoliopsida > Malvales > Malvaceae > Hibiscus > Hibiscus mutabilis. Next base: position 53,921,088 of record CM033718.1, on the reverse strand, counting down.
GCTGCATGGGCCTATTACAATTTTAGTCCTTGCAGGTTCATTCCAGTTTATGATCCAATCCTCAAATGTGTTTCTTTTGTTTTAATTTATGCCTTATGTTTTTGTTATTTAATTTCGACCCTTTTTCGTATCTAAATGTCTATACTCTTTATTTTTTTTTATGTTCATGTTGCTCATTGTAATTGTACATTTTGTTTATATCCCGCTTATTTACATTCTTTAGATGTATTATATCTTTCTTAGTTTTTTTAATTCATTTGTTCGTATTATATGTCTTTTTCTACGTATTATGTCTTAATATGTCATGTCCGTGTGTTAGCATATTTTTCTTGTTTGTTTGTTTTAACTTAATCTATGGTGTATTTAGGTTTGTTAATACCATGTTTTCCATGCCCATTTTGTGTTCCAAATTGTACATCAGTGTTGTGATTTGGTATATTAGTTGTTATATTACGCATGTAATTTGTATCATATGCTAAGTGTCAAGTTTTAGTTTTATGCTAGTATGTTTGCTTCGATGTATTAGTAATGCCATTACATTATTTACGTCGTATATGTTTTGCGCTTGTTTCTTTAGCATGTTATAATTAGTTAATTAATTTTGGGAAGCATGTTTTTCTTTTTTTTTTGTTTCGTTTGTTTTTTTATGACGTGTCATGTTCGTGTTTTTATCATATTTGCTTAATTTTGTGATATTATGTTCATGCCTTATTCATTATTATTTATTTAATTTCACAATAATCATATTTTATGTATCTTAATATCATGTCGATGTAAATATTTGTTGTAAACATTCGTTCTAAGGATGCATAACGAGATATTTTAATTGTCAATGTGGTGTCCTTTTATCCGAGCGTAAACGGGGCCAGTATCAGGCATAGTGAAGGTGTTGGCCGTTTACTCTCGGATAACAGGGCCTTTAAAATCTACTCATACTTATAACCAAATTTTAAATTAATCGTCACTTTAATCCAGAAAGTCTAATATTAATAAAACGGTAATTATTAAAGTACCAATTTTGGGCGGTGTGGTGGTGCTAATCCTTCCTCATCCGTAACCGACTCCCGAACCCAATAAGTTTTCAGATCTCTGGTTTTACGGTGTCCGGCCTACCTTAAAGTGGCTGGTGGCGACTCCTCTTTTAAAATAAAATATAGTTTTTTAAAAAAATCCCACAGAATAAACATTTTTATATCCGAAAGACAACAAACACTTCAAAACCCATTTTTTAGCGAACGTAGAGAGCGGACATCGCTACAACAGCTCGTGAATCAACACCTTATATTTATGTCATGAATATGGAATGTAAAGAAGAAAAAACATAAAATAGGAAATCAATTAGTACGCCTGAAAATAATCAGATTGAAAATAGAAATGTAATAACTAAAAAGTAAATTTGTACAACCTACCCGAGCATGTTTTGAACAAAAAGTGAATCCTACCCAAACATGTTTTCTATCTGCATACTTTGTTTCAAAAATAAACCATAACTGTATGGAATCTAGTTACATGCTTTATTGCATAATTGAAAGAAATTAAATATAGCCTAATCTCTCCCTACTGTGCACTTATCGGGTGACTCTCTAAACGAGAAGAACTTCAGTGTGGCTCTAAACAAGGTAGGTTCTTATAGTTTACTACATGTGGCTTGGTTCTAACAGAGGTACCCGAATTGCCCTTGTTGTCGCCTGCTAAGGCTAACAAGTTCAACTCAGGAGGATACATTTCCCTAGGTTTACACGGAGATGAATATCTCACAAAGGCAAAGGTACAAAAGTATCCCGGAAGTGATACCTTACGAAGGAGTAGCTTCTCACTCCCACTTAAGAGGGATGGAGCACGGGTGCAGAGCTCATGATATGTAAACTCAGAAAACAAATTTTATAAAAACTTTTGTAACAAATTCAGAAATAAAAGAGCAGAGATAACAAAATTAAATCAAACTCATAATTTTCATATATTAAGAAAAAAAATCGACTTGTGGCTTGACTCTCTAAAAGAAAAAGTCCTCGGCGGAGTCGCCAAGCTATAATAACAGGCCTGCGAGAGCTTGACATTTTATTAAAAAAATATTTTTCGGTTTAAATGAGAGTCGCCACCAATCTTATTTTAGGTGAGATTGGATCACTTGAAAACCCAGTCATTTTAATAAAAATTGTTTTTTATTTTATTAAAACAACGAGTTTTGGTCTACAAATCCAAAAAAAGGAGTTAAACAGTTGGTTACATGTGGGGAAGGGTGAGCACCCCTACAACGCCAAAAAATTGGCACCTAGTCGATTACGTAGTGTTTTAACGATGAAGATTATGAATTCGAATTTAATTTAGAAATTGAGATCCCTGAATGCATGAATTTTATTGTAAACTATATTTAAAAGGATACTCCTTGATATGGGACTAACGACAAATTTAAGCCCCTTTAAGTTTGAGACATAATTTTATCGAGACTCCTGAATAAAAGAATATTATTTCAAATATTGTGATTTTAGTTAAAAGATATTTTCATTTAGGATTATCGAAAAAAATAACCGAGCCTCTTTAAGCTCAAGACACGATTTTATCAAGAATCCTAAATACAAAATTTTATTAAAATGACATTTTTGCAATAGAGATTAACTCGGAAAACAATGTCCCTTTAAGTTCGAGGCATGTTTTTCCTAAGAATCCCCAAAGTCAATCGTTGTTAAATTAAAACTTAATTAAAATGAATGAATACAAAATTTATACAGATATGTATAATAATATAAGAAATGAAATAAACAATAAAATTGACAGTGATAATAATAATATTGTATAATAATGATATTAGAATAATATTAATAGATACTAATATAATAGTAAAGGTAATAATAATAAAATAATGTGGGTAATAGGTATATATATATATAACGGTAATAATGATGATAGTATAATAATATATTAATTAACCATAATATAAGACTATATTAATTAATAATAGTAACAATAATAATAAAGAACAAAAATTAAATTAAGGACTAAATTGTAAAGAATAGAAACTTAGAAAATAAAAAAATAGGATAAAACTGCAAGGAAAATTAAATTAAAAGGAAAAATATGAAGGATACAAAGGGGGAGGGATTGTCAGGGTAATTTCCCCATTTTATTAAAAAAAGCGCAGATGCACTTATCCGGTAGGGTCCGTGCACGGGTTACAATAGCCAAAACGACGTCGTTTCGTTCCCCTATATACCTATATTTTACCCAAAAAAACCTCATTTCCCATATGATAATCTAAAAAAAACTCATCCTCTCCCATATTCTCTCCCCTTCACTCCGCCGAAGTCTAGACGTTGCCCAAGGTCCGTCGTGGGCCGCCGTCGTTCACCGACGACGGAGAAGTACCGCGAATGGCGGTCAAAGCTCATGTGAAGTAGTGGTTTAGTCTTGGTTTTCGGTCCCGATGTTAGATATAAGGTATGTTTCTCTAAAACTCACCCAAATGGCCTAGATATAACAAAAACCGAAAGGTTTTTGTTTATGTTTTTACATTTTTTCTCTTTTTCATCTTGTTTTTTTTTGGTTTTTTGGTCTGATTTCAATCTCTAAATCTCCTTTTTTTGCGGATCGAGCTCCCTTTTATAGGGTTTCAGCCATGGGATACGTGGAAAGTGTGATGATAGGTGGAGCTTGGTGGGTTCAAGTTTCGGGCGGTGGAGATAGTGACGAGGCAGTGGTGGCGGAGGCTTTAAAAGTTCTAGGCCATAGGTGGTAAGATTATATATGGTATTTTATTATTTTTAAGGTTTTTGGTTAGTTTAATCCTTGACTGTCGGCAGCGGCTATTAGAGCCGGCGATATCAGTAGCGGCGTGGCTTTCGGGAGGTGAAGGTAACTAGGGTTTTTATATTAGAGTTTAGTTTAAGAGGGTTATTGGACCGGGTGTAGTGGGTTTGGTTATTTATTTATTATAATGGATACTTGGTTGTAATATTAATGGGCTCAATGGCCCAAACTAAAATGGGTTACTACAGAAGGGATTACCCTAGTCGAAGCGTATGAACCTGATATAGTAGGGGTTACCCTAGCCGAAGCGTAGGAACTTGATATAGTAGGGATTACCCTAGCCGAAGTGTAGGAACCTAATACAATAGGAATCACCCTAGTCAAAGCGTTGGAACCTGATACATTAGGAATTACCCTAGCCGAAGCATAGGAACCTGATATAATAGGGATTACCCTAGCCGAAGTGTAGGAACCTGATATAGTAGGAATCACCCTATTCAAAGCGTAGGAACCTGATACAATAGGAATCACCCTAGCCTAAGCGTGGGAACCTGATATAGTAGGAATCACCAGCTGAATCAAGGTTGAACCTGTAGAGACTTAATGTAATATCCCAAGCACCACTAATAAAACAGTTTAGACAGTAACAATAATGTTAGTAGTAAGCTTTAATAACAATAGATATGAAATATACAATTGTTTTAGCGAAATAGAAACCTGAGAACATGCTATCAAATCATGTACTTAGACATAAATTAGATAGATATAATGGTCGTGCTTAAGATCTAAGGATATATTATGTTTGCAAAATTAGATAATATCAGTCATGTGCACATGATCAATTCAAACAACATTTAAAATGTTTATATATAGCACACAAAAACCCACTAGATTATCCAGTTTAATTCTCTAAGGCACATCGTAATTTTAGGAAAGGGAACATTGAACTTTTGAAAAATTCAAACTAATTTCGAAAATGGGATCCCAAAAAAGGGGTTCGGTAATAACGACTCAAATTAGACATTTAGAAATTATTACATCAGGATCATTGAGAATTCAAATATATCACGAGTAATCCCATCATTTAAGCGTACAAGGCATTATGGTCATTCTAACATTCAAGGGTAGTTTGGAAATTTATCATAATAAGGTATAAACGAGGATTTGTAGAATTTTAGGAATTCTAATTGCCCATCAGGTCTCCAAGTCCCTTTGGACTAACTAGAACCCATAATTACTATACTTACCAACTAACCAAACATGTAAACCTTACAAGTATTCATTTCTTAGAACCAACTATGTTTTATAACAAAACGTTTCACTTCACCAATCATCAACGAAATTGCCTTGAGAAAGTGCACATGTATTCGTGCGGTATGTTTCCCTATACTGTAGTAATATCAGGAGTGACTATCGTACATGAGTCAGGCTTTATAACACGTATGGGCATTACAATCATTTATGTTTTATCGGTATTTCCATAATTTTAAAGGCTTTCACTTATTCCAAGTCACAAGGGTTTTTTTAACAATTTCATTGCTCGATTATGTTTCAATCATTTTAGTCCTTTCAGTCATTTCAATCAATATAATCATTTCAACCATAAAGAGCATTTCCAACAAATTGATTTTCGAATAACTATTCAGAAATCAGATATTCTAGGTATATTATGATTTTGAGTGCTTAAAACTTGATACATGATTTTCCAATCAAATCAGGATTTTAACAACAAATCATTAATTCTATCAGGTAAAGTATGTGTTGCGTGTGATAAGTGCTACGCAAATGTGCAAGTATACACGTCGCAAGTAATAAAGTGATACGAGTATCGAGTATCGTCTCCACAGGGATTGGTTTGGGCCACTTTGCTTAAGTTACTGCGTTGGAAAAGAAAAACACAAGTAGGTGATTGTTATAACTAATGAGTAAACTAAGAGCAATAAACTAAAGAATAGACGAAATTAAAATAGAGTGAATAGGCCAGGTTATCGTGAGTTGAGGTGTGATAGCCGATTGGATCGTCTTGGTAAAAGAGTGCAAAGGCAACTCAGTTGCCGTGGCAACTTGCACAGCGGGGTTGCCTTGGCAACAAATCGATGGTTGCCTGGGCAACTAGCTGGGCAACTACTTGGGCGGCTGGGCAGCAACTTCAAGGTTCGGCGAAGCGTTCTTCAATGGTTTCTTCTTATCCCTAAGTCGAAACTCTAGCTATTTGTGCATTCCTTGATAATACATCCCTGCGTGAATCAATGGTGAACAACAACCAATCTTGCGCTCCTCTTAGCCGTTGAAATCCTTAACTTATTACTAAGCCGGATTAATCTTCACCATCAATAGATTGAATAAAGATCATACTCATTTGTTTCTTGAATCTAACTCTCCCGATATTAGATAAATAGATGAAGTTACGAGATCCTCTCCCAATTCACTCGCAAACAAGAATAAAAACCAAGAATGAATAAAACCTTGAAATAGAAAAGTGCAAACTCTTATTACCTAAACAAAATCCAATAGTTTCTCACAACAACAAAACACAATAACCCCAACCAATCAAGTTAGTTCATGGTTGGGTTCAAAAGATATACAAAGAATAATCCCCAAACCATGAATCTAATGGAAGCAAAGAAGAAGAAGAAGAAATCGAACTCTCTCCCCCTTGCTCTCTTGTCGAAATTTCTCTATTTTCTCTATATGGATTGTCTAAATCTCCTTGCTATTTATAGGGCTAGGCCAAAGTCCTTCTTTGAGGAGGAGTTTAAGTTGGAATTAAATTATCTTTAAAGAATATAATTCTTTATTATAATTGTATTCCTACTAGAACTTCTCCTATCTTCTTGGAATTTAATTCTTCTTTAATCTCTGCATGGCAATCAAATTCCTTTGGGTTTGGGCTTTGCTCCACATCATCTTGGGCTTGTCTAGTCATTAATTTCGATATCCCTATTGCATCTTCTCTTTGTCGACAATTTCCATGGCAACTGGCTCGGCGTCTCCTTCATGCATTGCCCTGGCAACTAGCTCGGCATATCCTTCATGCATTGCCCTGGCAACTAGCTCGGCATTGCTTTGGCAAGTGATCCTGCACATACACACACAAAAACACACCAAAGCAGCATCTTTTTCCACAAAAATCACCAAGTTATGTAATCAAGCTCAACAGTGGAAAGAAACATGAATTAATGCATGAATAACTAATTATGCAACTAATATGAGCTTAAGTCTAACAATAATATGAGTAAAAAGGGTAATAAAAATAGTACTTTGAACAGTTATCACGCCCCCAAACTCGAACTATTGCTTGTCCTCAAGCAATGCAAACTAACAATTACCTGCCAAGACTTTAATCATCAAAGACATGCTTCAAACTTGAATTCAAACGTGTCACAAAGTATGATCACCTTTTAATTTTTCGGATAGCACAAAAATTACCCGGAACCAAACTATAGTGCTCGTGACAATGTGTGTGCGTAGTTGTGAACAAGTTGATTTTCAAGATTCTATGTGATCTACAGGCTTTTATTGATTTAATTATCGGGGCATTTATTTTTATTTTCACTAGAGCCAATTTCGGGCACCTCTAGCAAAGTAAGCAATTCCTCATTTTATTTTAGTCGACTAGAGCCAATTTCGGGCACCTCTAACGATTCTTTAATGTCCATTAACTACTAGAGCCAGTTTCGGGCACCTCTAGCAAGAAAGTGCATTTACTACTAGAGCCAGTTTTTGGGCACCTCTAGCAAGAAATTAACTTTTAATTTTAAATTTTAAATTTACCCAAATTTTAAGCAACCTAAGTTCACTAAGTTTATTTCAATCAACAAGCCACAACCATGTAAAAAAAATCAGCATCATAGTAAAATTCTAAGTTCTTTTCATGCAATCCTAAAATTAAAGGTTATTTCAATTAAGTGCAGTGACAAAAATTCATCATTGGATATTCAACAAGTCTTAAGCAATTAAATCCAATTAAAGGCATGGCAAGTAACATATGCAACCTATATGTGATTGCTAAAGATGAATGCAACTAAACATGAAACTAACTAGAAACCAACACCCCCCCCAAACTCGAGAGAAGCATTGTCCTCAATGCACATAAAAGTGAAACAAAATTTAAAAGAAACTAAATGAAATGAGTTAGTCAGAGAGGTCGTCACCTCGAGTGATGAGTTTCCTTCGTGCCGTTTGCTTGATTCATTTTTCAGTCGGTGGTTGAATGCTGGTGCCGTGTGAATAGCATTGCTTTGATTTGATCCATGTTTGCCGATGCAGGTTCACTTGCATGGGCATCAGTAGTTCCCGAAGCCATAGTTGTTGCCTGGGCATCGCCAGTTTCTGTTGTGGTTGCTGTGGCAAGTAGTCGGTAGTGAATTTCCTTAGCATGGTGGTTGTGAGTCTTGTTGTGGAAAAGAAAACCTGGAAACTAAAGATAATGAAGAAAAATAAAATATATCCTAAAAAATAAAGAGAAAAAATAACCAAAAATAATAGAACAAAATAGTTAAAAAATAAAAATAAAAATAAATGTATCAGTAGTTACCGTAGCGTCGAGGGTTGCCGAGGCATGCACATCCATGGTTGCCGAGGCGTCAGGGGTTGCCGAGGCGTGCGCGTCCATGGTTACCGAGACGTGCATATCAGGAGTTGCTGCGGTGTTGAAGGTTGCCGTTTTCGATACTTCTTATAGTCCATCCGCACCCTCCATCGGGTGATAATATTGCCCAAAAAGAGTTTGGCCAATGTGCTTGCCACTACTCCCTTTTGCGTTACCATGGTGGAGGTGTCTTTCTTCTTTGTTCGCTTGTAGTCCATGTATACTCTCCACCTTGCTACTATTCCTGAAGGCACAAATATATTAATAGGAAAAATTATATCCATTCTCAACCATTCAATTACCTCATTCTTGTCGACTTCTATCATGGTTGGATGTAGCCTTTGTTGTCGTGGCAATTGCTGCTCAAGCCAATTGCCGTGGCTATCAGTTGTCAAATTTTTCTTTAAGTCAAGGGAAGAATCAATTTTCTAAAGAGCTTTATGAATCCAAACACCTTTTTCTTTTGGCTTCTCAAACATCTCCATCAGTAGAGATTTCGATGGCTTCAAATCTACCAACCTCGGTTCCTCAAGACAAACCTGCAATGGACGAGGTGAGTTTTTAAAGAATTCAAAAGGTTCAACTATTACCTGCTCATATTCCATTGGCAGAGTATTATCATCTCGTTGATCTTGCATGTGGTCGTGTAATTGCCGTGGCAATTGTAGATGAGAGCAATCTACGCATTCCTGCTTCAACATCAACGTTGTAACTTTCTGGGCATCAGGTTCCTCAGAATTTGATGTAGTATTGTTGTTCTCAGCTTCACTGAGTGTTGTCGCGAAATTGCTCTGTTCAGGCTCCTCAATCATTGCCGAGGCAATTTGTTGTTCAGGCTCATCATGTGTTGGACAGTCTCTTTCATTGGCATCCTCTTGACTTTGAGGTTCTAGTTGTTCCTCACACATCGGAGAGATTTCTTTGCATTGCTCCATATCCTCTCGCCTTGGGACGTTAGTATCCCTAGGAATGAATTCTTGGTGCATGTTATCCATGACATATGTGGATCTCCTCAATTGATCTTCTGAATCCCCTAAGGTTGCATCCCACTGAGCTATCCTCGTATCCATAGATTTTGATAGTTCTCGAATCTCTTCAATTGATCCGTCAAGTCTAGCCAATGAAGCTAGTAACGTTTCCTCCAAGGAATTGGAATGCTCTTGAAAAGGACTACATTGCCATGGCATATCTGTTGCTGCGGCAAAATTGTTATGGTAAAAAAAAATTTGAGCTTTTTGACCATACCATGAAGAATTTTGCTGCTGGTTCCCTCTATGGTCCTCCATGTAGTTATATGCACCGAAAATGTGAGGGCAATTTTCAAACACATGATGTTCTCCACACATAGCACAAGATTTTTCCACGGTATAAGTTCTTTGGGCTTTTCTCGGTTGGTATAGGTAATCATCAAAGGGTGCAAGAAACTCTTGATTGGATTGATTCATATCTTCCAACATCATCTCTCGAATATATTGGCTTTTATTTCCCAACATGTTGATGTCCCTTAACTTGTAGCGCACCTAAATTTTTTTTTAAAAACAAACAAAAAGAAAAGTTAGTAAAACTAAGAGAAAAAATGCAATAACAAAAACAAATAACACCAATTGCCAATCCCCGGCAACGGCGCCAAAAACTTGTTGCGTGTGATAAGTGCTACGCAAATGTGCAAGTATACACGTCGCAAGTAATAAAGTGATACGAGTATCGAGTATCGTCTCCACAGGGATTGGTTTGGGCCACTTTGCTTAGGTTACTACGTTGGAAAAGAAAAACACAAGTAGGTGATTGTTATAACTAATGAGTAAACTAAGAGCAATAAACTAAAGAATAGACGAAATTAAAATAGAGTGAATAGGCCAGGTTATCGTGAGTTGAGGTGTGATAGCCGATTGGATCGTCTTGGTAAAAGAGTGCAAGGGCAACTCAGTTGTCGTGGCAACTTGCACAGCGGGGTTGCCTTGGCAACAAATCGATGGTTGCCTGGGCAACTAGCTGGGCAACTACTTGGGAGGCTGGGCAGCAACTTCAAGGTTCGGCGAAGCGTTCTTCAATGGTTTCTTCTTATCCCTAAGTCGAAACTCTAGCTATTTGTGCATGCCTTGATAATACATCCCTGCGTGAATCAAGGGTGAACAACAACCAATCTTGCGCTCCTCTTAGCCGTTGAAATCCTTAACTTATTCCTAAGCCGGATTAATCTTCACCATCAATAGATTGAACAAAGATCATACTCATTTGTTTCTTGAATCTAACTCTCTCGATATTAGATAAATAGATGAAGTTACGAGATCCTCTCCCAATTCACTCGCAAACAAGAATAAAAACCAAGAATGAATAAACCTTGAAATAGAAAAGTGCAAACTCTTATTACCTAAACAAAATCCAATAGTTTCTCACAACAATAAAACACAATAACCCCAACCAATCAAGTTAGTTCATGGTTGGGTTCAAAAGATATACAAAGAATAATCCCCAAACCATGAATCTAATGGAAGCAAAGAAGAAGAAGAAGAAATCGAACTCTCTCCCCCTTGCTCTCTTGTCGAAATTTCTCTATTTTTTTCTATATGGATTGTCGAAATCTCCTTGCTATTTATAGGGCTAGGCCAAAGTCCTTCTTTGAGGAGGAGTTTAAGTTGGAATTAAATTATCTTTAAAGAATATAATTCTTTATTATAATTGTATTCCTACTAGAACTTCTCCTATCTTCTTGGAATTTTATTCTTCTTTAATCTCTGCATGGCAATCAAATTCCTTTGGGTTTGGGCTTTGCTCCACGTCATCTTGGGCTTGTCTAGTCATTAATTTTGACATCCCTATTGCATCTTCTCTTTGTCGACAATTGCCATGGCAACTGGCTCGGCGTCTCCTTCATGCATTGCCCTGGCAACTAGCTCGTCATATCCTTCATGCATTGCCCTGGCAACTAGCTCGGTATTGCTTTGGCAAGTGATCCTGCACATACACACACAAAAACACACCAAAGCAGCATCTTTTTCCACAAAAATCACCAAGTTATGTAATCAAGCTCAACAGTGGAAAGAAACATGAATTAATGCATGAATAACTAATTATGCAACTAATATGAGCTTAAGTCTAACAATAATATGAGTAAAAAGGGTAATAAAATAGTACTTTTGAACACTTATCAGTATGAATTCGCAAGTCATTTCCACAATCAACGGTATTCAAGTCCTCATTATATCCCAAGGGTATTGTCATCATTTCACATCCAAGTATTTCAGACATTAAATCATTTAGCAAGAAATATCTGAGTTAAAGATCTTGAGATTAAAGTTCTTATCAATTAATCACTAAACTCAGTAGTCTACACGTGTCTTAAATTAGTTTAGTATCCTTGTACCGCAATTGATTCGACTTTTAAAATAATCATCATGGCTAACATATGACCAACATATGCATTCATACTTTCACCAAACCCGACAAGTTCTATACAACATACAAGAGGTAGTAAGGTATTACCTTGGCTCCAAGCTACATCGGTCGAACCTTGAAACTCCCTTCAATTACTTTCTAACTCGAACACGTCCTTCAAAAACTCAGATTACTTAGGAAATGTTAATACCTTCAATTAAACATACTCCAAAATTAGTCCTTAACTCCATCACATGGCTCTTAAACTAAATAATTAAATATAGATGTATGATTGAGTTCAATGTCAGATTCGGAGGCTTTCGGGATAAAACTTCGCAAAACAGACTCAGGACGTCCAAAACCCCAAAATAAGACTTTTCAAAAAAAGTTAACTATTGATCAAAGTTAACCCAAAAAGGTCAACGGGGCGATCAATGGTCAACTAGGTTGACTCATTCGTGTTGACTCAGTAAGTTTACTTGATTAGGTTGACTCGGTGAGTTAACTTAGTGAGTTGTCTTGGTCAGGTTAACTCGAGTTAGGCAGACTGGGTTGAGCTGAATCGACTCGGTTCAAGTCCAGCCCCATCCATAAACTAGTCGGATCAGTTTAGATTGGGGGCATCATCATGGTGATCGAAAATCATCACCAGACGGCGCGTGTGATCCACGCACGGCCCCAACAACCGAAAAATAATTCAACCAAGACTTCTCAGAAAACCCCAAAATAAGACTTTTTAGAAAATTTTTTCTATTGGTCAAAGTCAACGGTTAACCAAGTTGACTCGTTCGTGTTGACTTAGTAAGTTGACTCGATTGAGTTGACTTAGTAAGTTCACTCAATGAGTTGTCTTGGTCAGGTTAACTCGGGTTAGGTAGACTTTGGCTCGGTTCAATTCTAGCCCCGTCCATAAACCGGTCAGACCGGTTCAGATTGAGGGGCATCATCAGGGTGACCAAAAGTCATCACCCAACGGCGTGTGTGATCCACGCACGACCCCAAAAACCGAGAACTAATCAATAGCAATGGTAAACAACATAGAAATTCAATACGAATGGTTTTTAAAGGCTTACGATGATGAAAATGATCGAAAAATGATTAGATCCAAACCAGAAAATCAAATCATCTCTACTCTGAAACTTCCACGCAATCTCCACGACAGACGACAAGGATTTGTGGTGAGTAGAGTGCTGCAAGCTACATTGGTCGACCCTTGAAACTTCTTTCAATTACTTTCTAACTCAAACACGTCCTTCAAAAAGTAAGATTACTCAGGAAATGTTAATACCTTCAATTAAACATACTCCAAAATTAGTCCTATCTCTATTGCGTGGATCTTAAATTAAATAATTAAATATAGATGTATGATCGAGTTCAACATCAAATTTGAAGGCTTTCGAGATAAAATTTTGCAAAACAGACTTAGAACGTCGAAAAACCCAAATAAGGCTTTTCAAAAAAAGTCAACAATCAAGGTCAACAGGCAGGTCAATGGTCAACCAGTTTGACTCATTTGTGTTGACTCAATGATTTTACTCAATTGTGTTAACTCAATGAGATGCCTCGATCGGTGTTGCATGTGATAAGTGCTAGGCAAATGTGCAAGTATACACGTCGCAATTAATAAAGTGATATGAGTATCGAGTATCGTCTCCACAAGGATTGGTTTGGGCCACTTTGCTTAAGTTACTGCACTGTGAAAATAAAAACACAATTGATAATAAAGGTTTTAATTAACAAGAAAAGTAAAAGTAATAAACTAAAAGAATAGATGAAAGAAAAAGAGAGAGATAGGCCAGGTTATCGTGAGTTGAGGTGTGATAGCCGATTGGATCGTTTTGGTAAAAGAGTGCACGGGTAACTCAGTTGTCGTGGCAACTTGCACAACGGGGTTGCCTTGGCAACTAATCGATGGTTGCCTGGGCAACTACTTGGGCGTCTGGGCAGCAACTTCAAGGTTCGGCAGAGCGTTCTTCAATGGTTTCTTCTTATCCCTAAGTCGAAACTCTAGCTACTTGTGCATGCCTTGATAATACATCCCTGCATGAATCAAGGGTGAACAACAACCAATCTTGCGCTCCTCTTAGCCGTTGAAATCCTTAACTTATTCCTAAGCCGGATTAATCTTCACCATCAATAGATTGAATAAAGACCATACTCATTCGTTTCTTGAATCTAACTCTCCCGATATTAGATAAATAAATGAAGTTACGAGATCCTCTCCCAATTCACTCGCAAACAAGAATAAAAGCCAAGAATGAGTAAACCTTGAATAGAAAAGTGCAAACTCTTATTACCTAAACAAAAACCAATTGTTTCTCACAACAACAAAACACAATAACCCCAACCAATCAAGTTAGTTCATGGTTGGGTTCAAAAGATATACAAAGAATAATCCCCAAACCATGAATCTAATGGAAGCAAAGAAGAAGAAGAAATCGAACTCTCTCCCTCCTTGCTATCTTGTTGAAATTTCTCTATTTTTCTCTATATGGATTGTCAAAATCTCCTTGCTATTTATAGGGCTAGGCCAAAGTCCTTCTTTGAGGAGGAGTTTAAGTTGGAATTAAATTATCTTTAAAGAATATAATTCTTTATTATAATTCTATTCCTACTAGAACTTCTCCTATCTTCTTGGAATTTAATTCTTCTTCAATCTCTGTATGGCAATCAAATTCCTTTGGGTTTGGGCTTTGCTCCACGTCATCTTGGGCTTGTCTAGTCATCAATTTCGACATCCCTATTGCATTTTCTTTTTGACGACAATTGCCATGGCAACTGGCTCGGCGTCTCCTTCATGCATTGCCCTGGCAACTAGCTCGGCATTGCTTTGGCAAGTGATCCTGCACATACACACACAAAAACACACCAAAGCAGCATCTTTTTCCACAAAAATCACCAAGTTATGTAATCAAGCTCAACAGTGGAAAGAAACATGAATTAATGCATGAATAACTAATTATGCAACTAATATGAGCTTAAGTCTAACAATAATATGAGTAAAAAGGGTAATAAAATAGTACTTTTGAACACTTATCACGCCCCCAAACTCGAACTATTGCTTTTCCTCAAGCAATGCAAATTAACAATTACCTGCCAAGTCTTTAATCATCAAAGACATGCTTCAAACTTGAATTCAAACCTCGGAACCGTGGCACAAAGTATGATCACCTTTTAATTTTTCGGATAGCACAAAAATTACCCGAAACCAAACTATAATGCTCGTGACAATGTGTGTGCGTAGTTGTGTACAAGTTGATTTTCAAGATTCTATGTGAACAATAGGCTTTTATCAATTTAATTATCGGGGCATTTATTTTTTATTTTCACTAGAGCCAATTTCGGGCACCTCTAGCAAAGTAAGAAATTCCTCATTTTATTTTAGTCGACTAGAGCCAATTTCGGGCACCTCAAGCGATTCTTTAATGTGCATTAACTACTAAAGCCAGTTTCGGGCACCTCTAGCAAGAAAATGCATTTACTACTAGAGCCAGTTTTGGGCACCTCTAGTAAGAAATTAACTTTTAATTTTCAATTTTAAATTTACCCAAATTTTAAGCAACCTAAGTTCACTAAGCTTCTTTCAATCAACAACCCACAACCGTGTAAAAAAAAATTCAGCATCATAATAAAACTCTAAGTTCTTTTCATGCAATCCTAAAATTAAAGGTTATTTCAATTAAGTGTAGTGGCAAAAATTCATCATTGGATATTCAACAAGTCTTAAGCAATTAAATCCAATTAAAGGCATGGCAAGTAACATATGCAACCTATATGTGATTGCTAAAGATGAATGCAACTAAACATGAAACTAACTAGAAACCAACACCCCCCAAACTCGAGAGAAGCATTGTCCTCAATGTATGTAAAAGTGAAACAAAATTTAAAAGAAACTAAATGAAATGAGTTAGTCAGAGAGGTCGTCACCTCGAGTGATGAGTTTCCTTCGTGTCGTTTGCTTGATTCATTTTTCAGTCGGTGGTTGAATGCTGGTGCCGCGTGAATAGCATTGCTTTGATTTGATCCATGTTTACCGATGCAGGTTCACTTGCATGGGCATCAGTAGTTCCCGAAGCCATAGTTGTTGCCTGGGCATCACCAGTTTCTGTTGTGGTTGCTGTGGCAAGTAGTCGGTAGTGAATTTCGTTAGCATGGTGTTTGTGAGTCTTGTTGTGGAAAAGAAAACCTGGAAACTAAAGATAATGAAGAAAAATAAAATATATCCTAAAAAATAAAGAGAAAAAATAACAAAAAATAATAGAACAAAATAGTTCAAAAAATAAAAATAAAAATAAATGTATCAGTAGTTGCCGTGGCGTCGAGGGTTGCCGAGGCATGCACATTCATGGTTGCCGAGGCGTCAGGGGTTGTTGAGGCGTGCGCGTCCATGGTTGCCGAGGCGTGCGTATCAGGAGTTGCTGCGGTGTTGAAGGTTGCCGTTTTCGATACTTCTTATAGTCCATCCGCACCCTCCATCGGGTGATAATATTGCCCAAAAAGAGTTTGGCCAATGTGCTTGCCACTACTCCCTTTTGCGTTACCATGGTGGAGGTGTCTTTCTTCTTTGATCGCTTGTAGTCCATGTATACTCTCCACCTTGCTACTATTCCTGAAGGCACAAATATATTAATAGGAAAAATTATATCCATTCTCAACCAATCAATTACCTCATTCTTGTCGACTTCTATCATGGTTGGATGTAGCCTTTGTTGTCATGGCAATTACTGCTCAAGCCAATTGCCGTGGCTATCAGTTGTCAAATTTTGCTTTAAGTCAAGGGAAGAACCAATTTTCTGAAGGGCTTTATGAATCCAAACACCTTTTTCTTTTGGCCTCTCAAACATCTCCATCAGTAGAGATTTCGATGGCTTCAAATCTTCCAACCTCGGTTCCTCAAGACATACCTGCAATGGAATAGGTGAGCTTTTAAAGAATTCGAAGGGTTCAACCATTACCTGCTTATATTCCATTGGCAAAGTATTATCATCTCGTTGATCTTGCATGTGGTCGTGTAATTGCCGTGGCAATTGTAGATGAGAGCAATCTACACATTCCTGCTTCAACATCAACGTTATAACTTTCTGGGCATCAGGTTCCTCAGAATTTGTTGTAGTTTTGTTGTTCTCAGCTTCACCGAGTGTTGTCGCAGCATTGCTCTATTCAGGCTCCTCAATCATTGCCGAGGCAATTTGTTGTTCAAGCTCATCATGTGTTGGGCAGTCTCTGTCATTGGCATCCTCTTGACTTTGAGGTTCTAGTTGTTCCTCACACATCGGAGAGATTTCTTTGCATTGCTCCTTATCCTCTTGCCTTGGGACGTCAGTATCCCTAGGAATGAATTCTTGGTGCATGTTATCCATGACATATGTGGATCTCCTCAATTGATCTTCTGAATCCCCTAAGGTTGCATCCCACTGAGCTATCCTCGTATCCATAGATTTTGATAGCTCTCGAATCTCTTCAATTGATCTGTCAAGTCTAGCCAAGGAAGCTAGTAACGTTTCCTCCAAGGAATTGGAATGCTCTTGAAAAGGACTATATTGCCATGGCATATCTGTTGCTGTGGCAAAATTGTTATGGAAAAAAAATTTGAGCTTTTTGACCATACCATGAAGAATTTTGTTGTTGGTTCCCTCTATGGTCCTCCATGTAGTTATATGCACCAAAAATGTGAGGGCAATTTTCAAACACATGATGTTCTCCACACATAGCACAAGATTTTTCCACGGTATAAGTTTTTTGGGCTTTTCTCGGTTGGTATAGGTAATCATCAAAGGGTGCAAGAAACTCTTGATTGGATTGATTCATATCTTCCAACATCATCTCTCGAATAGATCGGCTTTTATTTCCCGACATGTTGATGTCCCTTAACTTGTAGCGCACCTAAAATTTGTTTTTTTTTTGATAAAACAAAAAAAATTAGTAAAACTAAGAGAAAAAAATGCAATAACAAAAACAACTAACACCAATTGCCAATCCCCGGCAACGGTGCCAAAAACTTGTTGCGTGTGATAAGTGCTACGCAAATGTGCAAGTATACATGTCGCAAGTAATAAAGTGATGTGAGTATCGAGTATCGTCTCCACAGGGATTGGTTTGGGCCACTTTGCTTAAGTTACTGCACTGTGAAAATAAAAACAGAATTGATAATAAAGGTTTTAATTAACGAGAAAAGTAAAAGCAATAAACTAAAAGAATAGATGAAAGAAAAAGAGAGAGATAGGCCAGGTTATCGTGAGTTGAGGTGTGATAGACGATTGGATCGTTTTGGTAAAAGAGTGCACGGGCAACTCAGTTGCTGTGGCAACTTGCACAACGGGGTTGCCTTGGCAACTAATCGATGGTTGTCTGGGCAGCAACTTCAAGGTTCGGCAGAGCGTTCTTCAATGGTTTCTTCTTATCCCTAAGTCGAAACTCTAGCTACTTGTGCATGCCTTGATAATACATCCCTGCGTGAATCAAGGGTGAACAACAACCAATCTTGCGCTCCTCTTAGCCGTTGAAATCCTTAACTTATTCCTAAGCCGGATTAATCTTCACCTTCAATAGATTGAATAAAGACCATACTCATTCGTTTCTTGAATCTAACTCTCCCGATATTAGATAAATAGATGAAGTTACGAGATCCTCTCCCAATTCACTCGCAAACAAGAATAAAAGCCAAGAATGAGTAAACCTTGAATAGAAAAGTGCAAACTCTTATTACCTAAACAAAAACCAATTGTTTCTCACAACAACAAAACACAATAACCCCAACCAATCAAGTTAGTTCATGGTTGGGTTCAAAAGATATACAAAGAATAATCCTCAAACCATGAATCTAATGGAAGCAAAGAAGAAGAAGAAATCGAACTCTCTCCCTCCTTGCTATCTTGTCGAAATTTCTCTATTTTTCTCTATACGGATTGTCGAAATCTCCTTGCTATTTATAGGGCTAGGCCAAAGTCCTTCTTTGAGGAGGAGTTTAAGTTGGAATTAAATTATCTTTAAAGAATATAATTCTTTATTATAATTGTATTCCTACTAGAACTTCTCCTATCTTCTTGGAATTTAATTCTTCTTTAATCTCTGCATGGCAATCAAATTCCTTTGGGTTTGGGCTTTGCTCCACGTCATCTTGGGCTTGTCTAGTCATCAATTTCGACATCCCTATTGCATTTTCTTTTTGTCGACAATTGCCATGGCAACTGGCTCAGCGTCTCCTTCATGCATTGCCCTGGCAATTAGCTCGGCATATCCTTCATGCATTGCCCTGGAAACTAGCTCGGCATTGCTTTGGCAAGTGATCCTGCACATACACACCAAAGCAGCATCTTTTTCCACAAAAATCACCAAGTTTTGTAATCAAGCTCAACAGTGGAAAGAAACATGAATTAATGCATGAATAACTAATTATGCAACTAATATGAGCTTAAGTCTAACAATAATATGAGTAAAAAGGGTAATAAAAATAGTACTTTTGAACACTTATCAATCGGGTTAACTCAAGTTAGAAAGACTGGGTTGAGTCGAACCAGCTTGGTTCAAGTCCAGCCCCATCCATAAACCCGTTGGACCGGTTCAGATTGAGGGGAATTATCACAGTGACCGAAAATCATCATCCGACGGTGTATGTGATCCACGTGCTGCCCTAACAACCGAAACATGATCAAAAGTAACGTAAACGACATAGAAATTCAATATGAATGGTTTACAGAGGCTTACGATGATGAAAATAACCAAAAAATGATTAAATCCAAATCGAAAAATCAAAGCCTCTCAGTAACACCCTTTCCTGATCTGGTAGAAAACTAGGCCGAAAAGCGTTATCGGTGAACAATACGATGACCGGTGCAATAATTCATTCAAAAAACAATGCGAGACTATGCGATACGATACTATATCAATATACAGAACAATGATTCAATTTGAAACCATATTAATCAGTTTTAGGGCTAATTTTATACCTTTATAAACTTTAGGGACTAATCTGTAAATTTTGAGAACTAAGGGTCCTTTCTGAAATTAACAGTACCGCGACGAAATTCAACCCATAATTAACAAGCATGCAAATTTTCAAGTTAAACCAATACCATTTATTCATTCAATTAGGCTCATCAATGAAGAGTGACCAATTTGTAATCTTTCAAAGCTATGTTCAATACTATATAACAGAATTACCAGGCACAGTACCGAAACACTAAAGAGCTGTATCTATATGGGTTAACCAATGTTGACTCGTTCGATAACTTCTGTTTTGATACAGCTGAAGCCATATCGATACGGATTGACCAATGTTGTCTCGTTTCGATATGCCCTTGAATCGTACCGATGCAATTAATTTCTCATGCTAAATTCTATAGCCATTTGAATCCATTTACTATGTTTTCACCTTTTCAGGCTAAGTATCCAATTTTCGTCACTTTTAAGCCATTCAAAAGGGTCATTTAGGGCCTAAGGCGTAATTACAAACCAAGGGCAATACATACATACGAAAAAGACCAAAAGTGACTAGTCTATATACTTTGTCACCATACTAGGAGTTCATAGATTTGATATGCATTACTTTAGCTTGGTTGTGACTTGCCAAAATCTTCCAACTCCTCCAATCTCTGACAATGAACTTCTTAACCTAAAATGTATAAAATGAAATGCATTAGGCATACAATGCCTAGTGAGGTAGTCACAGACAATAACGATAACAATGAAATGCATTCCAAATCATGTTTTAGCAATAACGATGTAATGAATTGATAATGATAATGCAATGTTCATATTCAATAGCAATTATATCATATTTCAAAAATAACCCTTGGATCGATTTGAGATAGTGGATATAAGAATTCCTACACCTCACCAAATCAATGAATGGTCTAGTCCCTCTGCCTCGTCAATATGACCAATAACACAAACATTCTTCCACCTCACCACAATATAGGTTGTAGCCCAAGGACCGTAGTCCACCTGTGCACTGAGCTCATGAATTCTATGGCATGCCAATTGTATCCAATATCCTTTCAAATCCAAGGTCTGGTGACAATTTCAATAATCAATGTTCAATGTTCAATGTTTCCAATGTCCTTATCAATAAGCAATCTTTCAATACCAATGTTTGATGACAATAACAATGAAGAAGGCAATGTTCAATGATCTCAATAACAATGTCAATGGTCGATGCCTCAATATTATTGTATCGATAACAATAACTATGCCTATATCAATGCTCAATGACAATGACTATAACAATGGCTATAACAATGACTATGACAATGTTCAATGACCGGTGTCCTAGATTACTATAATTCAATGGCAATAACGATGGCGATATCAATATCAATGCTTGATGACGGTGACAATATCGATATCCAATATTCAATACAAAGCTTACTGACACTTACCAATGATGCCTCCTAGGAGGTTCGATGGAATATCCTTTATCAAAAGGGTTAGCAATACTAAACTCAATAACAATGAAATCGGGAAAGGCAGCTAGCCTAATCCTGAGACTCTAACTACACTCACTAAATAATCTGAAGCTCCTACGGCTTTGGGATGGCATCTCCCTTGTTCCTAGCCTTTGTTGGAGATGGTGATTATTCTTTCTCCAATTTTCTAGCTAGGTTAACAATAGGAAATTGTTAGAATCAACAATAGGATATCGAAATTGATATCTAAACATGATACAATGATTAGCTAATAGCTATCCATGGATTAACGCTTTGAAAATCCTATGTTCGAAGGATGATAAAAAAACCCTAACTTGAGATTACACTCACAATATCCATGGATTCACACAATTGTTTGGGGAATTCATCTTACCCAATCGATAGCCACTAATTGATATCGATAAATCAAAGGAAATTAAAACTTCACAAAGCTCAACAATAGAGGTGTATGTGTAATCACTAATTTTGTCCGGGGTAAAACCCTTTTTATTTCATGTTACAATAAAGGGGCTTTATTTATCTTGTTTATTTTTGTTATGATAAAAAACCAAAAAACACTAAAGTTATTAGAGTCATAAATAATAATGATCTTATATCATATTAAGTTATATATATGTGTGTGTTGGTTATTATTCTATATATATATATATATATATATATATTGCCCAATTAAAAGAACCAAATGCTTTAAGGAATTTAATGGGCTTAGGTTACTAGTATTGTACTCCCTTTTTCTTTCATTTTTTTTTATTTTATTATCCTTATTGTTATTATATATTGTACCTTAATACATATATGCTTCGAACTAATTGGAATCCATATGGATTGGGAAATAAATAAGTAATTCAAATAGAAGCCCAATTATTTTATTTCTGCCAGCCTATAAAAAATATACAAGATAAGTAAAGCCCAAAAATAAGTCCATAACATTAAATAATTAAATGTCCATTTACAATTGTTGGCCCGATAAGGGCCCAAAATTTAAGAAACCTTAGGGAAATCTGATGCCCCTTTCTCCCATTGTGCAGCCGAATTATGACTGTTAGATCAAATCATGATCTAACAGTCCAGATGGCTCCCCCAATTAGAAACCCTAACAGAGGACTCTCCAACTGGTGCCGTCACTTCTCAGCCGTGGGATCAAGAGCTGCATCGGACAGTCTGGATTGAGTTTGAAGTGCGTGCGATAGACCGGCCTGGCCTTTTAGCTTCTCCACTTGCGTGTGAGCTGCACGCGCGTCCGTCAGCCTTTCACGTAGGGCCGTGGCACGTACTCCCTGGTCCCCCGTTCCACAACCGCTCGGCCATAGTGGCATATGCAACAAAAAAGGACGAGTTAGCAGAGAAATCACAAGCAAAGACAACGAAAATGTCAAAAAGCAATGCAAATCAGGGGACAAATCGGCAGCACAGAGGATGCACCATTTCATTCAGAGAAATCAGAACCAAAAGGTATTTTTCTCATGTAATTTCAATTCCAAAAATTCCATGTAATATTAGGGTATATAAAGAACAGTAGCCCTAACCATGAGGGGAGGAACGATTGCAACAACAAGAGCAAAAAAAACAACAAGCATGTATTATGGGATTTCCATTCAATAGAAAGCAGAAAAGCAACCTCAAGCTTTTTGAGGTATATTCATTCTTCCTCATTTACAGTGTATGCATAATAGAAAATCAAGTTAGGGTTTTGTTTTTACCTTTTTAGCGGTTTATCTTCTTCATTGCTATTTCATTTTCTGCCCGTTGATAAGCCTTGAATGGTGAAACAGAGTAGAGACGGCCATGGATAAAGCCTCTAACTTCGGTGGATTTTAGGAAAAGGGGGAGAAGACTCTTGGTTTCTATGGTTCTTTAAAAAAGGGGGCTCTTTTCGGTTCTATTTTTTAAGGTTTTCAGAGGAAAGGATTGGATTTTGAAAGAAAGAGGCTCAATCAGTGTTTTAGGGTGAAAAAGGGTTTTTTATGACTTTTGGGGTTCGTCTGCAGCCGTTCGACGGCGAATGAAATGGCGAAGAAGCAGCCAAAAATTGGGAACCACGACCAGATTTTGGGCAGGGCGATGGTGCTGATGAACACCACGGCGATGCTGATGAACACCACGACGGTGTTCATCCCCTGCCCAAAGAATTTCAGAGAGTCTGGGTTTGGGATTTTAACAAAATGTTTTCTTTCTAATTTTCGTTAAAAATGCTTAATATATATCGGTTTAATGTTTTAAAAAAAAGGAAAATACATTTTAAACCATTTCGTCCCGGCCTATTCACCCTTTAAGGAGTTTCGTTTTTTAAAACCCCTTTCGGGGTCCCTGGATGTTTGTTGCTTCTTTCAATTTGGTCACCATTTCAAGTAGATTTCTCATTTTCTTTTAATTTGTCCCCTTAATTTTTTTTCATTCAATTAAGTCCAATTTTTAGCCTTATAATGTGATATTTCATATGTTTCAACTTTTTAGCTTTAAATTTGTGGTTAATTAGCTTAAAATGTGTTAGTTTTAAATGTGTATGGGTGATAATTATTTGAATTTTAGAG
This sequence comes from Hibiscus mutabilis, assembly GCA_019671005.1. NCBI lineage: Eukaryota > Viridiplantae > Streptophyta > Magnoliopsida > Malvales > Malvaceae > Hibiscus > Hibiscus mutabilis. The sequence continues at coordinate 53,897,422 of CM033718.1, read as the reverse complement.
AATATGGGTTAATATTTTGGTAAATTGGTATTTTGGGCCTTGTTGGTTTGTCGTAGTCTTAGGCTTTGGGGTTTTAGGCCCATTTTGAGTTAGTGTTGGGCCTTTGTTATCCTAGTTAGCTTGTTTTGGGCCTAGGTTTAAGTGCTTTTGGGCTTTAGTGTGGAGCTAAATTTTAGATAGTTTAATTGGGCTTTAGGCCCAATTTAGGTTAAGTTTATGGCCTTATGTTTTAGGTTTCTTTTTAGGCTTGTTTTTTTATGGTTTTAGGCCTTATGTTGTGGGCTTTTGTTTGGGTTTAGTAAAGGTTCTTTTGGGCCTTATATTTTAGGTCTAGGTGTAGTAGTTTGGGGCTCATGTTTTTGGGCCTAGTTATTAGCTTTGGGCTTAGATTTGATTTAGGTTAATTATTTTAATTAATTTAAATCATGTGTGTGTCTCATAAGGGCATGATTTTGAATTAATTAAGTTAACTATAGGGCTTATTTCTTTAGGGTTAATCAATTTAGGGTTAAATACTAGACTCACCTAGATTAATTAGATCACTAAATGGTTTTTCTCATAATTTGGGCTCATAGGTTGGGCTTGGGTGAGGGCCTTGTGTGTTTACCTTTTATGCCCTTGATTGTCATCCATATTTGTCATTCATGTAACGTTTAATTGCATGTTAATTGACCTAACTTATAAAACAGGGAAAATAAGTTTTAAAACGGGCAAGACCATTTCATCATTCCTTGAATGTTTGCATCATGCATAAAGGTGACATACGAGATCTGAACCCTAGACTAACACAGCAGTCAGGCTTATTCGATGTCGGTTTAGTTTATGGTCCGGTGTATCGTTATCCTTATTAATTAAATGCCAAATTAATTTAAGTCCACCAATTCGATTAAGTTCATACAACCGAACTCAATTTTTAAGTTAACAACGCTAAATTAAAGTTTATTTAAATTCCAACAATTTATATTAATTTTAAAGGCAATAAAAATTATGGTACCAATATCCGGACGTGATGGGGGTGCTAATCCTTCCCCACACGTAACCAACTCCCGAACCCTTTCACAACGAATCTTTGGTTTTCTTTGGTGTCTGGCCTACCTTATCCAAGTGGCCGGTGGCGACTCCAAGTTTTATCGATTTCCAAAAGAAAAGAGATTTTCATGAACAATCCCCGATTTAAGACGAAATTTTCAAAAAACGATTTTAGGGGATAAAATAGTAGTTGACTTACTTTCTAAAAATGCTTTGATACTACTTCTATTTAAAAACGGAATTTTCAAAAGAGGTCGCTACAGTATGTTTGATAGAAGAAGATGATGAGATAAAGGTGCTTGCTTCCACACAAATCGGGTAAGGTTTCTATCTTTGTTTCATTTCCATTAGTACTATTTTAATTATGAGCTTTCCTTCAAGTGAAAGAATTCCTTCAGACAATCCCACGTATGTGGTGATTATATTTGGAGAGTGGTTAATCGCAAGGTTAGCTCCTCGACTCCCCATATTCTATGTTTTTATGCCCAAGCTTTCGATTTCTATGATTTAGTCACTAAATAACTTTTAATGTATTTGATAAGGTACTTAATCAACAAATTGACTCAATTAGATTCTAATGTCAATATAATTGACCATACTGTCAAAGTAAATACAATTTTGGACCTTTCTGATGTAGAATTTCTGATCGTCAGAACCCAATTCCGACTAGACTAGTTTTCGGGGTTTTACACTCTCCACTCTAAAGCTTCCAAACGATTTCCACGATAGAAGACAAGGATTTACGACGAGTAAAGTGCTGCAAGCTACACTGGTTGGCCCTTGAAACTCCCATCAATTACTTTCTAACTTGAACACGTCCTTCAAAAACTCAGATTACTCAAGAAATGTTAATACCTTCAATTAAACATACTCCAAACTTAGTCCTTAACTCCATTACGTGGCTCTTAAACTGAATAATTAAATATAGATGTATGATCGAGTTCAACATCAAATTCTGAGGCTTTTAGGATAAAACTTTGCAAAACAGACTTTAAAAGCAGACTCATAACGTAAAAAAACCCAAAATAAGACTTTTCAGAAAAAGTTAACTTTTGGTCAAAATTAACCCAAAAAGTCAACTGTCAAGGTTAATGGGCAGGTCAATGGTCAACCAAGTTGACTCATTCATTTTGACTTGGTTGGGATGACTCAGTGAGTTGACTCGGTCGTGTTAACTCATTAAGTTGACTCGGTCGGGTTAACTCGGGTTAAAAAGACTGGGTTGAGATTGAGGGGCATTATCACGGTGACCGAAAATCGTCACCTGATGGTGCGTTTGATCCACGCGCGGTTCCAACAACCAAAAAATAATCGAAAGCAATGGTAAACAACATAGAAATTTCATATGAATGGTTTTTAGAGGCTTACGATGATGAAAACGACCGAAAAATGATCAGATCCAAATCAAAAAATCAAAGCCTCTCTACGCTGAAGCTTTCAGGCAATCTCTACGGCAGACGACAAGGATTTGCGGCGAGTAGAGTGCTGCAACTTGATTGTGGGACAACGACGAACACGCGGACGATGGCGGTGTGATACGCAGACGATGGAAAAGTGGTGAATTTCCAAAAATAGAGAAAGGCTCTTTCGTTTTGGTCGAGCACTCAATCGAATTTCCATGGTGAATGGCAGCGTCATCGCGGGAGTGGTGACCATGGTCAAGGTCGGGGTGTGACAATTCTTCAAACGATAGTGGCGGCGTTAGCCACGGTTGGGTTGTGACGGAGATCAGTAGAGGCCCAGTAAGGGTAGATAAAAACATTTGTGGTTGAACCTAGATATTTCCTCATATTTGAAATGGGCAGTCATTGAGGTAGTTGAGTGGTTCAAATTTTTATTTAATATTGGTTCAGACTATACAAACAATAATTAAAATTAAATCAGTGCGGGATAAGACAAAGAATGCCCTTAGCTTAAATGGTTAAGCCTTAAGTAAACTATTCCAATGGTCATGGATTCAACACCCCTTGATTGCAAAACCTCACTTTACTTTTATCTCATCATTTCATTTTTTTTCATTTTTTAGCTTTAATTATTTTTCTTACTAAAATTTTTAGGTTTGTTACAACTTTCTCCCCCTAAAAGAAATTTTGTCCTCAAAATTTACTAGAGTCAAACTAATGCGGGAACTGCTCCCTCATTGAATCCTCAGTCTCCCAAGTAGCTTTTGCTGACTAAGATTACTCCACAACCAACTTCTACTAGAATATTTCCAATCATAATCTTATAACAGCCATAACATTAAGGTACGAGGCTTGCTAATTATCAGATTTCCAAATTTATTGAAAGTGGAAAGAGTGATTCCAGAAATTCTCCAATTCGATTCATCAATGCAGACCATAAGGTAAATCACCTTGTTCGAGCTTAGACAACTGCTGTGTTCTTTACGACTTCTAGAACTAAATCATGTTCAACATGAAATCTTGCTAGAATCCGTCATACTCCATCTCACACATTCGAACATTTATTCTCAATCAAAATTAAATTTTCAATTTCATAGGCACCATCCATTTCATGTACTTTATTCGAATTCAAATCTATCATATGAATCCAGAACAGAGATAAATGCTAATGAGATTCTTTGCCAACTCAAATCGAACACTAATAGACAGAATAATTGGAAACACTTATTACTAAAAAGGAGAATCGACATCAGAGTTCTAGTTTAGAAGAGTACAATTATAATCTAGGGGCATGTCTTTACCAGACACCTTATGATAGAAGATCGACCGATCTATCGAGAAAGACTCAACTCTAAGCTATGATACCACTAAATGTAACACCCAGAACAATATGAGTTACCCAATCCGAAGTGTCACATTAGGGTCATCGGTGCGACCCACTGTAAAATTTTGAATAAAATAAAATTTTGCCAAACCATTTAAAACTATGTAACAATTATAACTGAAATACAAGTTTAGAAATTATTCAAATAATAAAACAAAAATCAGGATACACGTTATAAAAACGAGTTTCAGACTCTGATATAAAACAAGACGTGACCTACATGCCTACTAATTACACTTTACCGTACTCCGCAAGAATGATGTAATAACTCTCATTAGAGATGTTGATAATTGCACCAAAAACTCTTTTAACTTGCAAAGGTAAATAACAATGTGAACTTTGGAAAAAGCTTAATAATACAGAACTACCAAGAGATGCTAAAGGCACAAGCAGGTGTATGGCAATGCATAAAGCTGTCATGGTGTTCTGGGCATCAACAAGTTCCAATTACAATTCGTTATTTCAATAAAATGTTATATCGGAAGGTAACAGAGTTGTTCTTTATTCGATCACCCGAGTATAAAGCGAGAAGCCTATAAACCGATGAATCAGAAGAGTAATGAATTAAGGAAGTTGAACTAGGGAGAATAGTATGTTCAATTGAGTATAGATTTGAAGCATACAAAAGATTTCAGACTTTGGTATATTAACTTAATAAGGTAAATTTTTTAAATTTGCAAAAAAAGTTTTATTTTAATCGCCTAACTACCCTTCAATCGAACTCTAGTATGTAGTTCAAGGCTAGAACTGCATCTATAAAGGCTTTAACCTAGGCCCGTTAGGTGTAGGTTTTGACCTAAGGGGATGCCTTATATCTAGTAGGAATCACCCTAGCCGAAGCGTAGGAACCCCATACAGTAAGAATCACCCTAGCTAAAGCGTAGGAACCTGATACAGTAGGAATCACCCTAGCCCAAGCATAGGAACTTGATACAGTAGGAATCACCCTAGCCGAAGCGTAGGAACCTGATACAGTAGGGTTTACCCTAGCCAAAGCGTAGGAACTTGATGCAGTAGGAATCACCCTAGCCGAAGGGTAGGAACCTGATACAATAGGAATCACCCTAGCGGAAGCGTAGGAACCTAATAGAGTAGGGATTACCTTAGCCAAAGCGTAGGAACCTAATATAGTACGGATTACCCTAGCCGAAGCGTAGGAACCTGATACAGTAGGAATCACCCTAGCCAAAGTGTAGGAACCTGTTACAGTAGGGATTGTCCTAGCCGAAGTGGAAGAACCTGATACAGTAGGAATCACCCTAGCCAAAGCTTAGGAACCTTATATAGTAGGGATTACCCTAGCCGAAGCGTAGGAACGTGATACACTAGGAATCAACTTATGTTAACTCCTAAAGTACTACTTTTCATGTATATATTGACATGATATTGCTTGACTTTAGTACATATTTTTGCATTGAGATAGTAGATTCATGGATTTGCATCTAGGAGTTATAAAATGTTTCTTTTGCTAGAGTGAAGAGGTATTTTCTTGCTTTAGTGGTAGGTTAGAAGAAGCTGGCAGGAGCAGGACATGAGCAGTGGTAGTAAGCCAGAGGACTAGAAGAGGAACGTCGAGTCGAGTTGGCAAAAGCAGGACGAAGATTGAAAAAAATGGTTGGAAAAAGATGTATGATGATGCCAGGTAAGTTAAATGTTGGTCAATGATCCAGTCAACCCTAAAATTCAAAAAGAGAATAATGCATGTATCTTGGTGCGTAATAAACTTTCAAGATTCAAACCCAATCTAGGGTTTCCACGAGCACCTGTATAAAGGAAGCCCATCGATGAGCCAAGGAGGCTACACCGTGGTGAAGAAAGAGGGTATAGGGCAAACTGTGGTTCGACTAGGCTGTGATCGATAACTCTAGATCCATTGAAGGGCTGTATCGACAGATCACTATCTTTGCCCATTTCTCTTAGTTTAAATCTAATTTTTATGACGGTGCTTATTACAAACGATATTTTGTTGATTGTTCCCCCAGCCATTAAATAATTTTCTTAAGTTGGTTAGGATGTTCGCAATGAGAGCTTGCTTTTTTAAGTTTTTAACAATTGAATGCCTTGGTATTTTTGTCTATTATTCTAGTAATTCTTTTCCTATATTCTCTGTCATGCGACAGTTGGCATTGCATGCTTATTATCTCTTAATATCTTAACATGCTTAGGAGATAACGATTAATTTCCATTAACTAATGAAAAAACTTCAACAGAAGATGTTCAAGTAGATGAGCTTACTTCGGGAGTGAATCTACCCCTTAGGAGTAAAGATTAAAACTTTCCAAGTTAATTATTGAAAAACATCACCATAGACATATACAAGTTAATCGTAATTAACTTAGGGTATTTCCATCGACAGAGACAATACTATTTAAAATCTGATCGTCAATAAAACCAAGGTTGGAAGTTATTAATTGATGACATCGCGAGCGTGAAATCCAAGCATCCCTTTCCAGCGCTTAACCATCATCTTGATTCAATTATTTTCCAACATGCCTAAGTTTTTATTTTCCTTAGTCATTTTATTAATCAAAATCTGAAATCCAATTCAACTCATTTGTTCACATTCACAAGTAAAATACCGTGGCATTTAATTCCTAGACAATCCTTGTGGATACAATACTTAGATTACTGCTGTATTACTTGTGGACCGTGTATACTTGCACGCAAAAAGACCTAATCTTGGCATTATTTACCTGTATATTTAAGTTAATTCATCATTTGTTTTCCAAGCGTTAGTCAATCGACAAGTTTTTGGTGTCGTTACCGAGGATTGCAACGAAAATTATTGTTTTGATTTTTACTTGTGTTTTTTATTTTAGTTATTTTGTTTTGCTTGGAGTATGACCAGGAGCCGCACTGCGAAGGAGGATTGGTCATACGACCCAAAGATTGAAAGAACCCTATGTAGGTTGAAAAAGAAACTTCGAGTAATGGCTCTTAATGGTAATGGTGGATGTAACGACCCAGATTTCATGTTAGCAAATCGAGTCTCGGACCCAAGTATTGTGCATTAATGTTAAGGGCCCAATTAAGAAATTTGGTTATGGGCTTTATGGTAAAAGATGGTGGGTGTTTTACTATTTATTTGGTAAAATAAATGAAAAATAAAAATGGATGTTTTATTGTTATAAAGTGGGTTGATGTGATGGAGGAGAGAGAGAGAGGATGGAAATATTTTGGGAAAATAGAGAAAGGAAGGAAAAGAGAGAAATATAGGGGAAAAGTTTCAAACCCCAATTTGCTGCCACCAGAGCCTCTATGACTTTCACCGTCGGTACCATTTGAAAGGTCTCACTGAGATGAGTCCAACGGTGGTTGTCGTGTCACCGTCTGAGCTACTGCTCATTGGGATGAAGAAAAAAAAGATTCAGAAAAGCTGGTTTGGCAAGTTCCAGCCATCACCACCGTACATAGGGGCCACCATCGGAACCAGTGGCTGAAGAACAGAGGGACTGGATCTCGTCACCATCATCCGGCAATCAAAGGACTACCCACGCGCCGTCAGCCGTATTTGAGCTTGCACTGTAGCAGGCGGGTGCACACTGATGTTGTGCATCTGTACCACACTAGATATGGTCCTAGGGGTGCACCATAGCTATTGTGCACCTACATCGCACCAGATCAGCTAACACCCTTGACCACCTTTGACTGGCCATTGACTTTTTCTAGGGGACCCTACCCTAGGGTTTCTTGACATTTTGGATCTAATGGCCCAGTCTGTTTTTCCAAATTTGAACCCAATAAGTTGTTTTTACGCATTTGACCCTTCGAATTCTTTAAAGTATGTGTTTAAGTGATACTTATGATATTATATAGTATACGAGGATTATTTGGATTGGATATCGAGTTAAGTGGAATAATCGGGAAGCCTAGACAAGGATTTTAGTGATATCAGCTTAAGGTTAGTACACCTCAAACTCTGAAATGCTTCATGAGCATTATAAGTGTAATTGTCTTGCTTGTTAGTGGTTGCAAATTAGGTTGATGATAGATAAGTATGTGTTGAGACCGATATTACGAGACTTGGTATATATTTAGATGCCTGATTAGTTGAGATTATTTGAGACTATTATGAGCTTTTAAGACCGTCTAGGGTCATTTGACTATTCGTATAATTGTTTGATTGATTGAACTACATGTCGTGATGCTTGAGATATGAATATGCTTTCTCGATGGAAATTATACTTAATGGACTGATAATTGGTAATATTCAAATAAATGTTTGTGAACCCGATAATTAATATAAAATGATTAAATACGTTAGTAAAAAAACTCTAATGACTTTCATAAGCTTTAGGGATCTAATAAAGTGTGGTAATATTGTAATTTGAGGAAATGGTACGAACCTGTGAATAGGGTATCGATACGAGCTTTGGTTGTACTAGTACGCGGTTAGGGTTTGTATCGGTATGGGTCATGTAACAACCTAAATTTTGAGTTAGCAAATTGGGCCTCGGACCCAGGTATTGGGCCTTTATGTTAAGGGCCCAATTAAGAAATTTGGTTATGGGCTTCATGGTAAAAAATGGTGGATGTTTTATTATTTATTTGGTAAAGTAAAAAGAAAAATAAAAAAGGTTGTTTTATTGTTATAAGGGGCTGATGTGATGGGGGACAGAGGGGATAGAGATATTTTAGAAGAGATAGAAAAAAAGAGAAAAAGTAGGAGGAGAGGCTTTAAGTCTCGATCTACGACCGTCGGAACCGTTGTGCACGGCACCTCTAAAACCATTGGAAAGGTCTCGCTGGGACTGGAGCTCATTCAGCACGTTCTGATCATCACCACTGCAAATGGAGGCCACCATCGGAACCAGCGGCTGGAGAACAGTGGGATTGGAGCTCGTCGCCACCGTCCAGCCACTGAAAGGCCTCTCACGTGCCTCCACGCGTCGCCGACAATAGTGGGTGTGCACAGCAGCAGACGGGTGCACATAGCTACAGTGCATCGTGCCACACTGGATCTTGCACCCAGGTGCACGTGCTTTTGGCTGCAGTGAATCACAGCCTACGGGTGCACAGTAGTTACCATGTGCCTGCTCTATACCAGATCACCAAGGGTTGACTTGACCATTAACTGGCCATTCACTTTTTTAGGGGGACCCTACTCGAGGGTTTATTGACATTTTGGATCCAATGGTGTAGTCCGTTTTTCCAAATTCGAACCCAATAAGCTATTTTTACACATTTGACTCTTCGAATTCTTTAAAGTTTGTGTTTAAGTGATACTTATGATATTATTTGGTATAAGATGATTATTCAAGATTGGATATCGGGTCAAGTGGAATATTCGGGAAGCTCATATTAGGATTTTAGCGATATCAGATTAAGGTTAGTACTCCTCAAACTCCTATCACTTGATGAGCATTATAAATATGTTTGCCTTGCGTGTTAGTATCTGCAAAGTAGGTAGACGATAAATAAGCATGTGTTGAGACTGATAGTATGAGATGCATAATACGATAGGACTCGTGGAGGTGCTAGAGACCGGTTAGGGTCATTTGAGACATGTATGATTATTTAATGATTAATTGACTGGTTGATTAATTGCGATGCTTGTATGCTTGTTCGAATGGATTGACGTAATTAGGTGAAAATCATGCTTAAGGGATAGAATTGATAAATACTCGATTAAATGATTATGGAGCTGATAATTAATATTATTTGGATGAATGCGTTAGTAAACCAACTCTAATTACTTTTATAAGCTTTAGGGATTGAATAAGCATTATAATATCGTAATTTGAGGAAATGGTACAGACCCGTGGTTAGGGTTCGTATAGGTATAGGTTAACCCATATCGATATTTGAGGAAATATAGGATTTCCAGTAAGTAATATTTGTATCGGTACGCATAGGAGTACCGGTACCCGGGGTACCGTATAGATACTTGTGTTCGAGCATCGATGCCCACTAAACAGAATAATTTTTAATGCTAATAAAAGATGATAATTTAAGTGGGATGATAATGAGATTATATGGATTAATAGTGATAACTAATGTACACTTCGATAATGAGTAATAACTTGGTAAATGTTAGGTGACTTGTTGTAATAGTAAGCCATAGGGATCCTTGGTGGATCGTGTGTTGTGATGTGCCAAGTATGGGCACTTGTGTGGTTGAGTCATTATTGGTTGGTGGGATCCAGATACCCAGTGGAAGAGTGTTTCAATACCATGGTTAAAGATGTCAGATGTACGTTTTCGACGCTGTGTGACACCAGGCCTCACCTAGAGAAAGAGTATATATTTCTGAGGCTGCATGACATCGGGCCTCACTCAGAGTGTACGTTCCCGACGTTGTGTGACACCAAGCCTCACTCCAAGTTTGTGATGATGACTTTATGTGTTTGCTCAGTGGATCTGGTAAGATCCCGAGTATGATTGGGCCTTGTGGGCCATGTATGATGTTTTGCTATGTTGAGAGCATGTGTTTAGGTGACTAGTGACATGTGTTTTTTTATCTCTCTTTATTGCTCACACTGGCTTGCATGATTATGTTTATGATTAGCATGAAGTATAGTAGAGTAGATGTGTACCACTAAGCTTTGTAAGCTCAACGCTCAGAATCGTTGTTTTTGTGCGTAGGTTGATCGTCTAATTATGGGATCGAGGAGCACTATCAGTACGAGATTCCAGTATGTAAAGGCTTTCAGAGAATGGTACTTGTGTTTAATGGGCTATGTATTCATGGGACCTTACATGGTTGAGTCTGTAAATCTTTCTTTTGAAATTGTATTAAATCAAATCAAATATTTAAATGTTTTAAATAAATATGGAGCTCATTCGTAATAGTTTAAACTGTTTATCTATGTTTTCAACTGTTGGATTTAACTGTTTTGGAAAATAACTTGTTTGGGCTAAACCCATTTTGAGGAACTTCATGGTTTCCGGTTGGGCTTGAGGCCCAAATTGTGACATCCGGGTCGGGGGTGTTGTAGGTCAACCAACATTGGTACTTGTAGGAATTGAGTATTTCTGCTAAGCTATTTCAGTATCGTTACACATGTGAGTACTGATACCTAGGGGTACCGTATCGATACTCATGTTCGATTACTGGTACCCACTGAACGAAATAATCTGCAATGCTAATAAAAATATGGGAATTAACATGGAATATTATTGGGATAATATAGATTAATAAAGATAATTAATAAGGTGATTAACGTACACTTCCATGGTAATTAATAACCTGGTAAGTGTTGGGTGACTTGATGATAATAACAACCATAGGGATCATTGGTGGATCGTATGATGTTGTATGATGTGTGATGTGTAGTAGACATGCTCTTGTTATGTATTGATAGGGACACCTAGATGATTGAATCATCTTGATTGATGGGTTTCAGATACATAGTGAGTTTAAGAGTATGTTGCCAAACCATACTTAAATATTTTTGAATGTATGAACCCGATGCTTAGTGGGACCAGAACTCATTCAAAGATGCTTGATGAGAGATTCCGAGCATGGGTGTATGTATCTTGATGCTTAGTGGTACCGAGCTTCACCTTAAAGAGTGTATGAACCCCATGCTTAGTGGAACTGGGCCTCACTCGGAGTGTATGATCCTGAGGTTTAGTGGGATCGGGCTTCACTCCTATATTGTGATATAATGCTTATATGCTACAAGAAGTTTATGCTTTCTTGTTATGTTATATGATTTGGCGGCTAGAGTTAGCACCATATCTATACGATTTTATGAAGCCATGTTGTAAGTATGGTTTAGCCTTGTATTCCATGTATGATGATTGCCTTGTTTAGATCATGTGTTTAGGTGATTAGTGGTAGTACCACGTGTTTATTTATCTCTCATATTTGCTCGTACAAGCTTGCGTGCTTATGTTTATGATTAGCATGAAGTATAGTAGTGTAGATGTGTACCACTAAGCTTTGTAAGCTCAACGCTCAGAATTGTGGGATCGATGAGCACTATTAGTACATGGTTCTAGCATGTGGTGATCTCCAGAGTATGGCACTTGTGTTTAGTGGGCTATGTATTCATAGGACATTACGTGGTGGCGTATGTAATTCTTATTTTGAAATTATATCAAATCAAATCGAATGCTTAAATGTTTTAAATTAAAGTGGAGCTCCTTTGTAATGATTTAAATTGTTTATCTATATTTCAAGTATTGAATTTAATATTTTTGGAAAATATCTTGTTTGGGCTAAACCGAGTTGGAAATTTTATGGATTTGGGTTTGGGCTTGAAGCCCAAATATGACACTTGGGTCGAGGTTGTTACATTTAGTGGTATTAGAGCTTAGGTTTAGCCAGTTCTAGGAAACCTCAAGGTGGTATAGGTGTTTTGGTAAGGTGTCTAGTGAATACAAGCCCTTAAATTAAGTTTATACTCTTTATGACTGAAATCCTGATGGTGCGTCCAATGTTGTGATGATAAGATGGTTACGATTGTAGCCGAGAGTGACAAGTTAAGGGTTGATATGCTCTTAAGGGCAATTTGGGGGCGATGTTGCCCCGGATTGTTAATATGCGAGTTAGTTGAATGATGCCAGAGTCGAGGGTGTGTTCTCCTCCCACCACCTAAATGGTGTCTTCGTTGCATGTTGTGGTTGTTCTGGAGCCTTCAGATTCCTTATGAGAGTTTGTGTCAAGGAATCTTCATTGTTAGGCGTGAATAACATTTATAAAGCATGTATGGATATCTCGCTTTCGAAATCGATCAGTGAATGCACATTGGTTAGAGGAGCCTTTGTTTTCTTAAAAGGGAGTTTCGATGGTATTTGGGAAGTATCATTGCCCTTCTCGAGGTATTTCTCGGAGATAGTGGAGTCAGGATCCACTAGTTCATTAAAGTGTGATCAAAGTTAGACGTTCTATAGGTTTGATAGAGCTACCTTCTTAGGAGTTGTTGCACCTTGGAAATCGTTTTGGTTAATCAAGCACGACGCTAGCCTATAATGTCGAGAGTTGTACCCCAAGGCTTTGAGACCTCGAGGTAACCCAACTTTGGTGATGAGAATGTGGAACCGTTGCCCTTCTATCGTGATCTTTTTAGTGGTAAATTAGATAATGGAACAAAAGGGTTTGTGGAGTATGTTTAACCGTTTGGTAGATGCCAATGTGTGTTGTTCAACGCTCAAGAGCTTTTAAACTGCCATAGTGTTTGTTTATGCTTCTTGGAAGAGTCATCGAGACTTCCTCCCTTTCAAAGACATGAGTAGATCTCGAGGTAAGGTCGAGTTGAACGTCAGTTCTCATCGCCCTTGTTAGAGGAAACCAACCCAGTCGATGAAGTTAGAGGTTCAGTTGCGAAGGCACAACCCAAAAGAGGCTTCTTTTAGCTAAGTGTTTCGCCCAAGGAAGAACCGAGCTTGTTCTCTAGTAGAAGTTGGTTTATTGAGGTGGTTTTTATACCGTTTTGGTTTGTAAAGTGGCAGTGAAAGACTGTTATTTGTCTCCTTAGGAGGATGACTTGTTTAACGGATTGTGAAGTACCCTTGTATTTTTCCAGGATTGGTTCAAGAATAAGATATTTATGGTTAAAGTACTAGAGGCTAGTAGTTAGAAATGAATTGTGGAATGAGGATTCCTCCTCTTAGGGCGTGTCGTGGTAACATTGGATGTCCGCAGTGACGTTTGAGGTGTTTCAGCAATGATAAGGTGGAGGCCACCATGTTGTCTCTCGAATACAATTTGATGCCTTGCGTGACACGTGTGAGTTTATAAGGAATATAGGAATAAAAGCGTTGATAAGATAATTACCTCAATGACCTTGTGTATGAAAATGGTTAGTTATCATGTAATCAGTCAGGGAAGTAAAGGTGTGAGACTTCGTAAATGCTTTTGATTTGTATCGTAGTTTCCTTGAGGCAAGTCGAGGAACAATGATGGAAATTCGAGCTGCGTGAGACCGTTTTGTTGTGACAGTGATGTTGACTCGATTAAAAAGATTAAGGTTTTGAGATCTTCGATGATGTTTTATTGTTTTGTTAGGGCTGCATTTTGTGCAAGAAAAAGGAAGGGTGTGCCTACCCCAACAATGTGAATTTTTGGGTACTTGATCTTAAGGGATTTGGGATTTAGACAACAACATGAGTCGAAGTAATTGAAAACTGTTGTTTGTGTGATCGATCACTACCTAAGTAAGGTGAACTTGTTAAGTGATGGATTGTACCGAGTTGGTTTGGATTAGAGTATCATGCCGTCGTGTGAGGCAACCAAGGATCACAAGTGATGGTCGTGTAAGAGAGTACCATCGCTAGCTCAGTTAGGTACCAATACTTGATTCATCTGGTGTCTGTAATGATTGGTCAATATCATTACTTGCATGTTTTGGTTTGCTTTGGAAGCCGTGAGAAGTAGCATCTGATTGTAATAAAAAGGATATGTTGTTGTGATTGAATTTGGGTTTGATGGTTCTTGATGGACTTTGAGATCTTGTTGTAGGTGTTTTAGAGAAGGATATGTGAAGGCTAGAGATTCTTCCTATATAGTACAGTGGTCAGTATATAGTGACTTTTGAGAATGATATATTGTGCCAAGCTTTCTCCGAGTGTTTTGAGAGACAGTGTGGAGCCGTGTGTTGAGATAGTGGTAAGTGTTTGACTTGCCATCAGTTGGGAGTCAAACATTGAGTTTCTCAATGTTGTGGTAATGCTTCGATATTCATCAGTGGAAAATACATAGACAATTGTGGATCTTGTAAAGGATCGGTGAGTACACAATTTCGATGGGATTATGTTGAGTAATGATATAGTCCTTGGTGGGTACCGTTCGATATTTTTGACAAGGGTGAGATCCAGATAGAAAGTTTGCTTGGTTCGTTTGTGGGTTGGGTTGTACGACACTGCGATGTGTACACGTTACCTTTTGGTGTGAGATTCGAGGTTTATGATGGAACCTTATCGTTTGGTGGGATTGCATGCGATGGAAGATCCGAGCGAGGGTACAGATGACGTGTTTTCCAGACATATGATTGTTTGGAGTGTGAGACTCTTACATGAACCGAGTTGTGGGAGCTAATTTAGTTGCCGATATGAGTTATCATTCTGAATTTAAGGTAAGTGCTTGAGGTAAGCCGAGATGCCGTTCATTTTCGAAAGTCTTGCACCGGGTAAGCAATGTTTTGGACATGGGATGCCATCAGAGTTAGTGTCTTATTTAGGGAGTCACCAAGAGAAAAGAAATCATTTTGGATGCTAATGCTGTTTAACATCTTGTTCTTTTTAGATTGTACATTGTTGTGGAAGGATTTTGTGTGCAACAATCTTTTGGGTTCTACAGGGTAAGTTCGATTTCTTTGATGACGTATTCGTGTGACACTCTTTTGGAGGTACCTTGGGTTTTGCTTGTCTTCTGTAATGTACCGAGCAAAGATGGATTCCTTCTAGAGAAAGAATCAGTTGAGATTATGTTTGTTTCGTTAGAAAATAAAGGTTATAATTGACAAGTGTTAGGAGAGATCAGAGTAGCGCAGCGGGATATGTTTGAGAACTTAGGAGAGTTATAAAAGTTTAGCACCTCCCCTGGTTTACCAGTAAAAATTTCGAGGAATAAATTTTTTAAGGAGGGGAGAGTTGTAACAACCTGGATTTTGGGTTAGCAAATCGAGTCTCAGACCCGGGTATTGGGCCTTTATGTTAAGGGCCCAATTAAGAAATTTGGTTATAGGTTTAATGGTAAAAGATGGTGGGTATTTATTATTTATTTGGTAAAATAAAAGAAAAATAAAAATGGATGTTTTATTGTTATAAAGTGGGCTGATGTGATGGAGGAGAAAGAGAGGATGGAGATATTTTGGGAAGAGAAAAAAAGGAGGGAAAAGAGAAAAAATAGGGGGAAAGTTTCAAACCCTGATTTGTCGCCACCAGAGCCGCTATGACTTTCACCGCCGGTACAATTTGAAAGGTCTCGACGAGATGAGTCCAACGATGGTCGTCGTGTCATCGTTTGAGCTGCCGCTCATCGGGTGAAGAAAAAAAGATTTGGAGAAGCTGGTTCAGCACATCCCAGCTGTCACCGCCGCAAATGGAGGCCACCATCGGAACCATTGGCCAGAGAACAATAGGACTGGAGCTCACTACCGCTATCAGCTGTGTTTGGGCTTGCATTGTAACAAGTGGGTGCACACTGATGTTGTGCACTTGCGCCACAATGGATCTGGGCCTGCTGGTGCACCATAGCTGTTCTACACCTACATCGCACCAAATCGGCCAACACTCTTGACCACCTTTGACCCGTTGACTGGTGTTGACTTTTTCTAGGGGACCCTCCTGGGAGTTTCTCGACATTCCAAATCTAATGGTGTAGTCTGTTTTGCCAAATTCAAACCCAGTAATCTATTTTTATGCATTTGACCCTTCGAGTTCATTAAAGTATGTGTTTAAGTGATACTTATGATATTATTTGGTATACGAGGATTACTCAGATTGGATATCGGGTCAAGTGGAATAATTAGGGAATCTCAAACGAGGATTTTAGCGATATCGGCTTAAGGTTAGTGCACCTCGAACTCCAAAATCCTTCATGAGCATCATAACTTTAATTGTCTTTCTTATTAGTGGTTGCAAAATATGTTGATGATAGATAAGTATGTGCTAAGATCGGTATTACGAGACTTGGTATATATTGAGATACCTGATGAGTTGAGAATATTCGAGACTGTTATGAGCTTTTGAGACCGTGTAGGGTCATTTGACTATTTGTATAATTGTTTGATTGATTGAACTATATGTCGTGATGCTTGAGATATGAATATGCTTGCTCGATGGAAATTACACTTAATGGAATGATAATTGGTAATATTCGAATAAATATTCATGAAGTCGGTAATTAATATAAAAGGATTAAATATGTTAGTAAACAAACTCTAATGACTTTCACGAGCTTTAGGGATCGAATAAAGTTTGGTAATATCGAAATTCAAGGAAATGGTAAGAACCTGCGAATAGGGTATCGGTATGAGCTTTGGACATACCAGTACACGGTTAGGGTTCGTATTGGTACAGATTTACCCGTACTGGTACTTGTAGGAATTAAGAATTTCCAGTAAGCTATTTTAGTATCGGTACGCATATCAGTACCGATACCTAAAGGTACCGTATCGATACTCATGTTCGATCACCGGTACCCACTGAACGGAATAATCTACAATGCTAATAAAAATATGGGAATTAACGTGAAATATTAATGCGATAATATGGATTAATAAGGATAATTAGTAAGGATGATTAATGTACAATTCCATGGTAATTAATAACCTGATAAGTGTTGGGTGACTTGATGATAATAGCAACCGTAGGGATCCTTGGTAGATCGTATGATGTTGCATGATGTGTAATGTGCGGTAGACGTGTCCTTTCTATGTGCTGAGAGAGACACCTAGATGATTAAATTTTCTTGATTGATAGGTTTCGGATACCCAGTGAATTTAAGAGTGTGTTGCAATACCATGGTTAAATATTTCTGAATATATGAACCCAATGCTTAGTGGGACCGTAACTCATTCGAAGATGCTTGAGGAGAGATTCTGAGCATGGGTGTATGTATCCCGATGCTTAGTGGTACCAGGCTTCACCTTAAAGAGTGTATGAACCCAATGCTTAGTGGAACCGGGCCTTACTCAAAGTGTATGATCCTGAGGCTTAGTAGGACTGGGCCTTACTCCTATATTGTGATATAATGCTTATATGCTACGAGAAGGTTATGCTTTCTTGCTATGTTATATAATTTGGTGGCTAGAGGTAGCGCCATATCTATATGATGTTATGATGCCATGTTGTAAGTATGGTTCGGCCTTATGTGCCATATATGATGATTGCCTTGCTGGGAGCATGTGTTTAGGTGATTAGTGGTAGTGCCACGTATTTTTTTATCTCTCATTTTTGGTCGTACTAGCTTGCATGCTTATGTTTATGATTAGCATGAAGTATAATAGAGTAGATGTGTACCACTGAGCTTTGTAAGCTCAGTGCTCGAAATCGTTGTTTTCGTGCATAGGTTGATCGTTGGATCGTAGGATCGAAGAGCACTACGGTATGGGGTTCAACATGTGGTCATCTCCGAAGTACGGTACTTGTGTTTAGTGGGCTATGCATTCATAGGACCTTACGTGGTGGAGTTTGTAATTCTTATTTTGAAATTATACAAATCAAATCGAATGTTTTAAATTAAAGTGGAGCTCATTTGTAATTATTTAAATTTTTATCTATATTTTCAAGTATTGAATTTAATGTTTTTGGAAAATACCTTGTTTGGGCTAAACCGAGTTGGAAATTTTATGGATTTGGGTTTGGGATTGAGGACCAAATGTGACATCTGGGTTGAGGGTATTACAGTGGAGGCATAAATAATGCCAACAACCAGGAGAATCGGGCAATACATGAAGAGACACTACCACCACCTGTAGTTGTTGTGGAAGAAGAACGACTTATTACAGAACACTTGGAACTAAACATGGATAATTTGATGCCAGTACTGATTGTTCTAGAGGTAAATACAACTAATTTTGAGCTTACACCGGTAATGATACAGACACTTTTGAATGTAGGTCAATTTGATGGATCACCTACTGGAGACCCAAGACAACACTTGAAGAAATTCATGGTGGTTTGCCAACTATTTCAGCAACCTGGTGTAGTTGAGGAGACAGTGAAGTTGAGACTATTCTCATTTTCTCTGAGAGATAGAGAAAAAAAAATAGCTAAGTTCTTTGCCACCTGATTCAGTTACTTCATGGGCAGAATTATGCTAGAAATTCCTTCTGAGATTCCATCCACCTAAACTTAATGCCAAGTTGCAGAGTGAAATCATTACTTTTAGGCAGGCTGATGACAAGACTTTGTATGATGCTTGGGAGTGTTTTGAGGACCTATTGAGGAGGTGCCCCATGCATGGATTTCCTACTTGGAACCAATGGATACCTTTTATAACGGACTTAATGCTCATGCTAGAATTGTGGTTGATGCTTCGGCAAATGGTTCGTTGCTATAGAAGAATTGTACGGAGGCATTTGACATCCTTGAAAGGGTTGTCACCAATGACCTCAAGTATCCTAGTGCCAGACTGGGAACCGAAAAAACTATTGGAAAATTAAAGCTTGATGCATTATCATCTATCAATGCTCAAATTTCCAACCTCACTAACATAGTGAAAAAAATGCAAAAGCCTACTGAGATCAAAGAAATAAAGGCACTGGAACCATTTTGTACTAATTGTGGAGAGGGTCAACATGTGGAAGAATGCCCATCAAACCCTAAATCGATAAATTTTCTTGGTAATTTTAATCTTAATTTTAACCCACACTTCAATACTTATAATGTAGGTTGGAAGCAGCACTCGAACTATTCCTAGCAAATTAGGGAGGTAACCAATATAATTCCCAACGTCAGAACAACAATGCACCGCCAGGTTTCAACCAGAATGCAATGCCACAGAGAGTACAAAACAATTTCCAATCAGGGCAGATATCTACCCAGGGGAATTCTTTAACATAGTACATGGAATAAAATGATGCAATTGTCCAAAGTTTAGCAGCATCTATGTGAAACTTGGAGATTGAGCTAGGGTAGATTGTCAATGCATTCAGTAACAGACCCCAGGTGTAACACCCCAAATCCTAGCCTAGAAGTATTGGAACCAATTTGCATAAGTTGATAGCTTAATTGAACCTAAAAGTTAAGCTAAATTGATTAGTCAAGGATCTAATTAACAGAAAGAATGAAACAAGTGATCAATTTAAAGTGACTACATTGAATTAAATGAGAAAGATGGGGAATGCATGCTAAATTCCTTGTTTCCCCTAATACCCTTGATTAAGTTAATAATAAGGATTAATAAGGGATATTTTAGACAATTCACAAATCCAATAACTTGGATTAAGTGTTATCATCTTCTTCCTTCATCCTATTCTAGCGATTTGAAGAGGGAAAATAGGGAGAGAGTGTTCTTGTGAGAGAAAGCTTAAACTCATGGTGTTAGGGTTGAATTTGAGCTAAATTCAACTTGTTGGCAGAATTACTAAGGTAAATTCATGTTGTCCAAATTGATTTATGTTTGAAATTCTGATTTAGATGATGTTTAAATGCTTAGTTGAGTTATTAGGTTGTTTGAAATGAAGAGAATGATGAAATTGAACTTGTATATATCATGGATGACTTGAATTAGAGTATAATTCATGTGTAAAGAATGGTGTAACAAAACTAGGTTGCTGGAAATTTGAAATTAGATGTTGATGTAAGAATTGAATGGTTAGAACTTGTAATTGAGCTATGGAATTAATGAATTGAACATGATCATGACTAGGTAATGTAATTAATGTGTTAAACAAGATGAATTGTTAGTAACAAATGCTGGGAATGAAAGATAAAAGTATGAACATAGTCATATAGCATAGAAACTGTTTTAGTAAGAACAAATTGTGTAAACATGCAAAATTAAGCAACTTAACCAACTTACTCTGTTTTGGTTGCCTTGAATAATGAATTAAAATTGACTAAACTTGTTTAGGATGTCATATGAAATGAATTATAGGGCCAAAACATTGGTTAAAATGAATTTAAAGAATTAAAATGTGAATAGGTGCAATCTGCCCAGAATTGCTCTGTTCTGGGCAGTCACTTTGAAAATTCACCAAATATTGTATAGATCAAATTCAGGTCTGAAATTTTAATGAAATGATCCTTATTATGTCTAATTTCATTAGGTGAAAACAGAACTGAAAACTGGGTACTTTGCTGGAAACTGTAAATGGAAATTGCTGGACAATGCAAACTGTCTAGACAGTGTAAATGCCATGTCTTTGAATAATAAACTATATTAATTGGATAAGAAATAAAATTCAAATATTATATGGTCTTAAAGAAAAAAAATTATCTTTCCAACGGTGTATAGTAATCGAAATTCCGACGTACAGATTAAAAGTATGACCATTTAAAGGGACAGTGTGCAAACTGCCAGGCAGCAGTGTCCTGGGTAGTTTGGGACTGTTTTTACACCTAGATGCAAATTGTTTCCAAAACAGTTTTGGGACGTTGTAACCTGTCCAGTTATGTCTTAAAATGAGGAAATAACAATATGGAGATGAACTAGTAAGAAATGCTTAAAAGAAAGCATAAAAACAGTAGCTAAATGTTAGGTACAAATGTGGTAACATTGCTACTATAATTGTGTGACATTATGTGCTTGTTTTGATGAAATGTATGTGTTATGCTTGCTAGACCAAGGCCAGCAAGTTGGGGAAGAGGAAGATAGGAGTGGACATCCCAAAGCTAGAGGCAAAGGGATTTGGATACAAGACAATTGATTGCTAGGAGTATTGTGACTGTAACTATCCTTAGGGTTAGGACTTAGGTCCTAACCAACCTTGTTATTGTCTTAATTCAATGACATGCCATGTAACATGACCTAATTCATATTTGGATAATTAAGGGAAGAATGACATGTATGACAACTTGTTTGATGCCGTGATCTATTTGTTTACTTGAGTGTTAAGCAAATGAAATGAAATGCTTGTCATGTTGCATTGCTTATGCCAAAGGTAAGAAATGGCATGCTTGCTTGGAGAATAAGGTACGCACATTGCATACATATGCATGTGTTTGTGATTGATATACATGGCTAGTTGAAATGAAATGAACAATGGTACCTCTTTGTATTCATGCCACTCGAATGGCATGGATAGATTTGTTTTGGGAGTTAAGACTCCATAAGCCTAAGGGCTTGGCCTTTGAATGGCATAAACTTGTATTGGATAATGAATTGTATAAAGCTTAATGGATGATCAACAACCTTGGTAGCTAGTTTGGATAGATATGAGGGCATGCCTTAGAATCTTGAGCTCATATTGGCACTACGGTGCATATTGGTACAATGGTACATATTGGCACGACGGTGCATATTGGCACTTCGGTGATTATTGGCACTTCGGTGCATATTGTTGAAGATTTGATTATCTAGTAAACTACTTACCAAGGGTGTTATAAGATGACTTAATAACTTGAATGAACATTGTTTGCTTAGATGTGTGATATGAACATTGCTTGAATTGTAAAATTCTTGAATGAACTTCCTTGCCTTGAAAGATGACACATGAATGGTTGTATAACTAGTTACTTCTCATGAAAGAAATGTTTAGATGATGAATTTGAGTAAGAATGCTTACTTGGTGATTAGTGTAGTTGGTTGCTTGTCTTCTAAGCAAGATGTTCGAGTAGCTTATGGGTATTATTATGGATATTGCTATGTTGATTGTATGATATGTAAAGATTGCCTAAGTTACTCTTGAATTCGAATGGTATGTGTCTTGTAGAGACGATCTTTATTCTTTGAAATACATGTAAACTTTAATATGTATACTTGAAATTGGCTAGACTTAGTGTTACCTCACTAAGTACATAACTTGTACTTACCACTCTATTCTTCATTCTTCCCATAACAGATTAAAGGCATTATCAAGAGGATATCTTGAGATTGAAGCAACACCTTGAAGCAAGCTTGAAAGTATGATTTCATACTCTTTGTATACTCCTAGTTTGGTGGCACTAGAACTTGTAATAGGTAGCTTTGATCATGCATTTGGATATGTGTTTAAGAGTAGCATATGTAATATTTTGATGGGCCTATCATGTAACCAATTTGGATGATTTAAACTATGTATATAACTTGGTTGATATGTATATAAGTTAGTATAGTGCTGCGCACAATATGATAGAAACCCAGTGTTTGTTGAACCTTGTTTAATTCGAATACTAGACCAATGTGTATGATCATGCATTTGTTCCTATGGCTATAGGCATAATTCAGCAATGTTGAGATTGAAGCTAAGGTATGTTTAAGCATGCATTAACAATGTACTAACTAAGTATGGCATGAAATTGTATGGCTTGATTGTAAAGAATCAAATGAAATGTGATTAGAGATCACCTTATAGTTCGAATAGGGTATGAATATGTAATAAGAATATAAGTTGGATGCTTTGTATTGAACTTGTTAATTGGTCAATTAAGCAATACCTTGAGATGCGAGTAAGCTAATTGAAATGTGTTTAGTGACCACATTGTATCAATCGAATAGGGTTCATGAACTTCTAATAGCAATGAAAGTTGAATCATGTCTGATAGTAACCTATTGTGAAGTATGACACACTTGAGATTGTTGTTTGAATGATGTATGTGATTTGAATGGAATGGTAATATGATAATGGCAACTTAGGATATAAGTATGAATTGGAACAAATTAGTACCTAAATTAGCATGCAATGTATGTTGGGTTGTTTAATGTGGACTACTTGTATGTACTATATGACTTGTAATGTTTGGTTTGGGATACTTGCATTACAAGTCAAGTATATCGAGGTTACTTTTTTGACAAGTAACCTATCTATTGCTTTGTTATCGCTTTGGTAACGCTCCAGAACCGTGTTACAGCTAACCCGGGGACGGGGTGTTACACAAGGGAACTCTGCCAAGAGATACATAGGATGCTCAGCAAAAAGGAAGAGAACAATGCAAAGAAGTTACTTTTTGGAGTGGAAAAATGTGAGAATGAGACATCTATCAAACAGCCAATTATTTTCCAGGACGAGAAGTTGGTGCCAGTAGATGAACGCAAAGAAGCAGAGAAAAAAAGGCGAGCAATGAAAATGACAGGCTTCAATCTGATGCCAACACTACTTTGGCAAAACCAATGGAGCCAGCATTTACCTATTCGCCACCACCTTTTCCACAAAGACTTCAAAAACATAAGCAAGACCAGCAATTTAAGCGCTTCTTGGAAGTTCTTAAACATTGCAGATTAACATACCATTAGTGGAAGATGTCAAACAAATACCTAACTACGTTAAATTCATGAAGGACATCTTTTCCAAAAAGAGAAAGGTGGGTGATTTCGAGACTATCACACTTACTAAAGGATGCAGCGCAATGATAGTCAATAGATTGCCACCAAAACTAAAAGATCCAGGAAGTTTCACTATTCCCTGTACGATTGACAATAGATTCATGGATAAAACGACGTGTGACCTGGGAGTCAGCATTAATCTGATGCCAATGTCAGTTTTCAGACAGCTTGGAATTGAAGCAAGGCCTACCACAGTAACACTTCAACTGGTAGATCGATCTTATGCACATCTCAAGGGTAAGATTGAGGATGTGTTGGTAAAGGTACATAAATTTATATTCCCAATTGCTTTTATTATTTTGGAATATGAGGCTGATGATAATGTCCCAATAATTTTGGGAAGACCATTTCTTGCCATGAGTAGGACTTTAATTGATGTACAAAAAGGTGAGCTTATTATGCGTATAAATGACCAATAGGTTATGTTTAACGTATTTCAAGCTCTTAAGTGTGCAGATGAACCTGAGGAATGCCAAGCTGTTGAAATGATGGAATCCAATTTCACTGTGGACATGACATAGATTTGCTAAGACACTGATGATGATGCCAGAGAATTGGATGATGAAGATATGATGAGTGAAGAATCGAAAGAACCAACCATGCTGAACGAATTCATGATTTATTTTAGGAGACCTAAGTCGCTTGAGTTGGTTGGTAGAGAAATCAAGGCACCCAAACCATCTATAGAGGAGCCATTGGAACTGGAACTGAAACCTTTGCCAAGCCACCTCAAATATGCTTACCTAGGCGACAACTCCACTTTGCCAATGATCATTGTTGTGAACTTGATTGATGACCAGGAAGAGAGATTGTTGGAGACATTGAGCAACCATAAGCAATCTTTGGGATGGACTTTAGTTGATATCCGAGGGATAAGCCTGACTATTTGCATGCACAAAATTATTTTGGAGGATTACCATGACAAAACAATCGAGGCCCGAATAAGACTTAATCCTAGCATAAAGGCATTATTTAAGAAATACGTCATAAAATTGTTGGATGTCGGGATAATTTATCCCATTTTTGATAGCTCGTGGGTTATCCTGGTGTAATGTGTGCCAAAGAAGGGTGGTATGGCCGTGGTACAAAACAACAAAGATGAACTGATCCCCTCAAGAACCGTAACGGGTTGGAGGGTGTGCATGGATTCTATGAAGCTAAATAAAGCCACACTGAAGGATCACTTTCCACTACCATTCATCGATCAAATGTTGGACAGATTGGCAGAGAAGGCATTTTATTGCTTCTTGGATGGAATTGAAACTGAAACCTTTGCCAAGCCACCTCAAATATGCTTACCTAGGAGACAACTCCACCTTGCTAGTGATCATTGCTGCAGACTTGACTGATGACCAGGAAGAGAGATTGTTGGAGACATTTAGAAATCATAAGCAATCCTTACGATGGACTTTAGTTATATCCGAGGAATAACCATCGCTGGGGCTATAATCATATTACCATCGCTCTAGAAGATCAAGAGAAAACTATGTTCACTTGTCCTTATGGGACATTCGCTTTTAGAAGAATGTCCTTTGGATTGTGCAATGCCCCAACAATGTTTTAGCGTTGCATGATGTCGATTTTCTTGGATATGATCGAGAATAACTTAGAAGTCTTCATGGATGACTTCTCATTATTTGGCAAATGTTTCGATGAATGTCTTTAGAGTTTGGAACTTGTTCTATGGAGATGCATTGAAACCAACCTAGTCCTGAACTGGGAAAATGCCACTTCATGGTGAAGGATGGCATAGTTCTCAGACATAAAGTAACCAAGAAGGGAATGGAAGTAGACAAAGCAAAGGTAGAGGTAATCAAAAAATTTCCACCACCCACAAGTGTCAAAGGTATTAGAAGTTTCTTGGAACATGCAAGTTTTTATCATTGTTTTATTAAAGATTTCTCAAAAATTTCTAAACCTTTATGTTTACTTTTGGAACAGAATAACACTTGGGTTTTATGATTCTTGCTTGAAATCTTTTTAGGAATTAAAAGACGAGTTAATTAATGCCCCCATAGTCGTGGTACCATATCGGAATGAGCCATTCAAGCACATGTGTGATGCCAGCAACTATGCCGTTGGAGCAGCTAAAGACGTGGAAAAAATTTTCATACCATTTATTATGTCAGTCGTGCATTGAATGAGACCAGCTTAACTATAAAACAATTGAGAAGGATTTTCTTGCAGTTGTCTTTGCGTTTGACAAATTCAGATCTTACCTAGTGGGTAGTAAAGTTGTAGTATACACAGACCACTCGGCATTCAAGTATCTTTTGGAAAAGAAGGATGCCAAGCCCAGACTGATTCGATGGACACTTTTGTTGCAAGAGTTTAACCTAGAACTTTAGGATAAGAATGGGAGTAAGAACCCAGTAGATGATCATTTGTCACGATTAGAGCATCACCATGAGGATGGCAACACAATAGCAATTATAGATGATTTCCATGATGAATATTTGCTTGCGATCACTACTATTCCATGGCATGTTAACATATTCAACTACTTGGTCAGCTAAATATTGCCACCAGATTTGGCAAGTAAAGCTAGGAAGCGATTTCTGAGTAATGTGCCGACCAAGTTGTTAAGTGCATAGAAGTTCTATAATGTTAGCCTTTTTACTCGTTATTATTGTTGATCTTAGGCCCATTTTAGTTGCATTTTGTTAGCCAATCACGCATCTTTGCATTATTTCCTCTAGTGGATGCTTGAGTACATATTTTGGGTGTTTTCGGTGGAAAGGTACTGCTGGTTGTTGTCTATTATGTGTAGGATTAATTGCTCGAGCAAAACTGGAAATTGTTGAAGCAATTGGAAATGAAGAAAATGGAAACCGATGACTTTTGGAGAGTGATCCATGCGATTTGGACAAGCTTAAAGGATAAAAATCCCAAAAGAAGTTGGAATTCCATGAAGAAGTCAATGAGAGATTAAAGTCCAAGGAGTTTAAAGGAGAATTTGAAGGAATAAATAAATAAAAGAGTACATCTCTTTTATTAAATTTTAATTCACTCCAAACTCTTCCTCATCCATCCGAATCATCTCCTATAAATCTCAAGGACTTAGACGCAGCCAAGGAGTCGAAAAAGAGAGATAGAATTCGATAGAGGTTGTCCTTCATCTTTCTTTGTTTCAGTTCATGCTTTTGTTGGGAATTTATTTTGTGTTTATTCTAAACCCCTCCATGAACTAAACTATTTTGGCTAGGGTTGTTATGTTGATTGGTTGAGAAATGATTGTAGTTTGTTTTTAGGTATTTGAATGCTAATTAGTTTGAGGTTTGCTTATTCTTGGTGTATGAATTTTGATTTCAAGTAACTTGAGAGAGGATCTCGTGATCGCATTTATTTATCTAATATCGGGAGAGTTAGATTCAAGAAATGGATAAGCATGGTTTTCACTCAGTCAATCGAAAGTGAGAACTAATTCGACTTAGGGATAAGTTATGAATTTCAATGGCTAAGAGAAGAGCGAGATCGGTTGAAGTTCACCAAAGGTTAACGTAGGAATGTATCACCAAGGTTTGATCTGTTGACTAGTGTTTCGAATTAGGGATAAGGAGAAGCCATTGAAGAATGCTTTGCCGAATCTCAAAGAAATCGATCAGTTGCCCAAGCAATCATATAGTCACCAGTTGCCCAGGCAATCGTTATATTAATTGCTCAAGCAATCGTTGTTTCAGTTACCCAGGGCAATCCGACTGTTGAAGTTGTTAGGTTACTTGAGTCAACCCAGTATTCATTGCCTAGAAAAACTCAATCAATTATCACACCATGACCCATGATAATCCGGCCTATTCTCACAATCGTTCAAGTTCCCTTTAGTTTACTTGGTTCCTTGATTTTACTTGTTTATTCAACCCAACTATCACTACTTGTGTTTTTACTTTTTAAGTGCAGGAAAACAAAATTCTTGAAGTGGCACCAATCCTTGAGGAGACAATATCTAAACTATAATATAACTTGCGACGTGTATACTTGCACAAATTGCGAAGCACTCAATTACGCGCAACAAGTTTTTGGCGCCGTTGCCGGGGATTGGCAATAGCGACTTTGTTTTTATTTTCTTGCACCTTTATTTCTTTTCCTTTTTATTTTTCTAATCGGTTTCAAGGGACTTATAACTCTGGTTTTGCATCTATGTATGACCAGGGCAAAACCAACAGCACAAGACTACCCATTCGAACCCGAGATAGAATGAGTTCTTCATAGGAGAAGACGAGAACAATTAGCAGTAATGGCAGAACAACAAGGAAACCCAGTCGGCAATCTG
Source organism: Hibiscus mutabilis (assembly GCA_019671005.1). NCBI lineage: Eukaryota > Viridiplantae > Streptophyta > Magnoliopsida > Malvales > Malvaceae > Hibiscus > Hibiscus mutabilis. The sequence continues at coordinate 53,869,478 of CM033718.1, read as the reverse complement.
AATGCCAATGGTAACCAGAACATCGTGGTAAGAGCAGGAAGAGATCAAGTTGTACAACTTGTTCGTAACAGACCCATTCGAGACTACTTTGAAGAAGATCTCAACGGTCTCAATCTAGGAGTTATCGCACCAAAAATAGAAGCTGCCCACTTTGAATTAAAACCTGTGATGTTCAACATGATTAACACAATTGGTCAATTTGGCGGCTCGGCAACTGAAGATGCCAGACAACATCTCAAATCATTCATGGAGATTTGCAACTCATTCAAGCTACAAGGAGCCCATGAAGATATTCTAAAGCTGAAATTGTTTCCCTATTCACTGAGGGATAGGGCAAAAACATGGCTAAATAGTATTCCATTCGAATCTATAGGATCCTGGACGAATTTGTGTCGTGATTTCATTGCTAGATTTAGCGCTACAAATATGACTGATAAATTACGTAATGATATTACTTCTTTTCGGCAGGCAGATGATGAATCCATGTACGAGGCTTGAGAGCGATATAGAGAGCTTTTGCACAAATGTCCCATGCACGGATTCCCATTGTGGACGCAAGTGATGATGTTCTACAACTTAGTGAACACTCCGACAATGATGATGCTAGATGCTTCGGAAAATGGCATACTCATCGACAAATCACCTGAGGAAGCAATAGAGATTCTGAACCGCCTTTCCAAGAACGACTATCAATTCCCAACCACTCGAAGGGGAATAGTCAGACGCAACGCCACAATAAACGAACTTGATTCATTGGGATCTATTTATGCACAATTGGCCGTCTTAACTAATATGGTGAAAAACATGCAGCGACCTAGCAACCCACAGGAGGTCAAGGTAATTGGTTCAATTTGTGAATTATGTAACGATAACCATCCCTCTTCTAAATGTCCGCAGAACCCAGAATCTACTTTTTACGTTGGAAATTACAATCGGAATAGCAACGTGATGTCCAACTCCTACAATCTAGCCTGAAGGAAGCACCCCAACTTCTCATGGAGTAATCCCAACAATGCTTTCAACTAGAACAGTTAGAATGCACAAGCAACGGGATTCTAGCAGAACTTGCCACTGCAACAGATGCCACAAATGCCGCAGCAACAATCAACTCCATCCAGTTCTTTGGAAAATTCTCTCAATGCTTTCATGTTAAAACCGAATCTTATATGGTAGAGAATAGTAATTTCATGAAAAAGACTGATGCTTTTATGAACAGGACAGAGATGAGATTGCAAAATCAAGAGGCAGCCCTAAAATGCTTGGAGACTAAAGTCAGTTAATTCGCCCAAAACCTGAATATGAGACAAGCAGGTGGTTTACCCATCAAAACTAAAGTCGCTAAGGGAGAAAATCATGAGAAATGCAAAGCCATCACTACTCGGAGCGGCCGACAACTTAAGGAAACCCAAGCTCACTTAATAGAAAACACTCAACCGATGGAACAACCCCACGACCAGACAGATGAATCCAGTAACAAAACCTCCAATAAAAAGGATGAGTCAGAAATTGCCAAGGCAACTCCACATACCCCTGCCTCGGCAGGACCTAAAGCCATTGCCTCAGCAATGCCTAATGCCATCACCTTAGAAACCAAGAATGCCTCGGCAAGTCCTGAAGCATCAAAAATTCCTCAAATCAAATTCCAATGCAAAGAGCAGATCAAGGACATCCAACTTCCACCACCATTCCCACAGAGGTTGAAATGGCAGAAGCAAGAATACCAGTTCAAGAAGTTTCTTGACATCTTGAAGCAAGTCCACATCAACTTGCCTTTGGTTGAAGCAATGGAGCAAATGCCAAACTATGCTAAGTTCCTTAAAGACATTGTCTCTAAGAGAACAAGGCTATGATAATTCGAAATAGTTACTGTAACAGAAGGATGCATGGCCATGATGCATAACCGCATGCCACCCAAGCTTAAAGATCCCAGTAGTTTCACCATACCATGTTCAATCGGAAAACCATTATGTCGGGAAAGCATTGTGTGATCTTGGAGCAAGCATAAATTTGATGCCAAAATCAGTTTTCCAGAAACTAGGAATCGGGAAGGCAAGACCAACAACAGTCATGCTACAGCTTGCTGACAGATCCTACGTACACCCAGAGGGAAAAATCAAAGATATACTAGTAAGAGTTGATAAATTTATTTTTCCCGCTGACTTTATTGTTTTGGATTGTGAAGTAGATGAGTTCACCCTGATTATCCTTGGGAGACCTTTCTTAGCTACAGGAAGAACGTTGATTGACGTTGAAAAGGGAGAACTTACAATGAGGGTGAATGACCAGCAAGTTAAGCTGAATGTATTCTAAACCCTAAACCATGCCGACGATCCAGAAGAATGTCAATTAATCCATGCCATAACCAAATTAGATTTTAACACAGAAGAATATTACCTCGGCAATTACATTGCCAAGGCAATTGAACATGAGGAATTTGAAGAGCCGAATGATAAAGAACCAGAGGAAGCCAATTGGATGGTAAGCCGACCAGGTACATATTACAAACCATTGAACTATACAGGTAAGGAAGGCAAACTCAAGAAACCTTCAATTGAACAACCTCCTATTCTTGAGTTGAAACCATTGCCAAGGAAATTAAAATATGCTTACTTAGGAATCAATAATACATTGCTTGTAATTATTACTTCTAAGTTGTAGCCTGAACAGAAAGAGAAGTTGATCGACATGTTGATGCTGCACAAGAAGGCAATAGGATGGACAATTGCCGACTTGAAAGGAATTAGCCCGGTAGTTTGTATGCACAAAATCCTATTGGAGGATGATCATAAACCATTGCTAGGAAGCGATTTCTGAGTAATGTGTCGACCAAGTTGTTAAATGCATAGAAGTTCTATAATGTTAGCCTTTTTACTCGTTATTATTGTTGATCTTAGGCCCATTTTAGTTGCATTTTGTTAGCCAATCATGCATCTTTGCATTGTTTCCTCTAGTGTGATGCTTGAGTACATATTTTGGGTGTTTTCGGTGGAAAGGTACTATTGGTGGTTGTCTATTATGTGCAGGATTAATTGCCCGAGCAAAACTGGAAATTGCCGAAGCAATTGGAAATGAAGAAAATGGAAATCGGCGGCTTTTGGAGAGTGATCCATGCGATTCGGACAAGCTTAAAGGATAAAAACAAATCCCAAAAGAAGTTGAAATTCCATGAAGAAGTCAAGGAGAGATTAAAGTCCAAGGAGTTTAAAGGAGAAATTGAAGGAATAAATAAATAAAAGAGTTTATCTCTTTTATTAAATTTTAATTCACTCTAGACTCTTCCTCATCCATCCGAATCATCTCCTATAAATCCCAAGGACTTAGACACAGCCAAAGAGTCGAAAAAGAGAGATAGAATTCGATAGAGATTGTCCTTCATCTTCCTTTGTTTCGGTTCATGCTTTTGTTGGGAATTTATTTTTTGTTTATTCTAGACCCCGCCATGAACTAAACTATTTTGGCTAGGGTTGTTATGTTGATTGGTTGAGAAACGATTGTAGTTTGTTTTTAGGTATTTAAATGTTAATTAGTTTGAGGTTTGCTTATTCTTGGTGTTTGAATTTTGATTTTGAGTAACTTGGGAGAGGATCTCGTGATCGCATTTATTTATCTAATATCGGATGAGTTAGATTCAAGATATGGATAAGCATGGTTTTCACTCAATCAATCGAAAGTGAGAACTAATTCGACTTAGGGATAGGTTACGAATTTCAACAACTAAGAGAAGCGTAAGATCGGTTGAAGTTCACCAAAGGTTAACGCAGGAATGTATTACCAAGGTTTGATCTGTTGACTAGTGTTTCGAATTAGGGATAAGGAAAAGTCATTGAAGAACGCTTTGTCGAATCTCAAAGAAATCGATCAGTTACCCAAGCAATCATATAGTCACCCAGTTGCCCAGGCAATCGTTATATTAATTGCTCAAGCAATAGCTTTTTAGTTGCCCAGGCAATCCGACTGTTGAAGTTGTTAGGTTACTTGAGTCGACCCAGTATTCATTGCCTGGACAAACTCAATCAATTATCACACCATGACCCACGATAATCCAGCCTATTCTCTCAATCGTTCAAGTTCCCTTTAGTTTACTTGCTTCCTTTATTTTACTTGTTTATTCAACCCAACTATCACTACTTGTGTTTTTACTTTTCAAGTGCAGGAAAACAAATTCTTGAAGTGGCACCAATCCCTGAGGAGACGATATCTAAACTATACTATAGCTTGCGACGTATATACTTGTACAAATTGTGAAGCACTCAATTACGTGCAACACAAGTCATTCGTCATTGTGTGCTAGAGGATGAACAACAAAACATTCTTCAGCTTTGCCGTGCAGCACCATATGAAGGACTTTTTGTGAGAATAAAGATAGCGGCTAAAGTGTTGCAGTTATGATTTTCTGGCCCACACTATTCAAGGATGCCTATTATTTTGCCAAGGAAAGTGACAAATGCTAGCGTACTGGAAACATTTCTAGTAAATATCAATTGCCACTACAGAATTTTATGCTAGTAGAGTTGTTTGATGCGTGGGGGATAGACTTTATGGGTTATTTCCCCCATCATTTGGCAATGTTTACATCCTTGTAGCAATTGATTATGTCTCTAAGTGGGTTGAAGTTGTTGCTCTCCCAACAAATGATGCCAAGGTAGTTGCCAAGTTTCTACACAAGCACATCATTATCAGATTTGGTCCCCAATGCCATCATTCATGATGAAGGTACCCATTTTAAATATCATTTAATCACTAGAGCTCTATGTAGGTACGAAATCCAGCAAAGAATTAACACTATCTACCATCCTCAAATAAATGGCCAGACAGAAATTTTAAACAATGAGATCAAGAACATCTTGGAAAAGACAGTGAACCCAACAAGAAATGACTGGTCCTTGAGGCTAGATGATTCCTTTTGGGCATACAGAACATATTTCAAAACTCTATTAGGAACTTCCTCATACAAGTTTGTATTTGGGAAGTCATGCCATTTGCCAGCAGAATTAGAGCATCGAGCTTATTTGGCAACCAAACAGTTGAACATGGAATGAAGGGTTGTAGGTAAGAAATGTTTGTTAGATCTGAATGAATTGGAAGAGTTTCGAGCACAAGCCTATGAAAATGCCAAGCTTCATAAAGAAAGAAAAAAAGAGGTGGCATAACAACAGAAATTTGCCAAGACAGTTCTAAGTAGGGCAAAAAGTTCTGTTCAATTTTAGGCTTAAACTATTTCCAGGAAAACTTAAATCTAGATGGTCATCCCCATTTGAAGTTGTCAAGGAATTTAAAATAGCCAGAGATTGAAGCATTATTGGGAAGGAAGTCAGAGAAATGCCAAGGAGACCATTCTCCTAGCAGAGATTGAGTAATTTTGCCATTGTCATTTGATCATTGTAAATAGTTAGGATAATTGTTTCATGTTTGATATTTTATTTTATTTATTTGTATTTTCTTTTTCTGCTTTGACAGGGTTTTGTGAGTGTTAGTATAGGATATTTTGTCATGACATTATGCCAAGACAAGCCAGCATTTGGACATCCATCGTTGCAAGATCAGATAGCACATAGACCCTATGCAAAATTAGGCCTAAAGGGAGAGTAATTTTTGCTGCAGCAGGAAACCCTAGCCACCTAGGTTAAAATTTCAAACTTTGAAAATTTACCTCATCTCTTTTATCCTTTTCTTTTCTCGCATCGTCAACTCTAATAACTCCTAAACCCATCATCATCACACTTTCCCATACATGCATAATTGCCACAACCATCATTATCTCCACTAACCACACCTTTAAACCATATCAATTGTCTCCTTTTCCATTTATTTAAACCCAATTTTTCCTTAGGCAAATCTTTACTCTCTTCATTCTCTCGCATAGCAAGAAAAGCAAGTACCAAAATTTTTCATCTTTTCCGATCATCACTTTCTCCCATTTTCTTCCAATGGCGTCCTCATCGGCACCACTAAAAATCTTTTTCAATGATGAAATCAAGAAAAAGTATATGGAAAATTTTGTTGCGTGAACTTTCTATTACGAGACAAGGTTCGATTTCAAGAATGAACCTAACATAGGGTTCTCGCCGGAAATGGTTGCCATCATTAAGAAGCACAAATGGGAAACCTTTTACCAACAACCATGGGAGGTTGACTCCACGAATTTTTGCAAATTCTATACCCACTTCACTACCAAGGATTCACCTTTTCTTTTTGTACAAGGTACGTGTGTTCAATACGATGAATGATACATTAATGGCTTGTTTAAGTTGGATGGTGCAAGAAATAAACATTTGGCATTTGTTGAATCCATGGATGTTGCCAAGAAACAATCTCTATTTAAGGAATTGTGCAAACCATGCACAAAGTGGAACATCTCCTCCAAAGGTAAGAGAATCATGACACGACTAGCATTAAAACCATAGACGAGGGGATGGAACCACTTCTTGAAAGCAAATCTTATACCGACCACACACAATGAAATTGTTTCAGAGGAACGAATGGCTTTGCTGCATTTAATCATGATGGTGAGGAAAATAAATGTGGGACGTCTAATCGTTGACGAAACCTACAAGTGTGCTGGTAAGGGAAGCAGGAGTTTTGTTTTTCCTTCACTAATCACTAAAATTTTTAGGTTGTATCAGGTGCCAAAGCTCGACTCTGACAATACCCAGGAACGCAAAGGAGCCATTACTCCTCCTCTATAGAGCTAGTTGATTTCCAAGGCGGCAAAGGAGAATGGCAAGGGAAAGGCTACTAAGCCAGTATTTGTTGCCAAAACGCTAAAGGCAGAACCTGTCACCGATGCTAACTGACACCTTGGCATTACTTTCCCAGATTATCAGCAACAGGAACTCATCCTGCAAAAACTGGAAAAGACAGAGAAATGAAATGTGGTGCTTTAGCAATATACTAGAGCTTGGGACCGTGCCATCAAGATTACTTTTGAAAGCATGTCTGCCAATCCTTTGCCATCATTTTCGAAGTTCCCGCTAAGCCTAATGTACCCAAAGGAATTGCAGCTAACCCTCAATCTGTTCACACTCTAACCCAGCTGTCAGATGCCACAGTACCTCTTCTCTTGTCCAAGTTGAATCTGCTACAATCGAGACTCCACCAGAGTCTAATGATGATATGCCTACCAAGATCGATGTCCCACTAGTTGCACATGCTTCTTCCTCCGCTCCCGTTGCCCCTACTTCCTCTGAGCTGGTGAGGGTAATAGAGGAGATACTCCATGATGTGAGGACCTCCACTATCGTATCGAAACCCCAGATGAAAATAAAGAAGCATATAGCTCCAAGTCGAGGGAGCTTTGTCAAGAGAAAGACTCGCGTCTCTCGGCCAGAACACTCTGAAGGGGAGTGTTAACCTTGTAAAAATGATACATTTCATGCATTTTTACTTAGGTTATTGCTTAGTTTCAAGCTCATTTTATTACATATAGTTGCATTTAATTCATATAGTTGCATATGGTGGTGTTTGCTTGGTTGTTTTTATTTATTATGAAATTGGTGTTGCTTGGGAGAGGTTTGTTTTGGTGTGGTGATGTGCAGGCAAGCTGAGGAGCATTTTTGGGCAGAGGGAAAAATGCCATAGCATTTTGGACGCCATTTCTGGGCACACTAGAAGATAAAGGAATAAAGATATTCCTTAGGAATTAAGGGCACAAAACCCTAGGAGCCCCCACTATATAAAGAAAAAGACACCCACATTAAAGGGGGCTGGAAAAAGGAGCTTGTGAGCTAAGAAAGAGAGAAAGAAAGAGGCAGCCACTCTTCTTCTTCTTCTTCTTTATTGCATCCTCCATTGTTGAAACTCCAAAATGAAGATCTTACTGGCCTTTGAGAGAAGCAGCAAGCTTAGGGTGGTTCACGGCAGTCCACAGCGGCTTGGGAGTTTTCTTCACTCTTAGTTGTTCTTCGATGTTGCATTTTTATTTTGGAATGGGTTGTTTAAAATGGTTGATTATGGATGATGTTTGCCCAACCATGAACTAACTCTAATGGCTTGGGTTTGTTTTGGATGATTATGTTTTAAGTTTTTAATGGATGTTTAGCTTATTTTCTAGTTCTTTACATGTTTTGTTCATTGTTTTATTGCCTTAAGCTTGTAAGATCTTTCTAGAGTTAGCCTTTGCTTAGGTGTTGGATAGCTTAATATTTGAGAAAGTTAGGCTTAGATCTACGTGGACAATAGGGTTTGATGCTGAAAGGTAAAACCCTAACTCACCTTAGAGATAAGGATAGATTTTCAACAACTAAAAGGAGTAGAACTTCAAGGATAGTAGCTTGATCGGATTCACGCTGAGAGGTATTGCCATAGCATTCTGGCTATCAGGTTTCTTGCTAGAGATAGTTTAGAAACACCTTAGTAAACTCTGTCGAGCATGGTATGAGCTGAAGGGTGCTAAATATTCTTGAGGCTTAGACATAGGAGTCCCTAACAAACATCGGCTATCATCCCAGTTGAGAGCCTCGCACACGCAAAAGGACGTTCAAAGTATATTCAATTCAGCCCAGTTTTCATTACAATTGTTTGCTACAGCATTTCTGAACATGTTGCCTATTGCTACCGCATTTAGTTTCAGTTCTTGTTTTGTGTGTTAAGCTAAGCTAAATTTGGCCTCCAATCCCTGTGGAGACGATACTCACTCATCAGTTTACTACTTGTTTGATGTGTATACTTGCACTATTTGCATATCATTTATAGTACATCATAGCACGCAATAAGGAGTCTTCTTCAACTTAACTCCTTAGTTTCATAATGTTCATTTTTATCTTGCATTCATTTGTATATATGTGTTTTCATGCATTGAGGACAATGCATACCTTTGGTTTGGGGGTGTTGCCTCACATTTATTGCCACGACATTCATTTTATGTTTATATTTTTGTTTGCATTTTATTGGCATGTAGATTAGGTTAACACATGCATACCAAATGATTAAAAAATTGGCTTAATTTTGGACTGATAATTTTGCCAACACATTGCTAGCATAGTTAGAATTTGCACTAGTATGCCTTGTCCGATGATGAAAATGAGAATCTTTAGTTAGCATGAGCCAAAATATTAGTAATGCCAGGTTGCTTGGCAATTGATCTCTAGCCTAGGGAACTTTAATCTCTTTAAACATGTAGTATGCATCTAGTTCCCAAGACAAAATTAGGATTCTTGAAGCTGAACTTAGAAAAAAACATAGAAGATAAAATAGAAGAAAAATGGCAGGATAAATATAAAGAAGAAGACAACAATGTTTTGCCAAAGGCAAGAAAAATTTAGAACACTCCTCAGCTTTAGAGACAATAAGCAACTTGGGGATTCATGGTTTGCTCCCTCTTAGTGCTCAAGCCAACAAAAGTTTAGGGTATGAGTGTAATGGGTAAGCTTAGTAATATAGTCTGGATTAACGTGGGGGTTCGTGGTATGCTTCATCTTATTTCTCACGCCAAACAGCATTATGATGCAAACCCTAATTTAATGCTAGTAAAAAAGAAACCCTCAGCAAATAAATATAAAAAAATTATGAGTTTGGACAGTAAAGATTTGCTAAGGGAGATAAAGGATACTTGATGCAAATTGCTTGCACCTTATGCACACTTCACGGCCCTATATTAGAGTTATATTGTTGCACTTGAATTTGTTGATCTATTGGCATTACTGCTCTAGGATATCTGAGGACAAAACTAGGGCCAGATTCAGCTTGCTAGCTTGTGTTGTTAATCAGGAAGATTTTACTGAGGTACTTTATTTTATTTTTCTGTTCTTATAATTTTTAGTTGCATTACTTGAGGACAAGCAATCAGCTAGGTTTGGGGGAGTGTTAACTCCTCAAAAATATTACTTTTCATGTATATATTTCCATGATATTGCTTGAATTTGAGTGCATATTTGTGTTAGAGTATGCCTAAAGACCAATCATTAGATGATTGTATTGATATAATTTCTTTACCATGTTTATTGAATAAAGGCATTGCCATTGTTATTTTTCAGTTATACTTTTGTGTCTTAAATAAACTAAAAGCTAATGAGGTTAATATAATAATATGATTGTTATTAAAAGATCCTTAGCTGAGTATTATTATGGGCTTGGAAAATGGTAATAAGTTCAAGGCTAACATATAGTTGATTGATGACAACGAGTTGTCATTGATATAGAGATGTTAAAACCGATATATGAGTACATTTTGGAGAACAACATATTGTATTGACCCACTATGAGCATATGTCTTGGATTATTATGTGACGGTCACAACATTGCTCATCGTGGTGCTACATGTATGATCCTTAGACTTGAGATCTTTACTATCTCAACATATATTGTCGTACGTTTTGATACAGTTAAACATGCTTCGTGGCTGGTCGCACTATAAAGACTGATGTTGAACATATCACGATATATGTAGTGGGGCGTGAATGATCAAGATAGGATATGTCCCTCCTACATAATAGGAGTTTTATCAAATGCCACTTGATTGAGTAAGACTGGAAATGCATGGTCATGCTCGAATAAGTTGATATGAGATATCATAAGTTGTTCGCTTATTGTAGTTTACTCTAGATATCAAGAAATATTAGATGGGCTATACAAGTGTGGTTGTTCCAGGACTTGTGCCTATTCTAGATATAAAGAACAAAAGGATATAATACATAAAGAATTTAATCACGAAGATGTTATGTCGAATCATGACTTCTTGTAACTTAGATGACCATGATATATTGCTAGATGTCACTCATTGTTTGTAATATTAGAATGTTTCTAATAATTATTACTGATGTTATAGAAACCTACAGGGTCACACCCCAGGGTTGAATTGAGCAAATATCAAACGAGTTATAATTGTACAATTTTATTGTACATGAATGAAGTATACAATTAAAGTTAATATATATTTGATATATATGTGTAAATTTAATTATCTCGAATATAATAAATAAATATTAAAAGAATGTAATTATAATTATAATTCTTTTAATAGATATAAAATTCAGAATAAAATACCCAAGGGTTAAGGTAACTGAATATAAAAGGAGAAGTGTGGTCTAGCATCTGCTCCTCTCTCTTAGACGAAATATTCTCCAAAAAAATTTGAGAAAAGAGAAAAATTTGCTCTCAATTGGGTGAACTGAGTAGAGGTCGAGACATTTCTGTGGAGGCTTGATATTCGAACTATCGTGATTGCACTGCTGATTTTCTGATCTCCTAGGAACCCAAGGTAAATCACGCATCCTTTCCTCCCGAATTTGATTTTTCGTACATGGATCCCTGGTGAGATCGTCAAATTATTTTTCCGCTACGCCATGGGTGTACCGGCGATCCTAACAATTTGTGCATTTAGCTAGTATATTCATGCATTTGCATCTAGGAGTTATGGAATGTATCTTTTTCCAGAATGAAAGGGTATTTTCTTGATTTGGTGGTAGTTAGGAGCAGTTGGCAAGAACAGGATAGGAGCAGTGGTAGGAAGCTAGAGGACCATAAGAGGAATGCCGAGTCTAGTTGGCGAAAGTAGGACGAAGATTGCTAGACTTGGTTGGCAAAAGAAGATGACAATGCCAGGTCAGTTAGTTGTTGGTCAAAGATCTAGTCAGCCCTAAAATTCAAAAAGATGATAACGCATCTATCCTGGTGCATAACAAACTTTCAAGATTCAAACCAAATCCAGGGTTTCCATGAGCGCCTATATAAAGGAAGCCCATTGATGAGCCAAGGAGGCTGCGTCGTGGTGAAGAAAGAGGGTAGAGGGCAAACCATGGTTCGATCAGGCTGTGACCGAGAACTCTGGATCCACTGAAGGACTACATCGACAAATCTCCTTATTTTCCTATTTCTCTTAATTTAAATCTAATTTTTATGATGGTGTTGATTATAAACGATATTTTGTTGATGGTTTCCCCAGTCATGAACTAATTTTCTTAATTTGGTTGCGATGTTTGTGATGAACACTTGCTTTTTAAGTTTTTAATAATTGAATGCATTGGTATTTTTGTCTATTCTGCTAGTACTTATTTTCCGATATTTTTTTCCATACAACAATTGGCATTGCATGTCAATTATCTCTTAATATCTTAACAGACTTAGGAGATAACGATTAATTTCCAAATACTAAGGAGAGAAACTTCGACAGAAGATGTTCAAGTAGATGAGTTTACTTCGGGAGTGAATCTACCCCTTAGGAGTAAAGATTAAAACTTTGCCAAGTTAATTATTGAAAAATATCACTATAGACATATAGGAGTTAATCGTAATTAACTTAGGGTATTGCAATCGACAGAGGCAATACTACTTAAAATCTGCTCGGCAATAAAACCAAGGCTAGAAGTTATTAATTGTTGCCATCGCGAGTGTGAAATCCAAGCATCCTTTGCCAACGTTTGACCATCATCTTGATTCAATTGTTTTCCAACATGCCTAAATTTTTTATTTTCCTTATTCATTTTCTTAATCAAAATATGAAATCTAATTCAACTCATTTTTTCCATTCACAAGTAAAATATCATGGCATTTAATTTTGGACAATCCTTGTGGATAAGATACTCAGCTTACTGTATTACTTGTTGACCGTGTATACATGCACACAAAAAAACTAAACTTGGCATTTTTACCTGCATATTTACGTTAATCCATCATTTTTTTGCCAAGCGTTAGTCAGTCAAAACCCTAGCGGAAGCGTAGGAACCTAATACAATAGGAATCACCAGTCGGATTAGGGTTGAACCTGTAGAGACTTCATGTCATATCCCAAGCACCCCAATAAAATAGTTTAGACAGTAACAATAATGTCAGTATTAAGTTGTAATAACAATAGATATAATGCAGACAATTGTTTTAGCAAAACAGGTAATCATAGAACATGCTATCAAATCAGGTACGTAGACATAAATCAGACAGATATAATGACAGTCCTTAAGATCAAAGGATATATTATGTTTGCAAAATCAAAGAATATTATTCATGTGCACATGATCAATTCAAACAACATTTAAAATGTTTATATATAGAACTGAAAAATACACTAGATTGTCCAATTTAATACTCAGATGCACTTTGGAATTCCATGAAAGGGAACACTAAACTTCTGACAAATTTGAACTAATTTCAAAAAAAGGATCCCAAAAAGTGGTTCATTACTAACGGCTCAAATCAGACATTCAAAAATTAATACATCAGGATCATTGAGAGTTCAGATATATCATGAGTAATTTCATCATTTAAGCCTACAAGGCATTATGGTCATTTTGACTTTTAGGAGCAGTTTGGTAATTTAACCCAACAAGGTATAAATGAGGATTTGTAAAATTTTAGGAATTCTAATTGCCCATCAAGTCTCCAAGTCCCTTTGGACTAACCAGAACCCATCATTACGGTACTTACCAACTAACCGAACAACACCTTACAAGTATTCATTTCTTAGAACCGACTGCGTTGTATAACAAAATATGTCACTTCACCAATCATCACTGAAAGTGCCACAAGAAAGTGCACATGTATTTGTGTGGTATTTTTCCATATACTACTACAATATCAGGAGTGACTATCGTACATTATTCAGGCTTTATAACCTGATGGGGTATTACAATCATTTAAGTTTTATCGGTATTTCCATGAATTTAATGGCTTTCACTTATTCCAAGTCACAATGTTTTTTTAATCATTTCATTGCTCGATTGTGTTTCAGTCATTCTGGTACTTTCAATCATTTCATTCAATACAATTGTTTCAACCATAAGCAGCATTTCCAATAAATTGATTTTCGAATGATTATTCAAAAATCAAAAAGTCTATGTATATTATGATTTTGAGTGTTTAAAACATGTTACCGAGATTTTCAAATCAAATCAGGATTTTAACAGCAAATCATTAATTCTGTTAAGTCAAGTATGAATTCTCAGGTCAGTTTCACAATCAGGGGTATACAAGTCCTTATTATATCCCAAGGGCATTTTCATCATTTCACATCCAAGTATTTTAGACATTAAATCTTTTAGCAAGAAATATCTGAGTTGAAGATCTTGAGATTAAATGTCTTATCAATTAATCATTGAACTCAGTAGTCCACACGGGTCTTAAATTAATCTACTATCCTTATAATGCAATTATTTCGACTTTTAAAATAATCATCATGGCTAACATACAACCAAACATATGCATCCATACTTTAACCCGATGAGTTTCATAAAACATACAAGAGGTAGTACGTTATTACCTCGACTCTGAGCTACATCGGTTGACCCTTGAAACTCCCTTCAATTACTTTCGAACTCGAACACGTCTGTAATCACTCATTTTTATCATGCAAATACATATTAGTATTGCATGTATACATATTATGTTATATGTTTATTGTTTGCATGAGTATTACTAATATATATAAGGTGTGGTGTGCATGTATATTATAAGCTATGTATGTATACGTATTAATGGTGTATGTGTGTCGCGTATGTATCTAGAGTATGAGCGTATTTGTTTAATGTATATAGATGTTATGTTAATTATGTGTATGATTATATATACGTATGCCAGTATGTTATACTTGTATAAGTATACGTTTGTATTATGTATGTGTATTGCTGCTATAATTATATTATTATTAATATTATTGGGCTGATATGAAATGAAATCCAAAAAAATTATTTAAGTAAACTACAGTCCAAGTCCAGTTACAAGGCCCGGTTGGCCCAAACCTTATCTAATTACAACTGTGTGTGCAGGTGACTGTGGGTCGTTGGATCAAGATCTGATCCAACGGCCACGATCCAACAAAGGAGCCAAAATATCTGCCAGCCGCGTGTTCCACACGTATGGACCGTTCGAGTGCCACGCGCGCGTGCGGTCCACGCGCGGACACTTTGATATCCCACGCGTGCGTGAGCCCCACGCGCTCTCACTCCTCGACTGTTGAGCTCCACGTGGCACGATCTGGAGCCGTTTCCCCAAATCGAGGCTTCATCTGGGTCGTTCGTCCTTCAAGCCATCTCGACCGTTAGATCAGATCTGATCTAACGGCCGAGAACGCGTCTGGCCGCTGGCAGAACCCCCACACCGCCACCATGCCGATCTTTAACCACCGCGCTCAGAACATGTCAAACACAGCAAGAAAAGTTTGTCAGTCCAGATCTGAAAAAAGGCAAATAACATGCAACTTGCACCAAAACAAAGACAAGGATATATATGAAACAAGTATTTTGTAACAAAAAAAAAGACAACAACAGAGAGGTGGTAAAAAAAATGAGAGAGTTGTAACAGAGAAGATTGTAACAAAAACAGAAAGCTGTAACCAGTCAAGTATAATCGAAAGTCAGTCCAGTGGCAATTACTTGTTTCCCTTTCTTATTTTTTGCATGCATATACAAAAGAAGAAAAAAAAAAAAAAAAAAAAGGGAGAGAGTCAGAGATCTTACCGTCGCCGTCTGTGGGTCTCCCCTCCTCAGTGACAAGCCTTTTGGCTTCCCCAAGCCATATACGGTGAACTGAAGGAAGGGGAAGACCCCTTGTAGTTTCGTTTTGGGTTTAAAAATGGGTTTTTTTGTTTCGTATTTCCTAGATCTAGGGTAAATAGAGGCTTATCCTCTGAATCCAACCTCGGATCCATGTCGAGGGTGAAACGGGGGTTATTTTGGTGTGTTTTGGAGGCTCACCAGCGTCGGTTAGTGGCGGCCGACGGCGGAGAATACGGCGGCCGGTCGCCGGATTCTGGGTTTCATGGGGGATTTGAGAGAAAATGAAGAACACGGTTTGAGTTATAAAACCGAAAAATGAAACAAAATGGTGAAAATTTGGTTTCGGCCTAAAAAGAGGGTTTTTATAGTGATTATTATTTCGTGAAATGGGAAAATCACACACTAAATCCCCCCGCGTTTCCAATATTTTCATTTTTGTCTTGCCGCATGGTATATTTATAGCTCTGGTCCCTCTTGTATTTCAAAATCTTGCAATCCAGTCCCTAAATTACACCGAATCAGTTTTTAAATGGTAAAATTACGCCTTTAGCCATCCCGCGTTTTTGAACTTTTCATTTTGGGTCTGCCCCTTGGTCTAATTACAGTTTTGATCCTTTTAGGTTCTGTTTACTTCGCATTTTAGTCCTTAAATTACCTATTATTGTTCTTTAATTTCTGCCACTGACTTTTATTTTTCTTTCATTTCAGTCCTATTTCTTTGTAAATACTCATGTTCGTATTATAATCGTATATGTTAATGTATTTTTTGTCTCATTTTATATCCCTCGTATATGCCTCATATTTTATGTTTACATGTATATGTGTATTAAGTTTATGATAATTATGTATCTTTTTTTTTGTTCTGTTATTCATATTAAGCATGTTATGTTTTAGTTGATTCGTACATGGTATATTTTGTATTTTTATATGTGTGTATGTTTTCTTGTTTTTTAGGGTTACATGTTAGTGTATTTACCCTTTTTGTGCGATATGTTGTCCCATATATGTTGAAATATGTTTTATTACTAGCATGTATGTCTTTTTGAAATATTTGTTCGTCTATATACGTATTTATTCCTACCTTGTTATTGTGGCATGTTAAGTTTGCTTTTATCTGATATTAAGCTTGGTATGTATATATGTATTTTAATTGCGTATTTCATTTATGTTAGATTAGTATTCTGATATGTGAATATTTACTGTTTTTAAATTATCTGCTATGTCTTATATTTTTGTCATTAAGATTGCATGTGGTATATAAATTGTTAATGCGGTGCCCTTTTATCCGAGCGTAAACGGGGCCAGTATCAGGCGTAGTGATAGTGGTTGGGCGTTTATTCTCGGATAACGGGGCCCTTAAAATTTATTCGCAATTATGACCGAATTTTAAAATAATCGTCACTTTAATCCGGAAAATCCAATATTAATAAAGCGGTAATTATT
Source organism: Hibiscus mutabilis (assembly GCA_019671005.1). Classification (NCBI taxonomy): domain Eukaryota; kingdom Viridiplantae; phylum Streptophyta; class Magnoliopsida; order Malvales; family Malvaceae; genus Hibiscus; species Hibiscus mutabilis. The sequence goes on along the minus strand of CM033718.1, from coordinate 53,852,616 downwards.
AAAGTACCAATTTTGGGCGGTGTGGGGGTGCTAATCCTTCCCCATCTGTAACCGACTCCCGAACCCAACAGTTTTTTAAATCTCTGGTTTTATGGTGTCCGGCCTACCTAAGTGGCCGGTGGCGACTCCATTTTTTTTAAATGCGGTTTTTTTAAAAAACCCCACGGAATAAATATTTTATATCAAAAAAAATCACGAACACCTTTCAAAAACACCTTCGAAAACGCCACGTTTTATTTAGCGATGAGAAAGAGGGACATCGCTACAGATGGCGACTCCGCTGGGGATCATGTTTTGTTTTTTTAAAACAAATGAGAGTCAAGCTTTTAAAATAATTACCGATTTACTAATATTGGAAGTTTCGGACTAAAGTGAATATTAAATTAACATTCGGTCATAATTGCGTGTTTATTTTAACACATTTAAAATATGGCATATAAACCCGTCTTTCTAAGTGGGGGGAAAACGCTAATGCTTTCGTGGAGATATCGTTCTCTCGTATGGGCCTAGCAAGTACCTTCGGGGCTCGAGTACCTTATGCTTTCGTAAGGATATCGTTCCTTCGTACGGGCATAAGCGAATGGGTCCCCCTGAATTAAACCCGGTTGAAAGGAGCCTATAATGGGTGATGATCGAGGGCCTTGATACTCTTAGTAGAGGATAGCAAGGACAATTCGGGTACCTCCTAGCACCAACACTGCATGTAGAGAACATAGAAACCCACCCTGTTAGAGCCATGCGGATAACCTTAGGTGTTTTAGACGGGATAAATAGGGTTGTTTTGTGTGTTTATTCTGTTTAATTTTGTCCTTTTATTTACATATTTATTAAGTTTATCTGGTACTGACTTGTTTTCTTTTCGCTTTTGTTTTTTTCATACATCATGCATTTGCATCACATAAAGGTACTGGATCAAGTGGTTTGCCTGATCAGAAAGTCTTTCACCATGGAAAAAAGGTGTCTTAGGAAAGAAGAGCTTAATTTTTCAGTCAGACATTGGTCAGAGGTCAACCAGAAAATCCAAGGAGATAGTTTGCCGAACGAACGCATAATAGCAGGGTACACCTATGTGAGTCTCCAACAGAACGACCTATGGGATCTTCAAAGGATTTGGGAAAGATGGGACCGAAGACTACAAGACTTGTTCTGCGACAGTTATGGTGACATTGCACAGTTGTTATATGTTCGGGTTAACCAACCCCTACTCCGGGCTATAGTCCAGTTCTGGAATCCGGCTTTTTGCTGCTTCACCTTCAATGGGCAGGACATGATGCCGACGATAGAAGAATACACTGCTTTACTTAACCAGAAAAATATTCAGGAAGATTGGATCTACGCGAAGCCTCCGAGAAATCAGAATTACACTGCGAAACTCAAAACCTTTGCGGGAATGAGTACTCGGGACATCATACCGACACATCCAGACGAGGCAAAGAAAATGGACTTGTTCGCTTTAGGAATATATGGCTTGGTGATCTTTCTAAGAGTACTCGAGAACATTGACATAGCCATTCTAGATTTGTTTGAGCGGGTGAAACGGAAAGCAAACCCAGTACCAGCAATCTTGGTCGAGACTTTCATTTCCTTAAATGCTAGCCGGAAACATGAAGAAGGACGTTTTCGAGGATGCGCACAGCTGTTACAAGTATGGATTCAGAGTCACATGTGGAAGACACCGACGAGGGTCCTGCCGGGGATATCCTTTCAAGGTTTTTCGCCTTTACGAGAGTACTTAGCAAAGGAATGGCGAGAGGATTTGAAAACAAAAATGTGGACCAGTTTCTTCAGGAACATTCAAGATGAAGACATAGCATGGAGGGTCCCATGGCTCGGTAAAGTTAATTATTTTATATACAGCTGTGGTGGCTTCAACTGGCTGATGATGTTGGGATTGCATAGAGGGATCGCCTGTGCTCCGCTTTTAGTGTCTCGACAGTTCAGATCACGACAGTTCATTCCCAATGCCGCCGGATTAAGCCAAACTAAATTTCTTTTCAAAGGGGAGTTCAAAGGAAAAATTCAGACCATCATGAAGGCCTGGGACCATTGTTACTGGATCAGAGTGGAAGGAGACACCGAGCACATGACTACCCCGGACTACGATCTTTGGAGACGTTTGAGGGTTAATAATGTGATTCCTGAATCTAATCAAGGACCAGCAGTGTCACTCGAAGAGCTTACAAGGGTGGTACCGTCCGAAGCTGACATCTTAAGGAATGAACTCGAAGAAGTTAAAAGGAAAATGGACATCCAACAGACTCAATATGCGAGTGAGCTCTATAAGGCAAGCTTAGAGGTTGACGAGCGGGACGGGATCATTAGGCAGTTAAAGAAATTAAATCAGATTTGAACGACAAGAATGCTCTTTATCAAAAAGACGCCCTTCTACTACAATCAAAAATACAGAAGGCCAGCCGGAGTCAATTCATAGCCGTGGAAAGAGAAAGGATGAACGACATCCGTTTGGTGGAAGAAGAACGAGAAATCAGTAAGAGGACACTCGAGAAAGAGATAGAAAGCTACCGGTTGGCTATGGAAGAAGAAAAACAGTCCTCCAAGAAGGCCATTGATCAGGAAAAGGAAAGACTCAGGCAAGAAATCAGCAAAGGAAAACAAGATGTCCATCATGAGAAAGAAAGCGTCGCCGTATGGAAAAGAAAGCCTCTTACCTGCTGGTAAAGGTCATCCACCTAGGCACCTATGCCCCCCACATTTTCCTCCACGTGGGTCATACGAGACTCAAAGCTAGAGATTAGATCCTTAAACATGGTTCACGACCTTGTCGTAGTATGATCGATTGTCTCCTCACGCTCTCGTTGCTTTTGTGTGATCTCCGTCTCAAACGAGCCAACAACTTGATTCTTGGTAGTTTTTGCCATGTCCCGAACGATACTCCGATACCAAATGTCATGGACTAAACTTCCTCAAGCTATTCGTGCAGCATTAGCACTCCCGAACTATGCTAACAAGCCTTAATTCACACAAACACAATGGCTAGTAAAAGGAAAAACTAGAGAATGCAAGAAAGACTTTGAAGGGAAAGAGAAAGAAACTTTGTATTAAGCTTCGAGAGAGGTTTACAAGGCTTTCTTAGATTGTTGGATTCTTTGATGATTTGTGAATGAAGGGGGTAGCCCTATTTATAGGCCTTCACCTCCTTAAGGGATGATTCTAGATCATCCTAGTAACTAGGAGATGTTTACAAGTGTAGAGAATTCTAGATAAATCTACAAGGACCTATATATCTCCCTAAGTGTCTAAAAGGTTCTAGAGAGTTCTAGATACTTCCAGACTTGTCCTGATTTTCTAAAGTCTTCCAGGGTCTTCTAAGGCCTTCTGGATGTGTCTAGAATTGGGTAGAACCTCCTGGAACCTCCTAGAACGTTATGACATTCTATTAAGATGGATGTAGGCCACTCTAGGCCATTCTAGAAGCTTCCTTGGTGCATGTTTGCCTCAAAAATAACCAAGGAAGTTGAGTTGGCTTCTTTGAATGTTGGCGGGTCGTGACACATTGCTGCACATCTGGGGATCGATGGATGAGTTGAAGTTTTGGCTAAGCAAGAAAACATAAACACCATGACCCATCAAGTGTTCGATGAAATGTCAACACCCAGTGTCACTAAAATTATCGATCAACCCATTCAAGGAAGTGAGGGACGTGAAGCAATAATGCGGGGTCGATTTGAGGAGATGGCTCCATTGTACAAAGTTTTACAAAATTGTTGCCTATTCGACACATTTCTGTGGCTGAGATTCAGCAAAAAGGAGGTGCTGATATGTTTGATAAAGCATCCAATTATCTAGTTTTGGCTCACAAATTACAAGAATTAGAGAGAGCTAAAATCGTGTTGGGGGTTGCGGGGATGACTGCTTTGGAAATGATCACTAGGGATGTTGTCGAATATGTGCTTGGGTTTAAATTATATGGATTCCAATATCCAAGGCAAAGAGAGATTGATCATAGCATTTGTTTTGATCCCGGGGGGAAATCATCTTTGAACTTATAAGAACATGTTTCTTTAGGAACCATAAAAGTTTGTTTCAGCATACTGGACAAAGAGGTGCGGGTATGACTATGATAAATGGGCATAGTTTTGAATTAATTACTATTATTTTGGTTCATGGGTGTATGTTTGGGTCTGTAAAAGTCGAAGGTACTAATGAGCATGAACCAGTTTATTTGATATTGTTTACTGTTACTAATGAGCTTGTTTAGCGTCATGACCCATACGGGTTGAGATTACTACTAATAGGGAAATATATGACCAAAATAATTAGGAGTGTGGGGGAGATTGATGCCACATTAAGCCTTGAAAACATTGAAATGAGATTGTTGGGTTTTAGTGAAGTTAATTATGTTCTTAGAAGACTGTTATGCTCACTTTTTTGGAAAAATACCTTGTTATATAACTGGAGAATGATAAGGGATACGAGAAAGGTTCCAATAGTAAACATGTTTGCTGCCATTATACCAACATTGAGAGTAGCAAGATTGTACTTCTTTGATTATAGTGCTGCTTCACAGTTGGCTCAACAAGAGGAGTTCAACCTTAAAAAGTTTTATGCTCACCGTCATGATGTCCTTGTGTTGGGAAGTATGACTTTGATTTGTGGGTTGCTTGGTCTCCCTCCTTCAAATGTATCTTCCATGCATGCTAAGAGCCTTGCAAGCAGGTTATGGAAGAATAGTGAGAAATACCAAGGACAACATGTCACAACAAGCAAGCAAATCAGAAGGTTATGGAAGAATGCAAGCAGTGTTTTTAGATATGGATGTATCTCATTCTCCCTCTTTTGTGATTAAAGAGTTGAAAGGCTTGAAAGATGTTGTAATTAAAGGTAATTACGTGAAAGATGAAAAGGAAATTTTTTATCCAACAAAACATATTAATGCACCATTGTTTGTTCGAGCTAATGAGCAAAGGATGAGTAACTTGCCACAGTTATGTCTTGTGGGATTGTCTACGGGTCTTGCGCCCTTAATAAAAATGATACTTACATCGGTACAGTGGGGACACTTTGCTTATATGGTTATCGACAACCACTCAGGGTACCAGTTATGGGAAGGGACATTACTACTCTGCATAAATCCTAGCCGACTTTGCAAAGTGCTTAAAGACATGCAAGTTTCAACTGTGGAATCTGATGGACAAACAGAGGTACTGAACAGTTGCATGGATATGTATTTAAGGTGTATGGTGGGAGATGATCCCAGGAAATGGGAAAAATATCTTGCTTGGGCCGAGTACTGATACAACACCGCTTACCAGGTTTCAGCCGGGATGACTCCTTTCAAGGCCTTTTATGGTCGAAATCCTTCGACATTGATTCGTTATGCTGAGGGGAGTTTCAGTAATGATCAAGTGGATGGACAACTCCGATAAAGGGATATGATACTCCGGGTATTGAAACAAAATTTGGGGCAAGCACAAGTACGGATGAAGAACTAAGTCGATAAACATCAAAGAGAAGTCGAAATGGAAGAAGACGATTGGACTTGGTTTCGACTACAACCTTATCGCCAAGTATCGTTGAGAATGAGGAGGCAACAGAAAATTGGCCCTCGATTTTTTTGACCTTATCGAGTGCTGAAACAGGTAGGACCTGTTGCGTATCGACTCGATCTGCCAGAGACTACGAGTATACATCCAGTTTTTTATGTCTCACAATTAAAACCATGTTAGTGACAACCTATGAAACAAGTTACACTGATACCCTGGATGGAGGATCAAGAACCAGTGAGTGATCATCCTACTTCAATGAACCTTGAGGACAAGGTTCCTGTCATAGGAGGAGTTAATGTTAGGAATGAGAGGATGGATCTGCAAGAGCCTAATGGTGGTACAAGTCAGCTGGTACCGTGCACCACGTCAGCAGAGGATTCACGAGAGTTACGCAGAGCACAGAGGGAAAGAAAATCCATGAGGCCAACTGATTTTGTCTATACTTCATAGAGTTGTAAGAAACGGCTTGTAGCCTGAAGGGCATAAAAATACTGTAAAAATTCTTCTTAATCTCAATCTTTCTTTCTTTTCTCCTCTACAACTCTTATTTCTTCTGGAATTCATAACACTTAGCTTCAGTTTTTCCTTTTATTTCTATATTATATTTGAACTTAGGAAGATTTTGATGTAGTTTATTGAAGAGTTCAATTTTTTTTTACTTTTATTGTTTCGTTTATTGTTTTTTATTGTTGAACCAATGCTATCGAAAGATTGGGTGTATGTAACAAGGTTAGGCATTTGGCTTATCTAATTTGGTTGGGATTTAGGTGGCAACATTAAAAAATTAGTTAGTTAGTTATTGGGATTGTGTATTATGAAACATGATTGTGTTAAGAGTATTGAGACCCAAAAATAATGGTGAATCTTGCCCGTTGCTGCAAGAGACTGCCCCTAGTAATACTAGATCCATAAATCCTTCTGTTTATATCTGAATATAGCCGTGAATCAACTGAGTGCTATATCTAACAAATGCTCTTTTGGAGCCTTGGTTTGTTTCAGGATAAAATCATAGCAGAGACAATGGGTGTTAAAGATGAAAGGCTAAAGAGAAGAAGAAAATGAAAGTAGAAAGAATTTGAAAGCTATGGGAAAAAAACAGAACAAAGAAAGAGAAGAAAATAGAAGAAGAAAGTTAACGTGCAACGTAGTGTTTTAACGGAACTTAACAGGAGGGCCAAAATGAAAGCGAATTAAAATTTGGGTGATCCAAATAAAAATTTTAAAAGTTCGGTGATTAAAATAAACGTACCCTAAAAGTTCCTATTTTTTACTATCGTAGTTTCAACTTTAGTTTTACTTTAACAATCCCCTCTACTCATATAGTTTTTTTAACTAGAGATACATGTAGAACTGTAGGGGAAGTGTTTTCTTGTATTAGAGAGATTGTCAGTGCCAAATTACACGGTAGGCTGATAGACAGACAAGATGATACAAATATACATCTTTTACAGGGTGGGTATTTTGTAGCTAGCCTTGCTAGCATACATTTTATTATAGCAGCAGCTCGTTGCTTCTTTTGGATAATAAACACACATTTTATCCAAAAAAGAATTTTTAATTAATTCTTGCAAATACAACTCTTATGGGTATAAATGAACAAAGCATTTGATGAATTGTTCGTGAACTGTTCGTATAGCATTTGTTTATTAAGCTAAACAAACGAGTATGAACAAAAATTTTATGTTCATCTAATAAACAAACGAACACGAACAAAAGTGTGTTTGGTTTGTTTATGTTCACGAACAAGCGCATTTATTGACTCGTTTATAAGCTTGTTTACCCGATTCTCTTTTCCTTTTATTTGTTTTACATTTTTAATGTTGGTGAAAGTATGGACTAAACTGAACAAGGGTGAACTTTGGAGTTCAAACTGTGAAGCCTAAGGAGCTTAAGGACTAGTGCTGTAATTTCACCATTTTGGCGAACATATAAACGAACATGTCAGCGGATATATAAACAAATATGTTTGCAGACGTTAAATGAACATGTTCACGAACGTTAGACGAATATGTTTACGAATGCTAAACAAACGAACATGAACACCTTCAAAAATAAATAAACAAACACGAAAATAATATTAAAAAAATTAAAAGAATCCAATATAAATACCTTCAAAAATAAATAAACGAATATAAATAAAATCTTAATCGTTCAAGTTCATTTACACCATAACAACTCCGCTTGCCACTATGTATAAGTTTATTAATCTTTAGTGACATATTTATTTTATTAGATTCAACACCAACATCCTGTTCTTAAGCCATTGCCCTCGTCAACATCATATTCATATATTATATCAAATTATATTGTAATGTTATGGGTAAACTACGTAAATCATCACTAAACTTTTTTATTTTAGTTATTAAAGTTTTAAAACGTTTAATCTACTCATTGAACTGTATACATTGATTCTTTCATCACTCTTTCGTTTATTCTCTAACATCGTTATGATGTAGAATAAAACATTATGAGTGAAATATGCAAATTATCACTGAATTTTGTTCTTTGGTCTATTTTGATCACTGAACTTTACTCTTTGACATATTTTGGTCACCGAAGTTTCACATGTTATGATCCATGTCATAACGGTGTTAGAGGCTTAACGGAAGAGTGATGAAATAAAATTAATATATAAAGTTCAGTGAGTAAATTAAACTTTTAAAACTTTAATGACCAAAATAGGTCAAAGAATAAAGCTCGGTGATGATTTACGTATTTTACCCTTATATTACATTTGATAAGTTCGTTCCTTTTCACCGGCAACAAACGTTGCGAACAATAATCCCCACTTGCTATAGTGCTTACGTTAGCCACTCCTTTTCTTTCATACGATTCCAGAAAATTTAATTTTTAAGTGGTTCAGGTACAATCATCTTATTGGTATCTATATCCACTCACAAAAATAGAATTAATCAATATAAAATGAATTTAGATTAAAATAGTTATACATAATACTTAAAAATTACGTGAATAAATTAAATAAATCTGAAGAAAATTTATGTATAATTATATTTAAATCTAAACGTTCAAAACCATAGAATCTTAATCTTTGTCAAATATAAAAAAAATAATATTAGATATCATAATTCATATGTTTGTTTTATTTGTATAATCATAATTAATCATGAACAATGCGGTATACATGTATGCAAGATTTGATATATTAATAACTTGTGTTATACAAATTTTAAAACCCATTCATTTATTATTATGATTTATAGAATTATTTTTTGTCACATGATATCTAAAATAACTATAAATTTATTGTTTTTCTTGAAATAAATAAACTTCAAGAACTTAGAATTATGATTTAAATTTTAGTTTGGGTTGGCTGGAATATTTAACGGAATTGTTTTCATTAAATAGAATTTTACTTCTCCTTTTGGGTATGCGTTGAAGAGTAAGAAACTTAGTTTGGGTAGAATTACTTTTTTTATACAAATTTCTTTTGTAATCAAACAATTTATTCTTATAAATAAATATTAGGAGGGATTGAGGGTTAGACATAAATTAAAAAGTTGAAAACAACCCTCATTCGTGTTTAGACGCAGAACTTGTAATTTCTTTAGACACAATAAATATTTTCCATCATTTACCCGTTTTTTTTTTTTGAATTTTCTACGTAAATCTTAGTGTTTATGTTATTTTTTTCGTTTATAATTATTTGTTAAAGTAATTTGAATTATAGGTGGTTTGCCTGCATAAATTAACATTTGACCATATGCCTTCCATTCCCATTTGAAAACCGAAGTAAAAGCTAAACGACAAAACCCAACTATCAGGATTTGAAAGCTAGAATTGGGGTAGGGGGGTTTCTAAACCTTATACCCACATATTAACCCTAAAAGCAAAAGGAAAAAAATGGAATCCCGTCTAATGGCGTGTTGGATATTTGGGTTACAACCAAACCTCTTAGTCAACCCGGGTTAGATCATGTGTTTAGATATGGTCATTTGATTTGGATTTTACAGATTTTGACCTAATTCAATCTCATAAGGTTGAAGTTAAAAAAAATAAAAGGTTTGGGTCGAGTTGGTTTTATGAGTATGGAGTCGGGTTTAGTGTAAAAAATACCGACCCGATTTAAAAAATAGTATACTTTTATTCTAAATATTTAGGGATAATTACTATAATATCCCTTAATTTATAATATTTTGGGGTAAAGAACATAAATGGTCACTAAACTATCCCATAAAATATAAAATGGTCACCAAACTTTCAAAAGTTACTCAATAGGCATTAAACTTTAGTTTTTGTTACAAAATTGTCACTGAGTCGTTAATCTTTGTTAAGCGAATGACGTGGAAGTTACGAAAATTTGTATAGTACCACATTTAATCCTCTATATTTACACGTTCAATCAATTTAGTCCTAATATAACTCTCATATTGATGTCTAAATTGATTTGATGTGTAAATATTGAGGATTAAATGTGCTATTATACAAATTTTTATAAATGTCATGTCACCATTTAACGCCAATTAACGACTCAGTGCTTATTTTGTAATAAAAATTAAAGTTTAATGCCCATTATGTAACTTTTGAAAGTTTGATGATCATTTTGTACTTTTTGGGATAGTTTAGTGACTATTTGTGTACTTTATCTAATATTTTTCAATTATGTTCTTATTTTGTCTAATAAAAATGAAATAATTATTGTACTATCCCCTCTATCTATATGTTTTTCAACTAATTCTCTATTTTACCGAATAAAAATAAAATAAATAATTCTTTATTTATATCAAATTGAGTCGAATTTGAATTTTTACTCTAAAATACGAATTAGATTCATATGAAGATTTTGATTTTTAAGTCAATTTTAGGTCGATCGAGAATCCAATCACCATCCCAGATGTCCTAATAGGACCCAATTTCTTAATTAAATGAGGAAATGGAAGGCCCTCTTGTGTGTTGATGGGACCAATTTATCATTGCTTTTGACTAATGCAATCAATGGAGGAATGAAACCAATAAAACATGGGACAAAAGCTTCTTATTCGGGGATAGTTCATGCATTATGATGTAAATGAGAATGGGGCTTTTTTGTTAAAAAAAATTGAGAAGGGGCTTTAATTATTGAACTATTTCATTCAAAAGTGCAAACCAAATTCACGTTGGGGTGAGAATGTTGAAGGCCAGCAGGGGTTGCCTTGCCTTTGTTCAAAGCATTGTTCCACTTTTGCAGGACATTCCTTCAACAAAAATGGTGTCATTTCCACGTGTTTCATCATCATTGCTCGTACTGTGGTAGACACGACACACACGTGCATCAGGCCCAGGCCCAACTGTGGATAATGCAGTAAATTTAGAAAGTGTGTTAAATCCTCCACCTCATTAATTAAATTATTATATTATTTTATAGTAATCACCCATCAGTGGTTGAATTGAAAGGAATTGAAATAATGAGAGGGTTGAAGTTAGTTTAGGTATCATTATTAGTTTAGGTATCATTATTCCGTCTTACTTCGTTGACTTGATATGTTTTTATTCGACAATAAAAGATAACGTGTACCTATAAGTGTTGAGTATAATAAACAAATTATATTATATTTTTAGAAAAATAAATATGATTTAAGTTTTAGAAGCAATATTATTAAAAAAATTATAAACTCCAAATATAAATGTTCAATGAATATTTTTTTTGATTAAATAGAAAGATTATATTTTTAAAGCAAATGTCGAAATTTAAATTTATATAAAATGAAATAATATAAATATTATTAGTTACTCGATCAATTAATGAATCTCAATGTAAAACAAATATAAAAAATATGAGGGTGAGGATTATAATTGGGTGCTGGACTTTGACATTAAAAATGATGTGTTACCTTGTTTTTCATAAATTGGTAGGCTGTCCATTTAGCATTTTTACCCTCTGTTTTTTGGGTTATAATAACATTTTTGAGTAGGGAAATCGTTGATGATGTTGGAGCAGCAGTTAGAATATAAATTTCAGATTTCTGCATCCTTTTTCAACTCCTGATGTTCTACCAAACATGATTTGCACAGTTCGGTTTTAACATTCAGTTAAAGGTGAAAATTAAAAAGTAAAAAATGTATACCTTCATTCACCAAAAATATTACGTTCGTTCCGTTGGATACCTTGATAAATAAAACAATAGTAATAATATTTTTAAGGTTAAAGGGTCACTTTTACTATTGTAGTAGTCTTAATTTATCGATTTCGCACATATGGTATTTTTGCATCACTTTAGCCCCTGAAATAATCGAATTGCATCATTGTTTGTCCTTTGACTAACGGAAGCCAACGTAAACTGTTACGATGCTGACGTAACAGTTTACGATGATATGGCAGAGGGGCAAAATTAATTTTTCAAGCGAGTTCGAGGACAAAATTGATGTTATGGTTGAGTACGAGGGCAAAATTAATTTTTAGCAAAACAATATGAGGAAAATACTAAAATATTAAAATAACATAAAAATTAATTAAAAAATTATTCATATATAACTAAAAATAAAATAAAATAAGTAAAAATTATAAAATTAAAATATCATATGCTAATAAATTATAAATTATTTAATAATTAAAATTTGAAATATTTGTAAAGTATTAAAAAATATAAAAACCCTCATTAAAGAAATTTGGAAGAAAGAATCCTAAAATAGGATTAATGTGATTCTCTCAACTGAACCAAAATCTTCTACCCTTTTTTGAGCCCCTACCTCTCAAACTAAAAAAATTAAACTCTACACTCTAAGTTTAATTTCTAAATCACAAACCATAAACCTTAAAATTTAAACCCTTTACTTTTTTTGACCGATAAGTATGGCTTTATTGAGAGGATGAAACCATAAAAAACACCATTATGTGTCTCATTAAAAAAAACCTTAATCCTAGTCGGAGGAAAATAGTACATATAACGGTAAAAAGAACAAAAACGAACAAAACATGATGTAAACAAAAGACAACTTCAAAAGAACTCGTAAAACCACTTAAGCACAAAACGCATCGAAACCACGAGACTAAATTCAAGAAACACTATGAACGACCCACCACAAAACTCAACAGATCGCAACCATAAAAATCGACTCCACGATAAATAAATACCACGACTCTATGTTGATCCAGCAAGTAACGTCAAAGCATGTGGGCGGTACCATAACATTTTCTACAAAATTTCTGCACAATCTTCCTATATGCATGTCCATTCATCGCCCAAACAAGTCACATGCTCACATTTGTCAGAGAAATTAGCAAGGCATAGAGTTGCATTGCACAAAGTCACAATATTGATCCACCAATCCTAGGTAACTAAGGACAAACTACTACAAATCCTCCAAACCCAAACAAGTGAACGCCTTACCAACCACTAAACCCATGCTAAACACAAAACACCACGACATCTTCGCCTATGACTAGAGCATCCATGCCTTTTCGCGGCGGTTGTCATCACACTTAAAACGTCCTCATACAAATCGCAATCTCCTAATCCAAAGACAATTCCCGAAACAACGCCCATATAATAACAGATCAACATACACAACAAAAGTAAAAAATTCTAATCATCGAACAAGGCCAATTCTCATGAAGCCACATACCTTGCATATAAGTAAAACGATAAAAACCATGAATATCATGTCGTCATGGTGCTGTCGAAGACCATAAAAACACCCACATCCCATGTCGCTATTGCCCCTTCTCTCGCGCTTTTATTAAACGTGCAAAATCTTTGACTATGTTTTCGTCGTTGCCTGAAAAGGACGTGGTCCCCAATCCGTTTCGTCACTCACAAGGCAAATCGCGACCATTCCATGACAGCACCCTCATGATCCCCCTATTGAGCTTTCTCTCGAGCTGCAATGAGGTGAGTGATGTCTTTTACAATCTCCTCTTCATTTCCCACTGTAGAAGCTCCAATCAATTTTCCAAGTTCCACCGTTTCCTTCACTTCACGTAGAATCACCCTCTTGTGATGTAAGAAAACGGATTACTTGATTAAATTTATACACATATTTTTATGATTCATACTCACTTTATAGTGATAAAAAAATTTATTAGGGTTTAAGATTTAAAGTTTACAATAGAGTTCGAAATTTAGAAATTAAGAATAGAGGGTAGAATTTATTTTTAAGTTTTGATTTTTGAATAATTTATAATTTAATAGCTTCGGATATTTTAATTTTATAGTTTTTACTGATTTTTAGATTTTTTTAATTTTTGTTATTTTCTAGCCATATATTAATAAAACATTTTAAAATGTTTTATTATTTTTACATTATATTAGTATTTTTAATATTTTCTTAAATTCGTATTTTTACCTAAAAATCAATTTTGTCCTCGTACTCAACCAGAAAATCAATTTTGCCCTCAAACTAGGTTAGAAAATTAATTTGCCCCTCTTCCACGTCATCTTCACACATGGACTACCACGTCAACACTGTAATGGTCAATGTTGGCTTCCGTCAGTCAAAGGGCAAACGGTGATGTAATTCGACTACTTCAGAGGCTAAATTAATACGAAAATACCATAAGGGTAAAATCGATAAATTAGGACTACTAAAGGGGCAAAAATAACGCTTTAACCTATTTTAAATTATAAAAATATCCATCCAACTAATCATGTTCAACCATCAAACTAATACTCATACCAACATGTACTCATAAATCATACCATAAATTACTATAACATACTCAAACCAACAATTTGTCATCAAATAAACTCAATCTTATTGTATTATTCTTAACCCATAATAATACTTGATCAGAAACAATTTTAAAATAATCATATTATTTTTTGGATTATATTATATAACAAGTTATTGAAAACACAAAAATAAAATTGAATATTTATTGATATCACCTTTTATTAATAAAATGTGATAAAAAAAATATTTATTACAATAATTTCATGAGTAGTCTTTAAACATACTTCAATAAGTACTTATTTAATGCTTAAACCTAATAGAATATCAATTAGCTTAAGAATCGATAATTATATATGGGAAATAACTTTTTAATAGAATATCAATTAACTTGATAATCGAGTTGAATTTTATTCCCTCTACCTAAAACAATCCAAATAAACAGGGATCAGCAAAATACCCAATTATACCCAACAAACTAAACCATATAATGAAAAATAATTTATTTTTTCAACTTATTTGATAATTTTAATCGATTTGAACGGTTATCGATTATTTTTCATTTATTAATAAATAAATTATATACATGCCCAACCCAATAAAAAATATAAATTTAACACCCAAAATATAAACTCAATTACGTTACCTATTAATTAATGAATAATAATTTCGGGCACAATCGCCTTTGGACAAGTACTTTAGTTTTAATGTTTAGAGATTTCATTTAGGATCTAGTGTTTAGGGGTTTTAGTGGATGAGTTTTAAATTTAGAAAGCCGACGAGTGCATAATTGATATATTTTATTTTCCCAAGCTCATTTAGGTCAGATTGTACATATTTGCATATAGATATGGAGTTAGACCGCATGTGCTTAAATTGTCATATATATTGGTGCTTTTCACGGGAATGTGGTGTGTTTGTGCCGGATGTACAAGATGCTGGAGGAATGCTGGAGCATGGGATGAGTAGATTGCATGGTTGAAGCTGACGGGGCATAAAAAGTTGGAGAAGAATCTATCTTTGCCTACGTGGACTTTCTCCCGAATACTCAACATTAATTGAAGTGGGAAACAATTGACTTTTCTTTAATGAAGCCGCGCAACTTTAGGGTACTGAACCCTAATTTCACTGCCTATATAAAGAAGACTTGAACGCTACTCAAAAGGGGGACGGATCGATAGAGAGCACGATTCAGATGACAGTCCTAGTCTGAGCTTGCGAAGAACTACATGGGCGATGTTAGATGATTCTCCTCATCGAACGAAGCCATTGAGAGAGGCTGACGAAGAAGAGGCCTGTAACATAATTGGACGGCACGAAGGGAGCTTTGTTGAGGATGTTCTACTTCTTTCTTTTCTTGCTTGATAAATTGCCGTACTTTATACTTTTAATTATGAATATTTTAGGCTCAGGCATGAGTTAAACTTTTTAGTTGGGATTATTGCGTCCTGAGATTTTTATGTTTTGATTATTATATTTCAATACTTTAGCCGTTTTTATCTTCATCTATTTTGTCCATGTTCTTAATGCGTAGTTAATCGTAAGAGTTATTCGAGAAAGGCATGTTAACTATTGATCTGTGACTTAATATTCGAGAGAGTTAAGTTATACAACGTGAATTGTGAGGCTAAGCTGTCAACTTAGTCTTAATTCGGCTTAGACATAAGTTTAGGGTTTCAACGACTAAAAGAGAGTTCTTAAACAAATAATAGAGTTGTTAGGGTTGACGCGGACATGTATCACCTTAACTACAACGTTATTAACTTCTAAGCATCGAGAGAGCTAGAAGTTCATTAGAAAATCCTGTCGATTAGATGAAGAATCTAAAGGGTTTACGCAGACATGTATTGCTCGTTACTATAGCATTGAGATATGTAATCAAGCATATATCCTTAGCAATAATCTCAACCTCCATAATTAATTGTTAAGTCGTTGCAGCTGCTTGACTTTATCATAGTTATCTTTAGATTAGTTAATTTAGTTTCACTTAAATCAACATTCACCAATACTTGCAAATACCTTTCTAAGTACGATAACTTCATATTTATTAATTCAATCCTCGTGGGTTCGACACCCTACTCTCACTTTATCACTTGATACGATGAGTATACTTGCTCAAAATGTGCATCAATATTCGACAAGTATCAAAAGCATGATTGGAATTTAGGGTTTAGGGGTAAAATATATTATTCTAACCTTTAAATCCTAAATTTTAATCTCCTACACTTAAACCCCTAAATTAGTCCATAAACCCTAAAACTAAGCCGCTTTTGAAAACTTTTTGTTTTCACATCAGTGCAAAGGATGTTTTCCCTTAATTAATTTAATCAAAATATAAAATTAAATATCCAAATATAAAAATAACCTAACACAATTAATTTAATTAATTCTATTTGTACATTTAATTTTGACAATGATATTAGTTTTTATAAATAATTCTCAAAATAGAAAAAAAAAACTCAACCAAACCAAATTTAATTTGATTACTTAAGATTTTGGTAACCAAATCAAGGAAAATCTACGTAAATAGTACCTCACCTATTCATGTGTTACTGTTTTAGTACCCTAACTATTTTTTTGGCAAAATGGTACTGATGTTATGTTTCATTTTCATTTTGGTACCCCCACCATTAAAAATTAATGGCAGATTAAATATGAGAGAAATATCACATAGCAACTTGTCACGTCGACTAAAATCATAAAAAGCACATGTGGCATGCTGATTAAGAGAGCGAAAATGACATGACAGACTACCACGTGTGCTTTTCTCTCTCTTTGTCATTATGCCACGTGTAATTTTCTCTCTCCTAGCAAGCATGTTATTAATTTTTTAACGGTGGGTACCAAAATGAAAACAAAACGTTACGTTAGATACCATTTTGTAAAAAATTAATTAGGTACTAAAACAGTAACACGAGAATAGATGGATAATATTTATGTAGTTTTTTTTTTCTAAAATAAATTCAACTTATTTAATTTTTATGAATAAATCAATTTATTCAATTTTGTATAACAATTAAACCAACAGAATCACACCAGACTTTTGATCAGCCCAAAAATATAAAGATTCGATCGAAATCTAATCCGACACGACATGTGATGATTTCACCAACCTGAATCTGATTAAAATTTTAGAATTAAAACTTGTCTCCGATCAAATGCGTCCTGAAACAAATAAAAAGCATGTTTTCCTATTTTTATTTAAAACAATAGGGGATAATAAGAAAAAAAATATAAAGGGTATTTGTAATAATTATCACTATTCTCTTTCTTTCGTATTCGATAAAATTAAGGATATAATTGAAAAATATATAAAAAAAACATATTATAATAATTATACCTAAATATATAGAAAAAAATTACAAATATCTCAAGTCAGGTTGGAACCTCCCGAGTCCAGTCCATGCCCATCCCTACAAACAAGCGACAGATTTGTTGAAAACTTCGACAATCCAAATTGACCCAATACACAACGTCACTACAAGCTATTTCAACAATCCAAATTGACCCAATACACAACGCCACTACAAGCTACAAGTCCACAAGCCTCAATATCAAATTTACATAGCTTGGTATGAAAGAGAATTAAATATTTATTAATTAAAGGGTAATTATTCCACGCAGAAGCGCTCGTAGATTTGTTTTCAATCCACAAGTGCCTTAGTTTTAGCATTTAAGAGTTTCATATAGGGTCTAGTGTTCAAGGGCTTAAGTGTACAAAATTTGAATTTAAATAGTGTGGTTAGAATTTAAAGTTTAGGGTTTATAAGTTAAAACCTAAATTTCTAACAATATTATCCTAAATCTAAACCCTAACCTCTAAACTCTAAATTCTAACCTTAAACTTAAATTCTAACCATTAACCCTAAATTCTAACCCCTTACACTTAAACCCTTAAATCCTAAACAAACTTCATAAACCCTAAAACTAAATCGCTTGTGGAAACTTTTCATTTCCACTGTCCTGAGATATTTTCCCTTAATCAAATGCCATAACATTTTCTTAATTTTGAAACTTAACCAATAGTTCAATAAATATTCCATCCCTACTTTTTTTCACCCTTCATACCAAAGCAAAGCCTGGACCATCATTGCCAAATCGGGACTTCCTTTTTCCGAAGAAAATAAAACAAAACAATGTGTTCCTGTTATAATTCTCCTGGAATATAAAGATAAACACCTACTGACTATTATTCAATGAGCTAGACGAGTTCAAGAGCAGTCAGCAGTTTACAGAATCCAAAGGGCAGGTGAAAAACAAAAAAAAAATGTTTCAGAAGTGGAGACCTCTCTTCACAATGCTCTACAATCTGCAGCAGTCGGTCATAGCCCTGTTTTTAGCTCTAAGATACAAGATTCTACACTGTCAAATTCGATAAAACACAATGACTATACATGTTTTTCATTCTCCACATCGAATAAACTAAAGACATCAAACCTAATCTAAATAAAGCTTTTAAATTGGTTACCATTCATTTTACAAGTACGGCCGGCCCGTCATGACTTGTTCAGTAAGCTGTTGCTCAAATGTTTTCTATAACCTGCTTTAACATCTGCTGCATTCACAAGAAGCTTGTTCCCAGAGTAAGGTCGTTTAAATTAGACAGTATTTTCCTATCTGGTGAGCAATTTCAAGCTGAACCTCCAACGGAAGCATTTCGTAAATACAAAAGAAATTTTAAAAGGTACAGCAGTCATGATACTGAGACTGCATAGCAATGCAAACTATACAATTCCCGCGAATTCAGCATGCTAAATGACCTATTGTTTTAAAGAACTCAAGCATAGTGAATTACCAGCATTTCTGATCCTTCAGATGAACACCTCAGAAATTTGCAAGGGGTTAAACAAAGTATACATGGTAAGGCATAACCGCTAAAAACTTGCAAAAAAATGCAAGTTCTATGTTTGGAGAAGAAGAAAAGTCATAATTCATTAATTCTTATGTAGCCAGAGACAGCAAGCAGCAGGATATTAAAAAACGCAACAAACTTTTCTCAAAACACAATTTCTGGCACTTATATTTTTCAGAAACAAAAAAGATCCTACTTACTGGCACAGCAGTTTGCAGTCAACTATGCTGTCAGGACCAGGCCTATGAGCCTTTCCATTTGAACGGAAACGGCGAAAAGATCTTGGGATTAAACCAGCTACATGTGGAACAGCATCAACAAGCTTTTTCTGTAGAGACTGCAAGCTACGAAATGTGAGCTCGTCAAGAGGAGCTATGCAGCCAAATGCTGCCATCTAGAGTACCAAATAACAAAGCAAATCGATTGGTTTTATCAGAGCCCGCGGTGGCACTGGTTCAACCAGAAGTAGAAAGAATCTGGAGCCGCAAGAACTTAGTTACATGGGCACCAACATGGAATTCAGCCCTTGAAAGAAGCTTCTGTCCCTTCCAGCTTTCAGACATCTTTGGTGCATAATAAAATATCTGAATGGCAGACAGTAACATGAAAATTTTCATGTTTGATAATCAATCATCAAACTAAAAGAGGAATGAACTTATTGACCATTCAACAAATAGCTCAACTGGTGTAGATCCTAATGACAAATAATGAAGCAAAACTCAGCTAGATGAATTAAGGACTTTCACTGCAAGAAATATGAGGGCTGTATTTACAAGATGCGTATGAATGATAATAGCCAAGTATCCAAAATAACTACTTTCTTCTCAGGTTGTATCATCCACGATTTCTTAAAGAAGGCTTAAGACCTTTCAACATCAGCCACCAGCCCACCACAGGCATTCTCCAATTTCTTGTGAATCTTTTAACAAGAATTTTTTTTGTTTCCATAAAAGAAATACTAGATCATTTTCCAGAACAGCCAACAATAAATTCCATTCTATTTTTTCTTTTTTTTTTGTTTTATGGGAATTATTTCCTGTTAATGTGAAAATGACAGAGATACATACTGTTCTACTCCCTTCACATGAAAGGTTTTATCATATTACCATTAGATATAGAGAAACTAAACTATGAAATAGTTAAAAGTACATGAAGAGAAAGAGACCCAGAAACTTAGAACTTCAAGAGGTTTTACGGAAATGGAAGCAAACCTATAACTGCAAACGATCTGAAAGAAACAGCGGATACCCCATCCATAATTCCACCGCGCTTGACTTCCGTGGAGGTTCTGACTTCTCTGCTGCCCTCTTCTTGAACCCTGACTGCATACAGTTCGAAAACATTGGCGGCAGTGACGATGAGGTTAGGAACGGGACCAATGCTGCGCCTTGAGGGCCAGTCGGATTCAAGATTATCGGTCTGGTTGAGAGGAATTGAGGCGTGAAATCCGCACGACAGTTAGTGACAAATTCAAAATTAAACAAAATTTTGACCGTCTGTTAACGAATTCTTTGTCGGCTTTGACCATCCAACATGTAGCAGAAAAATAAACATTTCTCACAATTTTGATTGCAGCAGGCGCTATCCAAAAAAATGAAGCAAAAACTATTGGTTTATGACATATTTAGACATTGTTCGATGGCTTGCATCGAGTACCTAGAGCGAGCTGCATGCTAGTGGAGCTTTAACTGTAGACAAATAAGTGCATTAGTCCCAACTCCTGCCGCTACCGCCGCGCCCGCCGCCGTGAGGCCATGTAGTTGAGCTTTGCCTTTTATGATTTCTTTCAGCAGCAATCGAGGGAAGCTTTGATACACCTTGAGTCCACATATCTTATTCCCTTTGACTCCTGCACTTGAATTCGACGATTCCCCTTATTTCGATCTTCAATTTGAAGTAACGACGCTGCTCTCTGCCGATGAATAGAGGTCTCCCTCGCCATGCCTGCATGTGGCCATATTCCATTGATCTCACATTTTTTACATATAACCCCACATTTCATTAAAACTCCCATTATTCCCCAAATTTCTAGGTTAGATCGCACAAAATCAATCAGAAAGAAAGAGAGAAGGGGGTCGCATTCCATTAACCCCACTTATTAAAGATTCAAGCCATTTTAAGTTTTTTTTTTTTTTCAGGTGACTGCCATGGTGAACGATGGGGATATGAAAGGGTTCTGGGGGTGGGGTTTGGGAAAGAAAAGTGAGGACGAGGGAAATGGTAGTTTTGGGAAATAGAACTAAACTAATGAAATTTTAATATATTTTTTTATGATAAACTATTCCAGTGACCACCGAACTAATTGGGGATATTATTTTGACCATTGAACTATCGAAATCATTAATTAGACCACTAAACTTATTAAATCAACTTATTTTGACCACTGACGTTAAAACACTAACGGATGAGTAACGTGGCAGTTAACGGAAATTTATAAAATTACACATTTAGTCATTATTATTTACCTATAATTTCAATTTGATCCTAATTTAAATTAATTAAAACTAGTCATCACCCGATCGGACAATTTATTTTCCTCCAACTAGGTGATGACACATGTCACTATTAGAAAAATTAAAGAGACAAGAAGTGTGTTTATTGTGGTTTGAACCTAAGACCTCTTGGGTATTTTACCCAAGCTACTACCACTGCACCAAACCATCTATATTAATACAAATTACACCATTTTATATATATCTTATAATACTGTAATTGTTTGGAAAAAATAAGTAAAAATGATTGAGAGGGGATTCGAACTTAGGTCATTTGGAATGTGTAAAAATATACAAACTGCTAAATTAATTTAATTTTTTAGTAGAAAATTAAAATATTTTGAATATATTTAAAGTATAATTGAAGCAAGATTTAAAATGAAAACAAATTTATAGTTTTTATATTTTTAGATTAAATTGAATACTTTTTCCCTCACATTTAGTTTAATAATTTCATATATATAATATTGAAACGATTTTAATTTAATTAATAATTTTAGTTTCTCACATTAATTAAATATATATATATATAAACATGTATATTAAATATATACATTTTAATATACAATCAATGAATTAAAATTTTTAATAAAAAATTAAAATATTAATTAAATTAAAAAAATTGTTTCAATATTATATATATGAAATTATTAAACTAAATGTGAGGGAAAAAAGTATTCAATTTAATCTAAAAATATAAAAACCATAAATTTGTTTTCATTTTAAATCTTGCTTCAACTATACTTTAAATACATTCAAAATATTTTAATTTTCTATTAAAAAATTTAAATTAATTTAGCAGTTTGTATATTTTTACACATTCTAAATTACCTAAGTTTGAATCCCCTCTCAATAATTTTTACTTCTTTTCCCCTAACAATTACATTATTATAAGATATATATAAACAAGTGTAATTTATATCAATATAGGTGGTTTGGTACAGTGGTAATAGCTTGGGTACTTTGCCCGAAAGGTCCCAGGTTCAAACCACCCCAAGCACACTCCTTGTCTCTTTAATTTTCCTTTAATCAGGCGGTGACACGTGTCACCACCTGGTTGGAGGAAAATTAATATATTAAATATTAAATAAATTAAATTAGAAATTAAAATAAATTGTCCAATCGGGTGATGACACGTGTCGTCAACTGATTGGATGATTAATTTTAATTAATTTAATTTAAATTAGGATCAAATTGAAATTATAGGTAAGTAACAGGGACTAAATGTGTAATTTTACATATTTTTGTTAACTGCCACGTCACCCTCCATTACCAATCCGTTAATTTTTTAACAGCGGTGGTCAAAATAGGTTGATTTAATAAGTTTAGTGGTCTGATTGACGATTTTGATAGTTCGGTAGTCAAAATAGGTATCCTCAATTAGTTTGGTGGTCACTGTGGTAGTTTACCCTATTTTTTATTTTATTTTGTTATCCAAAAATTAAAAATAAATAGCAGCGTTGACATGGCGTAATATTATTCGTCACAATTTATTTTAATAAACGATATCAGATTTTTAGATAATTTGGTAACGTCTCAAACATTAAGAGGCAAAAGAGCCCAAAGAATACTTTAAGTACCAAATTGAGAAAAAGAGGTAAGGGGACAAAATGTGCATTAAGCCTTATTTAAATAGGCTTAATAAACTTTTTGCCCCCTAACATTTATTATTTTTCTCAACATGGTATCTACAATATTTTTTTGGCTCTTCTACCCTTTAAAGTTTACAACGTTACCTAAAATGCCTCAAAAATTAACACCGTTAAAAATAAATCGTCTTAACCAACTAGATCGTGCCACATCACCCTTATTATTTTCTTTTTTTATTTCCAAAATTAATATCAAAATTAATTATAAATAAAATTATTGATGGCCAAAATGACAAAGGTCTGGAGACAGTGGTCCGATGATGGCCAAGATGGTTGTTCTGGGTCGGAACCCGTGTGTTGCTCTTGTTTTTTGTATGGTAGTGATTTTCGGAATGGAGGATCCCCCCTCTCTCGCACTGCATATCCAGCTTTATATTACTTGGACATGTGTCGTGGTAGGCTATCGTGGCGTGTTGATTAGATGGGCTATGACTTGACGTCCTAGGCCTCTCTCGGTATTTGTAGTGAGTACGTGTGTAGTCACGTGGTTTCTGGGTGAGGTGCGATATTGCAGGCGATCTTGTTCGCCACCACAAATTACCAAGGGTGCCACATTGTACGCAGATGATTTTGCATATAGTGGTATGAACGCGTTGTTACTCTTGTTATCGGCTATCTCTGCTGTTCACGACCTTTGGTTTCGAAATGTGGCGGTATGTTCTTATAGGTACTAACAATTGTCCCTCCAAGTGAGGGAATGTTTATAAAGTGACCTCGGCGAGCCTGAAGATTATATAGGGCGCCCCGCTGAGTGAAGCCTTTTGCGATAAAAGACTTTCAATTTTGGAGGGTAACCTGATTTTTATAAGAGTTACAAAAGTAATGTGAAACGTCGCATGATAGTTTTTTGAGATAAATCGTTTAATACATTCTAAAAGGTGAATTGTTGTCCACGAAATGTCACACAAGAAATCTTGCTATGAAGCGTGCCGATATGGTTTTTAATTATAAATAAACCCTGGTGGTGTTTGTTGAGTATTTCATTTATTTTATTTGTTGGTTGTTTTTAGACCTTTGAATCTTTGACTATAAATTGCTTTTAATTTGGGCACCAATGGTTGCCTCGTCTGTTGTAATAAGCGGTGAATATCCTTGCACTTTCGATCCGAATGAGTTACTAAAGGTATTGGAGTGTCGAGGTATTCTCACCGTTAATCATTTTCGCTATCAGTTTAGTGTGCTGAGGGGGATATTTCGCCTGAGTGCGTGCCCGAAGGAAGGGAGGTCGTGGTGTCTGATTCATCTTTGTGCATTTGAGGCGGGGTTTCATTTTCCATTGCACCCTTTCTTTGAGAAGTGGTTTGATGTAGCGCTAGGTAAGTTGAGCGAGACTAGCTGGAGAATTTTGGTGGCATATTTTTTGAACTGTCAGATTCATAGGGATGAGCCATCCTTCAATGTATTTCGCTATATTTATAATGTGGTGGCAGACTGTAACGAGAGTGTAAAGAGTTTGGTGACCATTGATCTTCGCAGAAAGGAGGCAGCGACAGTAAGGTATTATGCTAAAGACCGTCTTCTAGAGAAGGCAAAGTTTGTAAAAGTGGAATGTAGGTTTAGGGATTTTCTATTTTTGATCGTGTGGCACCAGCTCGCAGAGGACAGGGTTGCGCTGTTGGGTCACGCTGATACACCCCATGGGGTAACGCACAAATTATCCGACGATCACCATCAGAGATCCATGTACAAGAAATGAATTGAGGTGAATAAGGGTGAAGAATTACCTGTTTAAAATTTGAAATTCTGAATTTGGAGAAGATGGACATCTAATCACGATTCCACGATGTCGATTCTTAAGCCGCAATGATAACGCTCTGACCTCTACGTAGTTCACCCAATTGAAATGAGTATATAAAATATTCTAAACTATTTAGAAGGCAATGAACATATAAAAACTCTTTAAACTATTTAGAAAGTTTTTCCCAAAAAAACATTAATGACTGCTAGATCTCTCATACCTTTATATAGCCTTTGAAATCCTAATTCAACTCATATTAGGATTTCAATATTAAATATATATAATCCTAATTCAACTTAACTAGGATTTCAATATCTATACATTAAATATATATAATCTCAATTCAACTTAATTAAGATTTCAATATATATTGATTTAAATCGAATTATATTATTTATATATATATTAAAAGAATCATAATTACAATAATTATTTTTATTTTAATATTTATCCCATAGTTAAATTATATATATATATATCAAATATGTATTGATTTAACTAAATTCATGTACAACAAATTTGTACATATATAATTCGTTTAATATATGCTCATTTCAACTGTGGGTGTGACCTTGTAGGTTCATGTATCGTTAGTAGTACATATTAGAACATTTCTAATATCACAAACAATGAGTGACATCTAGCAATATGTCATTGTCACCTAAGTTACAAAAATCATGATTCGTCAAAACCTCTTCGTGATTAACTCTTTTCATGTATTACATCCTTTTGTCCTTATATCTAAATTGGAAACAAGTCATGGAATAGTCATAGTTGTATAGTCCATCTAAAATTTCTTGTATCTTGAGTAGACTATTATAAACAGATAACTATGAACTCTCATATCAACTTATTCGAGCATGGCCATGCATTTCTAGTCTCAATCAATCAAGTGGCCTACGATATTACTCCTATTATGTAGGAGGGACAAATCCTATCTTGATCAACCATATCCCACTACATAGATTGTGACATATCTAATATCAGTCTTTATAGTGTAGTCAGTTACGACACACGTTTGACTGTATCAAAATATATCACTCACGATGTTGAAAAAAATGATGATCTCAAGTCTGAGGATCATACATGTAGTTATCACTATGAGCAATGTTGTGACTGTCACATAATAATCCAAGAAATATGCTCATAGTAGGTCAGTCCAATATGTCATTCTATAACACATACTTATGTGTTGATTTTGACATTTCCATGTCAATGACAACACTTTGTCATCAATCAACTACATATTAGTCTTAGTGCATTATTGTTGTCCACGCCCACAATAATACTCGAATAAGGATATTTTAGAAGAACTATATTATTCTAAGGACTTTATTATAATTTAGCTTATTTACGCACGTAGAATTATAACTAAAAATAACAATGGAAATGTCTATTTATGAATAAACAAGGTAAAAATAAATATCATTTATAATCATCTTATGATTGGTCTTTGAGCATACTCTAACAATCTCTCACTAGCACTAAGACTAATCACTCATGTATCTAATACCAAGTGACTTAGTGTGACAATCATGCTTCTGCTACATTAGAGGCTTTGTCAGTGGATCAACAATGTTATCATCTGTTGGTTCTCTATATATTTCCACATCTCCTCGGTCTATAATTTCTCGAATGAGATGGTAACGCCTAAGTATGTATTTGGATCGTTGGTGAGATCTGGGGTTCTTTTGTTTGTGTAATGGCTCATTTGTTATCACAACGTAGTTCTATAGCATTCAATATGCTCGGCACAAACCCTAGTTTAGATATGAACTTCTTGATCCAAGCATCCACTTTTGCAGCACCGCATGCTGCAATATACTCAGCTTATGTTGTAGAATCAACTATTGTATCTTTCTTTGAACCTTTCTAGCTTACAGCGCCTCCATTAAGGCAAAACACAAAACCCGATTGCGATCGAGAATCATCTTTATTGATTTAGAAGCTTGTGTCAGTACAACCTTTAATACTTAGTTCTTCCTCACCTCCATACATAAGGAATGTATCTTTATTTCTTCTCAAGTACTTGAGGATGTTTTCTACTACAACCCAATGACCTTCACTGGAATTTACTTGGTACTGACTTGTCATACTTAATGCATATGATACATCTGGACGTGTACATAACATAACATACATGATAGATCCAATGGTCGAAGCATATGAAATCTTACTCATGCGCTCTCTTTCTTGAGGCGTTGAAGGACCCATTTCCTTTGAGAGTGAAATACCATGTCTCATAGGTAAAAATCCTCTTTTAGATTCTTACATACTAAAATTTTTCAGTACTTTATCTATGTATGTATTTTGACTCAGTCCTAGGAGTCATCTTGATCTATCTCTATAGATCTTGACTCCTAATATGTATGTTGCCTCACCCAAGTCTTTCATAAAAAAACATTTTCCTAACCAAATTTTTTTAAATATTGTAAGTTAGGTATGTCATTTCCTATTATCAGTATATCATCCACATACAATATCGAGAATATGATAGTGCTCTCACTAATTTTCTTGAAAACACGTGGCTCATCCTCATTTTTGATAAAAACAAACTCTTTGACTGAATCGTTAAAACGGAGATTTCAATTTCGAGAAGCTTGCTTCAATCCATAAATGGACCTTTGTAGCTTGCATATTTTTGCGGCATCTTTTGGATCGAAAAAACTTCAGGTTGTGTCATGTACATATCCTCATCTAGTTTTTTTCATTAAGGAAAATGGTTTTAACATCCATTTGCCATATCTCATAATTATAAAATATAGCTATCGCAAGCAAAATCTTGATGGATTTAAACATATCAATAAGAGAAAAGGTTTCATCATAGACTATACCATGAATTTGACAAAAACCCTTAGCGACTAATCGCCCTTTGTATGTTTATACATTACCATCCGTGTCAATTTTTCTTTTTGAAAACCTATTACCATCCATGATATGTGGTTGATCTCAAATTTCATTGAGTTTAATATTTCTCCCACTTTCTTTTCGAAAAACAAATTCTCTTTCTAGGAAGATTCATGTTCGAGCAACAAACACTTTGTTCTCGGTAGGATTGAAGAAATAATATCATTTAGTTTCTGTAGGATAACCCACAAAATTACATTTATGAGATTTGGGTTCAAGCTTTGTAGACATCTTATGTTTAACATAAGCTTCGAATCACCAAATTTTCATAAAAGACATACTAGGACTTTTCCCAGTCAATATCTCATATGGTGTCTTTTAAACTAATTTAGATGGTAAACGATTTAGTGTGAAAGCAACTATTTTAGCACATGTCCCCAAAAAGAAACTAGAAGATCAACATTGTTAAGTGTATTGAAGTTCTATAATGTTAGCCTTTTTACTCGTGATTATTGTTGATCTTATGCCCATTTTAGTTGTATTTTGTTAGCCAATCATGCATCTTTGCATTGTTTCCTCTAGTGTGATGCTTGAGTACATATTTTGGGTGTTTTCGGTGGAAAGGTACTGCTGGTGGTTGTCTATTATGTGCAGGATTAATTGCCCGAGCAAAACTGGAAATTGCCGAAGCAATTGGAAATGAAGAAAATGGAAACCAACGACTTTTGGAGAGTGATCCATGCGATTCGAACAAGCTTAAAGGATAAAAGCAAATCCCAAAAGAAGTTGGAATTTCATGAAGAAGTCAAGGAGAGATTAAAGTCCAAGAAGTTTAAAGGAGAATTTGAAGGAATAAATAAATAAAAGAGTTTATCTCTTTTATTAAATTTTAATTCACTCCAAACTCTTCCTCATCCATCCGAATCATGTCCTAAAAATCCCAAGGACTTAGACGTAGTCAAGGAGTCGAAAAAGATAGAGAGAATTCAATAGAGCCTGCCCTTCATCTTCCTTTGTTTCGGTTCATGCTTTTGTTGGGAATTTATTTTGTGTTTATTCTAAACCCCGCCATGAACTAAACTATTTTGGCTAGGGTTGTTATGTTGATTGGTTGAGAAACGATTGTAGTTTGTTTTTAGGTATTTGAATGCTAATTAGTTTGAGGTTTGCTTATTCTTGGTGTTTAAATTTTGATTTTGAGTAACTTAGGAGAGGATCTCGTGATCGCATTTATTTATCTAATATCGGGAGAGTTAGATTCACGAAACTGATAAGCATGGTTTTCACTCAATCAATCGAAAGTGAGAACTAATTCGACTTAGGGATAAGTTACGAATTTCAACGGCTAAGAGAAGCGTAAGATCGGTTGAAGTTTGCCAAAGGTTAACGCAGGAATGTATCACCAAGGTTTGATATGTTGACTAGTGTTTCGAATTAGGGATAAGGAGAAGCCATTGAAGAACGCTTTGCCGAATCTCAAAGAAATTGATCAGTTGCCCAAGCAATCATATAGTCACCCAGTTGCCCAGGCAATCGTTATATTAATTGCTCAAGAAATCGCTATTTTAGTTGCCCAGGCAATCCGACTGTTGAAGTTGTTAGGTTACTTGAGTCGACCCAGTATTCATTACCTAGACAAACTTAATCAATTATCATACCATATCCATGATAATCCGGCCTATTCTCTCAATCGTTCAAGTTCCCTTTAGTTTACTTGCTCCCTTTATTTTACTTGTTTATTCAACCCAACTATCACTACATGTGTTTTTTACTTTTTAAGTGTAGGAAAACAAATTATTGAAGTGGCACCAATCCCTGAGGAGACGATATCTAAACTATACTATAACTTGCGACGTGTATACTTGCACAAATTGCGAAGCACTCAATTACGTGCAACAAGTTTTTGGCGCCGTTGCCGGGGATTGGCAATAGCGACTTTGTTTTTATTTTCTTGCACCTTTATTTCTTTTCCTTTTTATTTTTCTAATCGATTTCAAGGGACTTATAACTCTGTTTTTGCATCTGTGTATGACCAGGGCGAAACCAACAGCACAAGACTACCTATTCGAACCCGAGATAGAATGAGTTCTTCATAGGAGAAGACGAGAACAACGAGCAGTAATGGCAGAACAACAAGGTAACCTAGTCGGCAATCTGAATGCCAATGGTAACCAAAACATCGTGGTAAGAGCATGAATAGATCAAGTTGTACAACCTGTTCGTAACAGACCCATTCGAGACTACTTAGAAGAAGATCTCAACGGTCTCAATCTAGGAGTTGTCGCACCAGAAATAGAAGTTTCCCACTTTGAATTAAAACCTGTGATGTTCAAAATGATTAACACAATTGGTCAATGTGGTGGCTTGGCAACTGAAGATGCCAGACAACATCTCAAATCATTCCTGGAGATTTGTAACTCATTCAAGCTACAAGGAGTCCATGAAGATATCTAAGGCTGAAATTGTTTCCCTATTCACTGAGGGATAGGGCAAAATGTGGCTAAATAGTATTCCATCCGGATCTATAGGATCCTGGACGGATTTGTATCGTGATTTCATTGCTAGATTTAGCTCTACAAATATGACTGATAAATTACGTAATAATATTACTTCTTTTTGGCAGGCAGATGATGAATCCATGTACGAGGCTTGGGAGTGATATAAAGAGCTTTTGCACAAATGTCCCATGCACGGATTCCCATTGTGGACATAAGTAATGATGTTCTACAACTCAGTGAACACTTCGAGAAGGATGATGCTAGATGCTTCGGCAAATGGCATACTCCTCGACAAATCACCTGAGGAAGCAATAGAGATTCTGAACCATCTTGCCAAGAATGACTATCAATTCCCAACCACCCGAAAGGGAATAGTCAGACGCAACACCACAATAAACAAACTTGATTCATCTGGATCTATTTCTGCATAATTGGCCGCCTTAACTAATATGGTTAAGAACATGCAACAACTTAGCAACCCACAGGAGGTCAAGGTAATTGGTTCAATTTGTGAATTATGTAACGATAACCATCCCTCTTCTGAATGTCCACAGAACCCAGAATCTAGTTTTTACGTTGGAAATTACAATCGAAATAGCAACGTGATGTCCAATACCTATAATCCAGCCTGGAGGAAGCACCCCAACTTCTCATGGAGTAATCCCAACAATGCTCTCAACCAGAACAGTCAGAATGCACAAGCAACGGGATTCCAGCAGAACTTGCCACGACAACAGATGCCACAAATACCGCAGCAACAATCAACTCCATCCAGTTCTTTGGAAAATTCTCTCAATGCTTTCATGTTAAAAACTGAATCTTAGATGGTAGGGAATAGTAATTTCATGAAAAAATTGATGCTTTTATGACCAGGGCGGAGATGAGATTGCAAAATCAAGAGGCAACCCTAAAATCCTTGGAGACTCAAGTCGGGCAATTCGCCCAGAACCTAAATATGAGACAACCAGGTGGTTTACCCAGCGATACTGGAGTTGCTAAGGGAGAAAATCATGATCAATGCAAAGCCATCACTACTCGGAGCGGCCGACAACTTAAGGAAACCCAAGCTCACTTAACAGAAAATACTCAACCGAGGGAATAGCCCCACGACCAGACAGATGAATCCAGCAACAAAACCTCCAATAAAAATGATGAGTAGGAAATTGCCAAGGCAACTCCACATACCCCTGCCTTGGCAGGACCTAAAGCCATTGCCTCAACAATGCCTAATGCCATCACTTCAGAAACCAAGAATACCTCGGCAAGTCCTGAAGCATCAAAAATTCCTCAAATCAAATTCCAACGCAAAGAACAGATCAAGGACATCCGACTTCCACCACCATTCCCACAGAGGTTGAAATGACAGAAGCAAGAATACCAGTTCAAGAAGTTTCCTGACATCTTGAAGCAAGTCCACATCAACTTGCCATTGGTTGAAGCAATAGAGCAAATGTTGAACTATGCTAAGTTCCTTAAAGACATTGTCTCTAAGAGAAAAAGGCTAGGAGAATTCGAAATAGTTGCTGTAATAGAAGGATGCATGGACATGCTGCATAACCGCATGCCACCCAAGCTTAAAGATCCCAATAGTTTCACCATGCCATGTTCAATCGGAAACCATTATGTCGGGAAAAAATTGTGTCATCTTGGAGCAAGCATACATTTGATGCCCAAATCAGTTTTCCAGAAACTAGGAATCGGGAAGGCAAGACCAACAATAGTCATGCTACAGCTTGCTGACAGATCCTACGTACACCTAGAGGGAAAAATCAAAGATATACTGGTAAAAGTTGATAAATTTATTTTTCTCACTGACTTTATTGCTTTGGATTGTGAAGCAGATGAGTTCGCCCCGATTATTCTTGGGAGACCTTTCTTAGCTACATAAATAACGTTGATTGATGTTGAAAAGGGAGAACTTACAATGAGGGTGAATGACCAACAAGTTAAGCTGAATGTATTCCAGACCCTAAAGCATGCCGATAATCCAGAAGAATGTCAATTAATCCATGCCACAACCGAATTAAATTTTAACATGGAAGAATATTGCCTCGACAATTACATTGCCCATGCAATTGAACCTGAGGAATTTGAAGAGCCAAACGATAACGAACCGAAAGAAGCCAATTGGATGGTAAGCCGACCAAGAACATATTTCGAACCATTGAACTACACAGGTAAGGAAGGCAAACTTGAGAAACCTTCAATTGAACAACCTCCTATTCTTGAGTTGAAACCATTGCCAGGGCAATTAAAATATGTTTACTTAGGAATCAATAATACACTGCTTGTAATTATTTCTTTTAAGTTGTAGCCTGAACATGAAGAGAAGTTGATCGACATGTTGATGCTGCACAAGAAGGAATAAGATGGACAATTGTCGACTTGAAGGGAATTAGCCCAGCAGTGTGTATGCAAAAAATCCTATTGGAGGATGATCATAAACCAACAATCGAGGCACAAAGGAGGCTTAACCCCGCTATGAAGAAAGTCATGAGGAAGGAAATCATCAAATAGCTTGATACCGGTATCATATATCTTATCTCCGATAGTAAATGGGTAAGCCCGGTACAATGTGTACCGAAAAAAAGAGGTATAACCGTTGTAAGCAATGAAAACAATGAACTAATCCCAACTAGGATTGTGACCGGTTAGAGGGTTTGCATGGATTACCACAAGTTAAATAAAGCCACTAGGGAAGATCACTTTCCTTTGCCATTTATTGACCAAATGCTTGACCGACTTGTAGGTAAATCTTTTTATTGTTTTCTTTATGGTTACTCAGGTTACAACCAAATTGCCATAGCACCCGATGATCAGGCAAAAACCACTTTCACATGCCCATATGGTACCTACGCTTTTTGAAGGATGCCGTTTGGATTATGCAATGCTCCAGCAACTTTCCAGAAATGTATGATGGCAATTTTTTCTAATATGGTAGAAGACTTCCTTGAGATTTTCATGGACGACTTTTCTGTCTTCGGCAATGATTTTGACAATTGCCTCATCAATTTGGAGAAGGT
The DNA here is from genome assembly GCA_019671005.1 of Hibiscus mutabilis. Classification (NCBI taxonomy): domain Eukaryota; kingdom Viridiplantae; phylum Streptophyta; class Magnoliopsida; order Malvales; family Malvaceae; genus Hibiscus; species Hibiscus mutabilis. The sequence goes on along the minus strand of CM033718.1, from coordinate 53,819,406 downwards.
GCTGACAAGATGCGAAGAATTCGATCTAGTGCTCAATTGGGAGAAGTGCCACTTTATGGTAGATGAAGGTATAGTACTCGGTCACAAGATCTCTTTAAGGGGAATTGAAGTCGACAGAGCCAAGGTGGAAGTGATTGAAAAAATTGCCACCACCAAATTCAGTCAAGGGAATTTGAAGTTTCCTCATTCATACAGGTTTCTACTGGAGGTTTATTTATAATGTTTTCCAAAATCTCTAAACCTTTGTGTAACTTGCTTGAATAGAACAAAGCTTTTAATTTTGATGACTCATGTGTCCAAGCATTCGAAATTCTGAAGAAGCAACTCGCATCAGCACCTGTTGTTATACCACCGGATTGGACATTACCCTTTAAACTTATGTGTGACGCAAACGACTTTGCAGTAGGAGCAGTACTAGGTCAACGAAAAGGAAATTTTTTTATGTGATTTACTATGCTAGTAAAACTCTTAATGAAGCTCAAATGAACTACACCACTACAGAGAAAGAGTTACTAGCTGTAGTATTCACCTTTGATAAATTTCATTCATACTTGATCGGAACCAAGGTAATTGTTCATACTGACCATTCGGCAATTAAATACCTTTTTGCCAAGAAAGATGCCAAACCTCGTTTAATTCGTTGGGTTTTACTTTTACAAGAGTTTGACATTGAAATTAAGAATAGAAAGGGTACCGAGAACCAAGTCGTCGACCATTTGTCACGCCTAGAATAAAGAAAAGACAGTGACACAAACGTGGAAATCCATGATGCATTCCCAGACGAGCAGTTGTTAATTGCCCAGGCAACCACAGTAGGGATTGCCTCAGCAATGCCCATGGCAACAGCAACAACAATTGCCTCAGCAATTCCATGGTATGTAAACTTAGTGAATTTCCTCGTTAGTGGCATTTTACCTAATGATCTTACTCACCAGGGAAAGAAGTGGTTCTGACATGATGCTAAGCATTATTTTTGGGACGAGCCTCTTTTGTTTAAACAATGTACAGATCAGGTTATGAGACGATGTGTCCCCGAAGAAGAACAACAAAATGTGCTCCGATAATGCCATGACTCACCATATGGAGGCTATTTTGGAGGCACTCGCACCACAACAAAAGTCTTGCAATCAGGACTATATTGGCCCATTCTTTACAAAGACGCCAAAAAATTCTACAAGCAATGTGACTGATGTCAACGAACGAGAAATATTTCTAGGCAACATGAGATGCCACTACAGAACATTCTAGAAGTCTAGCTATTCGATGTATGGGGGAATGATTTTATGAGACCTTTTCCGTCATCCTATGGAAACCTCTACATCTTACTTGCTGTTGACTATGTGTCCAAGTGGGTTGAAGCCATTGCCACCCCTACCAATGATTCCAAAACCGTGCAGAGATTTTACATAAAAATATATTTACATGGTTTGGAATGCCAAGAGCAATCATCAGCGATGAAGGCAAGCATTTCGACAACAAACTCATTGCCAAGACGTTACAACGCTTTAAAGTGTCACGCAAAATTGCCACGGCATACCACCCACAGACCAACTGACAAGCTAAAATTTCTAATCGGTAATTAAAGGGGATACTTGAAAAGGTGGTAAATCCTTCATGAAAGTATTGGTCTTTAAGGTTAGATGCTGCACTTTGGGCATACTGAACATCCTTCAAAACACCCCTAGGTATGTCACCCTTCCGATTAGTTTACGGAAAAACTTGCTACTTACCGGTGGAAATCGAGCACAAAGCATACTGAACAATCAAAACTGTGAACCCATCAGCATTTAAAACACTTCCAATATTCTATTCATATTCTTCTTCTTCTTCTTCTTCTTCTTCTTCTAAACTCTCAAAAACATTTCTTTAGTTCAATCTTTCCAACCGATCCATCCATCCCCCACAAAAATTCAATGGCGTTGAAGCTCAAAAAATTGGTACACCCAAGCTCTTCAGCCAAACCTCCCTTTAAAAGATATACAACACCGACCATCGAGGAGCAATACAATTTAAAGTTCGCAAGTCGTTCAATTTGGCCGGAGCAAGGATTTGCCTACACAAGCTCTCATGAAGACTTTGGACTTGATACCGCCATCTTCCAAGTGATTGAGCACCAAAAGTGGCAAATCTTTTGTTCCCAACCACAACTGGGCAACATTACATGGGTAAGGGAATTTTATGCTCATTCTCCTAACCCTGACAACCCGTATGTATTTGTGCATGACAGGGCAGTACCTATCGATGCCGACCATATCAACGCCTTCTACAGCGTCTACATCAAGATGGACGAGCATCAAGACTTTGTGGACAAAATCAAACCCAAAGAACTCGACACAGTGCTTCAAGACCTCACGCTCCCGGGTACTCAGTGGAACGAGGGCTCAAACTAAGGAACGGTAAATCTCCTTAGGCTTATGCCCGAGGCAAAACTATGGAACAAATTTATAAAAACTTGTTTGATGCCTAGCACTCATCGTACTACTGTTGATACACCGCGCCTTCTTCTTATTCACTCTATCTTGCACAAACGCATCATAAATATTGGCAAAATTATTTGTGATGAGATTTTTGTATGTAGCCAAAAGGACAAGGGCTCGCTTTTCTTTCCGAGCCTCATATCCCAACTTTGTGAAGAACAGAAAGTCCCCACTGATCCCACAGACGAGAAGGCACTACACAAGCAAGGATGAAGCCAAGCACAATACCGAAAAATAATAGAAGCACCGAAAAAATCCCCTGCGTAAAAGATTGCTCGGGCAATACCTGTTGCCTCAGCAATGCCAGAGGCTAATGCCTCGGCAAGAGCATCGGCAGAAGCCAAGGGACTTGACACTATACTATATCTTCTGGCACAACGAGTGGAACAAATGGAGGCTCGCCAGCTGCTGTTTATGAGGTACATGAAGGATCACACCATCATCATCACCCTAGTTATATTGGAAAAACACCGTGACAACACAGTGCAATTCCCCACCTTTCCTACCGCAATCCTTGCCCAGGCAATAAATACGACAGATGCTTAGGCAATGCCACATACCACTGCCCAGTCAACAACAACAGAAGATGCCCAAGCAGCAGTCACTGAAGATGCCCCAACAACCACAACAAAAGAAAAAGGTAAAACCCCGGTCCAAGAACCAACCCGTACAGAATCCCTCTCTGGTTTTATAGATTCTGAGGAATTCTCCACTGTATCCATGAAGTCTTCTCTCGTAACATCCACTAACCTAAAGCGTAAAGTACGTGAATCGATTCCACCACCACCCACAAGGCAGCAACCAACCCGTTCAAGCAAACGGGTCAAGCAAACCGCAAAGAGGAAACTTATCATCCATGATGATGAACTCTCTGAGTAAGTCATCAACCCTCATCTTGCATTTTCCTTTAATTTTATTTATTTATTTTGCATACATTGAGGACAATGCCTCCCTCGAGTTTAGGAGGACTTGTCATTAGTTAATTCATGTTTAGCTAAGTTCATTTTTAGAATTGCATTTAGTTTATTACTTGCCTTGACTTTTGTTAAATTAGAAATTGCAAGGACTCGATGAATATCCGATGATGACATTACCTTTGCACTTAATTGACAAACTTTCGATTCTAGGAAGGCCATGGAAAATACTTAGGGTCTTACTATGATGCTAAGATTAATTGTACACTATTGTGGCTTGATTGATGTAAGGAATTCTAGTGAACCTAGGCTAATCACTTATAAAATAGGGTAAAAAATTGAAAATTACTAGAGGTGCCTGAAACTGGCTCTAGTATCGTGCTTAAAATTTGATCGCTAGAGGTGCCCGAAATTGGCTCTAGTCAACTAAGATTAAAATGATAAGAAATTTGAAGAACATCGCTAGAGGTGCCCGAAACTGGCTCTAGTTAAGAAATGATAAAACCCCAAGAATTTAAACTAAAATGACTATTCTCCAATTAGAATCCGGAAAATCAACTCGTACACAACTACGCACACACTCACGAGAATTATAGTCGAATTCTGGGTAAGTACTAAGCCATTCGAAAAATTGAAAGTAACTCATACTTGTGCCACGGTTCTGAGGAAATAAAGTCAAGTTCAAAACAATTTCATGATAACTAAGGTCTCGGCAGGTAGTTGTTAGTTTGCATTGCTTGAGGACAAACAATAGTTCGAGTTTGAGGGCATGTTAAGTGCATAGAAGTTCTATAACGTTAGCCTTTTTACTCGTGATTATTGTTGATCTTAGGCCCATTTTGCTAGCCAATCATGCATCTTTGCATTGTTTCCTCTAGTGTGATGCTTGAGTATATATTTTGGGTGTTTTCGGTGGAAAGGTACTGCTGGTGGTTGTCTATTATGTGCAGGATTAATTGCCCAAGCAAAACTGGAAATTGTCGAAGCAATTGGAAATGAAGAAAATGGAAGCTGGCGACTTTTAGAGAGCGATCCATGCGACTCGGACAAGCTTAAAGGATAAAAACAAATCCCAAAAGAAGTTGGAATTCCATGAAGAAGTCAATGAGAGATTAAAGTCCAAGGAGTTTAAAGAGGAATTTGAAGGAATAAATAAATAAAAGAGTTTATCTCTTTTATTAAATTTTAATTCACTCCAAACTCTTCCTCATCCATCCGAATCATCTCCTATAAATCCCAAGGACTTAGACGCAGCCAAGGAGTCGAAAAAGAAAGATAGAATTCGATAGAGACTGTCATTCATCTTCCTTTGTTTCGGTTCATGCTTTTGTTAGGAATTTATTATGTGTTTATTCTAACCACTGCCATGAACTAAACTATTTTGGCCAGGGTTGTTATGTTGATTGGTTGAGAAACGATTGTAGTTTGGTTTTACGCATTTGAATGCTAATTAGTTTGAGGTTTGCTTATTCTTGGTGTTTGAATTTTGATTTCGAGTAACTTGGGAGAGGATCTCGTGATTGCATTTATTTATCTAATATCAGGAGAGTTAGATTCACGAAATGGATAAGCATGGTTTTCACTCAGTCAATCGAAAGTGAGAACTAATTCGACTAGGGATAAGTTATGAATTTCAACGGCTAAGAGAAACGTAAGATCAGTTGAAGTTTACCAAAGGTTAACGCAGGAATGTATCACCAAGGTTTGATCTATTGACTAGTGTTTCGAATTAGAGATAAGGAGAAGCCAATGAAGAACGCTTTGCCGAATCTCAAAGAAATCGATCAGTTGCCCAAGCAATCATATAGTCACCCAGTTACCCAGGCAATCGTTATATTAATTGCTCAAGCAATCGCTGTTTCAGTTGCCCAGGCAATCCGACTGTTGAAGTTGTCAGGTTACTTGAGTCGACCTAGTATTCATTTCCTAGACAAACTCAAACAATTATCACACCATGACCCATGATAATCCGGCATATTCTCTCAATCGTTCAAGTTCCCTTTAGTTTACTCGCTTCCTTTATTTTACTTGTTTATTCAACCCAACTATCACTACTTGTGTTTTTACTTTTTAAGTGCAGGAAAACAAATTCTTGAAGTGGCACCAATCCCTGAGGAGACGATATTTAAACTATATTATAACTTGTGACGTGTATACTTGCACAAATTACGAAGCACTTAATTACGCGCAACAAGCGTGACTCATCATTGAATGAACCATGGCTAACAGTGTTCGATTTCTTCTTTTCGGAAACTACATTCCATTGTGGAGTACCAGGAGGTGTGAGACAATCCCACATTCCTTTCAGACTCTAAGCTTAAGTATTCTCCTCCTCGATCTGATCGAAGAGCCTTAATGCTTTTTCCTTGTTGGTTTTGTACTTTATTTTTAAATTCCTTGAACTTTTCAAGGTCTTTAGATTTATGATGCATTAGGTAAATGTACCCATATATACTGAAGTCATCTGTGAAAGTAATGAAGTATCGAAATCCTCTTTTGGCTTGTGTATTCATTGGTCCACATACATCACTATGTATTAATCCCAATAAATCACTTGCTCGCTCACTTTTACAATTAAAATGAGCTTTGGTCATCTTTCTCGATAAGCAAAGCTTGCATACATCAAGTTGTTCAAAAACAAATGACTCTAAAAATCCATCTTTATGAAGTTTTGAAATGTGTATTTCACTTATGTGACCCAAGTGACAATGCCAAAGATAAGTTTGATTAGATTCATTTGTTTTTGATCTTTTCGTATTTATGTTGCAAATGGAATTCTCTTGATCCAAAATATAAAGGCCATTTATTAATTGTGTCACACCATAAAAACATTATCGATATAAAAGAACAAAAAATATTCTTAGTAATTATCTCAAAATCAATCTTGTCTAAACAAGAATTCGAAATGATGCTTTTAGTCAAACTAGACACAAAATAACAATCCTCTAAACATAAATTAAGTCCACTAGGCAACAATAAAGTATATGTTCCTATAGCTAATGTAGCAACTCTTGCTCCATTACCAACTCGTAAGTCCACCTCTCATTTTCTCAGATTTTTAGTCTTTTGTAGTCCTTATACAAATGTACAAATATGAAAACCACAACCGGTATCCAATACCCAAGAAGTAAGTGTTGATAAATTAATATCAATAACATAAATATTCAAGGAGGACGCTCCGCTTTCATTTGCCTTCTTGACTTTTTCAAGGCAAATGGGGCAGTTCCTTTTACAATGACATGTCTTATTACAATGGAAACATTTTTCTTCCAATGACCAGTCAAGGTAGTTTACGTTGTTCAACTTGTCCTTTTCAAGTACCGATTTCAATGATAACAAATTTGTATTTGTCATAGTAAGTCTAAACAATAAAATATGAATTTTGAGTATGTTTACCATGTTTTCTTATAAAAGGACTTTATACTCCCACTATTTTTATTAAAATTAATAACCCTCAATATTAATGTTGAAAATACTTTCTGTAAAGTTTTTCTAGTAAGCAAGGATACAAATTTCACATTCTCTTAAGTCAGCTTTGGCTTTTCTCTTAATATTATTGTTTATCTAGGTAAGCAACACTTGCTAATTACATCTCATGTAACTCCTTCATTTGGTGAACAACTCTTGTTCATAATCATCTTATGATTATCCAAATAGCTAACCTTTAGGTTTCTAATCCTATTAGAGTAACCTAGTTAAGTCTTTAACCAATGTTACAACCAATGAATATCACTTGCTTATTCTTCATGTTTGGCCAAGATAGAAACAAGTACCACGCTTTAGCATAACCTACATTGTATCGATCTAGACTTTAACGAGGGTTAGCATTGGGAAGCAATAAAAGACTTAATATTTTATTGAGGGGTTTTGTGAATATTATCTCACCATTTAACATTTGATCTTATAAATTAACTAGCATGCATCTCATACATTCATTTTATCACGTACATGAAAAGCAGTAAATATGAATGCAATAGTTATAGCCCATATCTTAAGGTGGCTCGTCCCAAGCCAATGGGAGAACCAAATTATTCTTAAGATAAAAACGCTTCTCAAGCATCTTTCTGTCGGTGCACACTTCTTTTCCTCTGGTCTGTACTTCTTCATATAGATTACAATTTTAGAAACTCATTTTTACATAAGAGGGAGTAAAATGAGAAGAGAATTACAATAGAAGTAGTGAAAGGCACGACACACAAGCCGTATTTATAAAAACCTTATAAATAAAACTAAATGGGCCATTGGGCTATAACTATGCATTTCAAACACCGTGCATATCAAGCATAATAGCAACGCAGTTTGTTATTAAGGTCTTACCAGATTGTTCCTACGCATGGGTCAAGCCCCTTGCGAGGTTCCGACAGACTCAAAGCTGCTGGCAGGGTTGTCGCCGCCCGGTCAACGGTGAGGAAATTTGTTTTTTAAGATCCTCATCTTAATTGTTGTGTAAAATTCTCACAATTTGATAACTTTTATCAACATTATTGCGTTTTTCAGGATTTTAAAATCCACGAGGTTTTTACTAAAACAACTCATGTTACTTTCCCACATGAAATCTATAGACTAACCATTAGTCCAATATATAACTATAACCAGCGTATGTTAACACTTAACATCTAAAACCCCAAAACTCCATATTGAATATGTTAACGATTAACAGATAATATTTCAAACCCTATCAAAAAATATCCTAATGATTAACTCTTAATCATAGATCTTAGGAATATCTTTTAACTGGATTAACAAATTAACCGTGATTGATTAGATTTGTTCGTACAAATATCATATATTCAAAAAATAACATTTATCTCATACAACTACATCACCCAAGTAATTAAAACCTGAATTCGTATCGTACAAGTGGCTCTGATACCACCGTTGAGTCAAGCCAGTAACCCCATGGCATAGTAGAAAAATTATCCGACAATCACCACTAGAGATCCATGTACAAGGAACGAATCAAGGTGAATAAGGGTGAAGAATTACCTGTTTAAAATATGGAATTTTGAATTTGGAGAAGATGTACATCCAATCACGATTCCACGATGTTGATTCTTAAGCCGCAACGATAACGCTCCGACCTCTATGTAGTTCACCCAGTTGAAACCAACATATAAAATTCTCTAAACTATTTAGAAGGGAATGAGCATATAAAAACTCTCTAAACTATTTAGAATGTTTTTCCCAAAAAAAATATTAATGACTGCTAGATCTCTCATGCCTTTATAGCCTTTGAAATCATAATTCAACTCATATTAGGATTTCAATATATATATATGAAATATATATAATCCCAATTCAACTTAATTAGGATTTCAATATATATATATATATATTAAATATATATAATCCCAATTCAACTTAATTAGGATTTCAAAAAATATATATATTAAATATATATAACCCTAATTCAACTTAACTAGGATTTCAATATTTATATATTAAATATATATAATCCCAATTTAACTTAATTAGGATTTCAATATATATATATTAAATATATATAACCCTAATTCAACTTAACTAGGATTTCAATATTTATATATTAAATATATATAATCCCAGTTCAACTTAATTAGGATTTCAATACATATATATATATATATATTAAATATATATAATCCCAATTCAACTTTATTAGGATTTCAATATATATATATATTGATTTAAATCGAATTATATTATTTATATATATTAAAAGAGTCATACTTACAATAATTATTTTTCTTTTAATATTTATCCAATAGTTAAATTATAAATATCAAATATATATTAATTTAAATAAATTCGTGTACAACGAAATTGTACATATATAATTCGTTTAATATATGCTCATTTCAACTATGGGTGTGACCCTGAGGTTCATGTAACGTTAGTAGTAAATATTAGAACATTTCTAATATCCCAAACAACGAGTGACATCTAGCAATATGTCATTGTCACTTAAGTTACAAGAAATCATGATTTGACATAACCTCTTCGTGATTAACTCTTTTCATGTATTACATCCTTTTGTCCTTATATTTAGATTGGACACAAGTCATGGAATAGTCACACTTGTATAATCCAATCTAATATTTCTTGATATCTTGATTAGACTATTATAAATGAATAACTATGATATCTCATATCAACTTATTCGAGCATGGCCATACATTTCTAGTCTCAATCAATCAAGTGGCCTACGATATTACTCCTATTATGTAGGAGGGACAAATCCTATCTTGATCAACCATATCCCACTACATAGATTGTGACATATCCAATATCAGTCTTTATAGTGTAGTCAGTTACGACACACGTTTAACTATATCAAAATATGTCACTCACGATGTTGAAAAAATAATGATCTCAAGTCTAAGGATCATACATGTAGTTACCACCATGAGCAATGTTGTGGCTGTCACATAATAATTCAAGAAACATGCTCATAGCGAGTCAGTCCAATATGTCATTCTCTAGCACACACTTATGTATTGATTTTGACATCTCCATGTCAATGACAACACTTTTTCATCAATCAACTACATATTAGTCTTAATTCATTATTGTTGTCCACGCCCACAATAATACTCGACTAAGGACATTTCAGAATAACTATATTATTCTAAGGACTTTGTTATAATTCAGCTTATTTACGCACGCAGAAATGTAACAGAAAATAATAATGACAATGCCTCTTTATAAATAAAAAAGGTAAAATCAAATATCATTTATAATCATCTTATGATTGGTCTTCTTGAATACTCTAACATGCACCTCCTGTTGTGGGGGAGTTGTCACCCATTGAGTTAATGCTTTTGAAGAGGCTAGTGAGTGATCCATTTTTTTGCTTTAGGACAGTATGCACCCTTAGAAACATTTGGCTGCATTGCTTGGAGGAAAAGAGCCTTAACAGTTAGGGTGAGGAAGACTTAGATATGTTTCTAGAGGGTTTTTTTGCGGACGTGCCTTCTTGTGTAGAAGCTTGTCCTTTTGGTGAAAGGGGAAATGAACGAGTTGTAGGAGTTCTTTTGGGTAAGGAAAATGAACCAAATCATTTCTTGTCTGAATATATCGACATTGATCCTTGCATTCGGGATTGTCGCAAAGAAAGTGTTGTTGTGAAACGCCGGTACACCCCATGGCGCAACAAAAAAATTATCCAGCGTAATCCACCAGTGATCCATGTCCTAGGGACGAATTTGGGGTGATAAAGGATGACACGTTACCTTAATAAATCTGGTATCTAGAAATTCATTGGGAATTCAAAATAACCAAATCGAATCTGAGTCATCACAATAGTGTTTCGACCTCTACGTAGTCCACCCGAATGAAACGAACAATATTTTCTCTTCTTTAACTATTAGAGAGATTTTTCAAAAATAAGGGATAAATGACTGCTAGACCATATGCCTTTATATAGCATTTCAAAACCTAATTCTAATTAAATTTAGATTCTTAAATATACAATATATTTAACCGAATATAATTGAATATGTAGAATCTGATTCTACTTTAATTAGGTTTCTTTTAGAGATATATATATAATTTAATAATATTTGATAATTACAATAACTTATAAAATATTAACATATATATATATGAAATTATCCATAATTACAATGATTATAACAATTTCAGTTTCTCGCTAATTACGTGTACAACAAGTTTGTACACATGCTATCTAATCGATATTTGTTCGTTTCAATCATAGGGTGTGACCCTTGTAGGTTCATGTAACGTTAGCAGTAATATCTAGAACAATTCTAATGTTACAAGCAATGAGTGGCATCTAGCAATACATCATTGCTACCTAAGTTACATGAAATCGTGGTCCAATTTAACCTTTTTCCGTGATTAACATCTTTTATGTATTTCAACATCTTGTCCTCATATCTAGATCGGACACAAGTCATGGATTAGTTGTCACACCCCAAAAACTGGTCTAGTCGGGGTTAGGTTCCGGTGATTAAATATTCTGTACCGGTTATATAATTAGCTCGATCTTGTACCCAATTTGAAGCAATAAAGGTTATTCGGGCTAACTGTAATAGTTTATTATAATTATTATTATTTAAAAAATGGCGTAAGTGCGGGGAACCACGGCTAATTCCTTCAATTTGAAGGAAATGGCTGTGAATCCCCCATGTTGGGGATGATGCGGCACAAGGGCCATAGGCCATGTTTACCTCCCACCACGTAGGCATGGGGGGAGAATTATTCCCTAAAAAAATTGCCACTGCCCAATAAATGTGGAGCATGGAGAAGGCAATTGGGAGCCGACCATTGTGTATAAATAGAGGGAAGCCTTGCGCAATAGATAGAGAGAAAGTAAGGAGAAAATAAATCGATTCAGTGATAGGTTGGTAAGCTCGAGTTTTTTAGTTTAATAAATTTGAACCCTTGTTATCGATTGGGTAAGCTCGAATCCTTGGTTAATATTTCCATATTGATTCGATGTCGTTTTGTCGATTCTAACCAATTCCTGTTGATTAACCTAGCACAAGAGGTTGATAAAGAACAACCTTCACGTCACCTCTTTTGAAAGCCAAGGATAAAGGTGTTTTTATCCGAGAGTCTTAAAAACATCGGTTTGTCGAGGTGAGTGTAGTTGTGTCAAGGGATAGGCTCGGTGCCATCCCGTTGCATTATTTTGTGGTTATTTTTGTGTTTGTTGAAGGGCTCCCGTAGAGCAACTATGTTTAATTCGATTGGCAAATTCGGTAAGTGCCTTGCATTGTTTTGATATGCAAAAACATGACTATGATATGCTACACATATGTGATATATGCAAATGATATGAAATGTTACATGATATGGAGCTAAGGCTCATTTTTATATTTGATATGATATGACTTGAAAAAAATTATGGACTATGTGAATTTGTGCAATTATGGACATTGGATACAATTGGCATGCTATAAGATTATTGAGCTCGGTTAAGTAAGGGAGGACTGCGGTCCAGGGCTACGGCCTATATGTAGGGGAAATAAGGTCGTTTGTGTAAGGGATATATCTCCGGAGCTACGGCTCAAGGGCTACGGCCCACTCTCCGTTATATGTGTTGGTGTACAGGGGAATCCGTATATCTAATTGTACCTAATGTGATATGTGCCTATGAATTGTGCTACGACATTATGATTATGATATGAATATGAAAGCATGAAAATAACTGAAATAAGCATGAATTGTGTATAGTGTAATATGCCTACTTGTATATTTGATTTTCATGCATTTCATAATATTGATCATCCATTGTAATTGTTATAACTACCTCACTAGGCTATGTAAGCCTAACATGTGTGTCTCATGCATTTTCAGGACCGTGATCAATTACGAGCCTTGATCGTGTTGTTGCGGTTGCAAGTCACGTCCCTGGCATATATGTATGTTATCTTTTGCTATAAACTCCTAGTGAAGTGGCATATGGACCAGCTTGTTTGTATAAGCCTTTCTAGGATTGTACGATGACTTGGTAATATGGTTTTGTTGTATGCTTAGAATGACTAGATTTGAATAGGTTAAAAAAGTGCCTAAAATGAGCCTAAGGTGAAAACTTGGTAAATGGATTCCGAATGCCCTAAAATTTGACATACCAATAGAAACATGGTTTATAAGTGTACTGGTGAAATTTGGTAAATTTAGTTAAGTCACAAAACTAATTTTCGTAAAAAGTCTCAAATTGGTTTAGTTGGCTTGGTAAATCGATAGGTTCTAATAATGAAACCCGTAGATCAATAATTGGAGAGTTTAGTTTCAATTGGTAATACGAAATCGGATTAAAATCAATAACTGGTAAAAAATCACAATTTAGTCCATAAGGTTAAGAAAAGTTTAAAGTTGACCCCAACTTCGATTAAGTTTAGTAACAAACAAAGTGGATAAGTCTTAAGAATAATCAACATGATACTTAGATTAGGTTTTGAACTCCGAAACTTTTTCCAAACCTTCTATTAGTCTTTCAATAACACTATCCGACCCGGATCCCTACCAGACCGGGAAAGGGGTGTTACAAATGTGGTATTAGAGCCTAGGTTTAGTCGATTCTAAGACTAACCAGGCATCCGTTATGAGTCTGTGTCTATATATGCCACTTAGGAGTTATTGAATATGTATTCTGTGACTTGCAACTTACACGATTTAATCTTTCTGTGTAACTTAGACCTAAAATGTCTGGTCCTACCGATAGAAGGGTAGTAAACAAACCTCATCCGGGCTCCTCCTCAACTCAAGGGGACAACCTGAGACCTGAAATCTAAGCCGAGCGTGTGGGACAGGACGACCCACCTCACCCTCCATCAATGCCACCCGCTCAGCAGGTTTATCTAATGTCCATAGCGGACATGATTAAACAGGTGGTGGTGTCTCTCCGACAAGAACCACCTCCCCCACCTGCTGAAACTTCTCTGCCTACTTTAAGGGCCCCTCCTGGTAAGCTCAAGCAATATCCTCTCTACACGTTCACTGGCCAAAACCTGGATAACCCCGAGATCGCAAAATACTGGCTGGAGAACACTCTGAATGTGCTGAATAAGCAAATGAAGTATCTTGATGAGTATAAGCTTAAATGTGCCCTGACCTTGATAGCTGAAAAGGCCCAAAGATGGTGGGATACAGTGACCCTCACTGTTCCTGAACATTGTGTCACGTGGGATTTCTTTCTTTAGGAGTTTCGTAAGAAATACATCAGCGAGCACTACATTGCAGAAAGACGTAAAAAATTCCTCCATCTGAGGCAAGGGGAAGACTAGTAGAGCAGTACATCCATGATTTCTGTAAGTATGCAAGATATGGCACCAAAATCATTCGTACCGAGAAGGAAAAATGTAGAATGTTTATAGACGGCCTTTTTGATGAACTTCGTCCTCTCTTCGTTGTTCTAGAGATCGATGACTTCCAAACCCTTGTCAATCGGGCCATCACAATCGAAGCTTCACAGAGAGCCTTCAAGAGGAGAAAGGGGAACTAGATTGGACCTGATAAGAGGTTCCGAGATGATTCCAAGTCATCCACATCCTAGAAGAAGGGAAGACAATGAGACCAGAAGTCTGCTACCTACCAACGGTTGCCTCGATCTGGGTATGTACCTCAGTTCCAGTCTGTCAGAACAGCTGTTACCCGTACAACTTCAGTGGATAACACGAGCGGTTCCACAAAGGGTTCCCAAATTCCCTTATGCAACTTTTGCCAGAAGAGGCACTCGGGGCAGTTTCGTAGGCAATCCAGTTCTTGTTACCTTTATAGAGAGTCTAGCCATTTCATCCATCAGTGCCCACAGAACCCTCAGGCTCCTACATCTGTAGCCTCTTAGAACAATCCTAATAAGGGGATAGGAGCAAAGCCAGTACCATCCGGATCTGCAGGTAGACCCCGTAACAACAATACTCCTCTAGTTGGCCGTGACCCACAGACTTCAGTCCAAATGTACCACGTTCAAGGTCGCAAGCAAAAAGATGATCCTAATGTGATTACATGTATGGTGGAGTTATGTTCTGAACTTGTTTATGCTTTGATAGATCCAGGCTCCACGCACTCTTTTATTAGTGAACCCTTGATTGAAAAGTATGCTTTAGAATGTGAACCTATTGTTTCCGAGATACTTGTCTCAAATCCGCTAGGAGATAGTGTGGCTATTCGAATAATCTGTAGAGCTTGTCCCCTAAGGATCCAAGGGATCCCATTTTCGGCCAACATGATGGCTTTGTCTTTCCATGAGTTTGATCTCATTCTAGGCCTCGATTGGCCAGCTGAACATAAAGCATGGGTGGATTGTTCAAAGAAGAAATTATATCTCCATAGACTCGGTAAAGAGAGCATAACCTTGATGAAGTTTGAACCCCAGCCTAAAAAGAGTCTCATGTATGCCATGGAGTCTAAGAAAGATTTGAAAATCGAAGATGTACCCGTGGTGAAAGAATTTCCTGATGTGTTTCCCAATGAACTTTTGGGACTCCCTCCCACCCGTGAAGTAGAATTTAGGATAAAAGTACAACCTGTAACTACTCCAGTCTCCACTACTTCGTATAGGATAGCTTCGGCGGAGTTGAAGGAATTAAAAGTTCAAATCCAGGACCTCCAAGATAAGGGATTCATTCGACAGAGTTCCTCACCTTGGGGAGCACCGGTTTTGTTCGTAAAAAAGAATGATAGATCGATGCGCCTATGCATTGACTATCGTCAATTGAATAAAGTGACGATCAAGAACAAGTACCCACTCCCGAGGATAGATGACCTCTTTGATCAGTTAAAGGATGCTTCTATCTTTTCCAAGATAGATCTTTGGTCTGGATACTACCAAATGTTGGTGAAAGAGTCTGATGTTCCAAAGACTGCCTTTCAAACTAGATATGGTCACTATGAATTTTTGGTGATGCCTTTTGGGCTCGCGAATGCACTTGCAGCCTTCATGGACCTGATGAATCATTTATTCTGGCCTTATCTCGATAAGTTTGTGGTTGTCTTCATAGACGACATTCTGATCTATTCTAAAGTCTCAACTTCCCATGAAGAACATCTTAGGATTATGCTTCAGACCCTCCGGGAAAAACAACTCTATGCTAAGTTCAGTAAATGTGAATTCTGGTTATTTGAAGTATCCTTTCTTAGTCATGTGATCTCTTCGGCGGGAATTCAAGTAGACCCAAAGAAGATCCAAGCAATTCTTGATTGGATTCCTCCGAAAATGTGGGAGAAGTTCATAGTTTTCTGGACCTTGCAGGCTACTACCGCAGATTCGTTAAGGGATTCTCATTGCTTGCAGCACCCTTAACAAAGCTTCTCCACAAGGATACTCATTTTGTGTGGACTGTTGATCAGCAAAGAAGTTTCGATCAGCTCAAGCAAGTCCTCACGCATGCCCTTGTCTTGGTATAACCCAAAACGGGCAAAGATTTCACCGTGTACAGTGATGTGTCCCACCTGGGATTAGGATGTGTTCTAGTGCAAGAAGAAAAATTTATAGCCTATGCCTCACGTCAACTCAAGCCTCACGAGCTAAATTACCCGACTCATGATCTGGAACTCACCACAGTTGTGTTTGCTTTGAAGATTTACCAGAATTATCTTTATGGTGAGAAGTATTACCTATACATTGATCACAAAAGCCTGAAGTACCTCTTGACCCAGAAAGAGTTAAATCTTCGTCAGTGCCGATGGATGGAATTGTTGAAAGATTATGATCTAGTTATTGACTACCATCCTGTTAAAGCCAATATGGTGGCTGATACTCTTAGCCGGAAACCCACTTCTTTCTTGAAATGCTTGAATGCTCACTTCCGACTCAAGAAGCATGGTAAATTTCTAGCCGAGTTAAGAGTCCATTCAACCATTGTATATCGAATCAGAGCACTCCAAGAAACCGATGAGGAGTTGCGACCTATCATTGCTAAGATCAAAGATAATCCGGATCCCGATTTTGCTATAAATTCCGAAGGCGTATTCTGTTTTCGCAACCGTATTTGTGTCCCAATGATGATGATCTTCGAACCAAATCCTAAATGAAGCTCATTCTAGCCCTTTCTCTGTTCACCCTGGAGTTATTAAAATGTACAAATATCTGAAGGAGATCTATTGGTGGTCCGGTATGAAGAATGAAATCATGTACTACGTAGCTAGGTGTTTAACTTGCCAACGGGTCAAAGCCGAGCACAAGGTACCTACGGGTCTTCTGCAGTACATTGAACTTTTGTAGTGGAAATAGGAGCGTATCACGATGGACTTCATAGGTGGTCTACCTTTGAATCCGAAGAAAAATGATGCCATTTGGGTCATTGTGGACCGATTCACCAAGTCAGCTCACTTCCTTCCAGCAAGAATGGATTTCAGCATGCCTAGGCTCGCGGAGTTGTACATCTGTGAAGTTTTTCATTTACACAGAATTTTGGTATCTATCATATCCGATCGTGAGCCACAATTTACGTCTCAGTTTTGGAGGACCTTATACGAGGCCTTAGGAACGCAAGTGCATCTTAGCACTACTTTCTATCCTCAAACTGACAGCCAATCTGAAAGAGTTATTCAGGTAACTCTCAACCCTCCTCTAAGTTATGTAAATAAGTGTTTGTACCAATCATGATTCTTCCTTGTAGATCTTAGAAGATATGCTTCGAGCCTATTTCATCGACTTCGAGAATACGTGGGAGAAATCCCTACCCTTGGTCAAGTTTGCTTACAACAACAGTTACCAGGCTTCCATTCAAATGGCTTCGTATGAAGCTCTCTATGGAAGGAGGTGTAGAACTCCACTTTGTTGGACTAAACTCGGTGAAGGAAAGGTGCTAGGCCCTGACTTACTTCGGGAAACTGAAGAAAGAACAACCATTATCCGTGATCGGCTTAAGGCTGTCTTCGACTGACACAAGTCCTATGCTGATCTAGGAATGAGAGATATTCAATACGAGGTTGGTGAGAAGGCATTCCTCAAAGTATCTACGTGGAAGAATATTCTTTGTTTCAGAAAGAAATGAAAGCTAAGTCCCCGCTTCATTGGTCCATTCGAGGTGATTGAAAAGGTTGGACCTGTTGCCTACCGATTAGCTCTCCCCGAGGAGTTAAGTCGGATTCACAACATCTTCTATGTATCTATGCTACGAAAGTACCGATCAGACCTTTCTCATGTGATCGAGCTAGAGTCTGTAGAAATCCAATCTAATCTGACATACGAGGAAGAACCTGTTCAGATCCTCGCACGAGAGACCAAGAGGCTTCGTAACAAGACTGTGCCCTTAGTGAAAGTTTTGTGGCAAAGTCATTCCGCAGAAGAAGCAACATGAAAGCCCGAGGAGACTATGCAGAAACAGTATCCTCATATGTTCGCCTAAAATGAAAATTCGAGGACGAATTTTCTTAAGGGGGAGAGTTGTCACACCCCGAAAATCGGTCTAGTCGGGGTTAGGTTTCGGTGATCAAATATTTTGTATTGGTTATATAACTAGCTCGATCTTATACCCAATTTGAAGCAATAAAGGTTATTTAGGCTAACTGTAACAGTTTATTATTATTATTAAATTTATTATTAAAAAATATCATAAGTGGGGGGACCCACAGCTAATTCCTTTAATTTGAAGGAAATGGTCGTGAATCCCCCACGTTGGGGATGATGCAGCACAAGGGACATAGGCAATGTTTACCTCCCACTATGTGGGCATGGGGGGGAATTATTCCTCAAAAAAATTACCACGGCCCCATAAACGTGGAGCATGGAGAAGGCAATTGGAAGCCGGCCATTGTGTATAAATAGGGGGAAGCCTTGCGCAATATATAGAGAAAAAGTAAGGAACAAATAAATCGGTTCAGTGATAGGTTGGTAAGCTCGAGTTTTTTAGTTTAATAAATTCGAGTCCTTGCTATCGATTGGGTAAGCTCGACTCTTTGGTTAATATTTCCATATTGATTTGATGTCGTTTTGTCGATTCTAACCAATTCCTGTTGATTAACCTAGCTTAAGAGGTTGATCAAGAACAATTGTCATCTCTTCCGAAAGCCAAGGATAAAGAAGCTATTATCTGAGAGTCTTAAAAACATCAGGTTGTCGAGGTGAGTGTAGTTGTGTCAAGGGATAGGCTCGGTGCCATCCCGTTGCATTATTTTGTGGTTATGCTTGTATTTGTTTAAGGGCTCACGTAAAGCAACTATGTTGAATTTGATTGGCAAATTCGGTAAGTGCCTTGCATTGTTTTGATATGCACAAACATGACTATGATATGATACACGTATGTGATATATGAAAATGATATGAAATGTTACATGATATGGAGCTAAGGCTCATTTTGATATTTGATATGATATGACTTGAAAAAAATTATGGACTATGTGAATTTGGGCAATTATGGACATTAGATACAATTGGCATGCCATAGGATTATTGAGCACGGTTAAGTAAGAGAGGACTACGGTCCAGGGCTACGACCTATATGTGGGGGAAATAAGGTTGGCTGTGTAAGGGATATATCTCTGGAGCTACGGCTCAAGGGCTACGGCCCACTCTCTGTTATATGTGTTGGTGTACAGGGGAATCCGTGTATCCAATGGTACCTAATGTGATTTGTGCCTATGAATTGTGTTACAACATTATGATTATGAATATGAAAGCATGAAAATAAGTGAAATAAGCATGAATTGTGTATAGCGTTTTATGCCTACTTGTATATTTGATTTTCATGCATTTCATAATATTGATCATCTATTGTAATTGTTATAACTACCTCACTAGGCTATGTAAGCCTAACATTTGTGTCTCGTGCATTTTCAGGACCGAGATCAATTCTGAGCCTGGATCGTGTTGTTGCGGTTGCAAGTCACGTCCCTACCATATATGTATGTTATCTTTTGCTATAAAATCCTAGTGAAGTGGCATATGGACCAACTTATTTTGTATAAGCCTTTCTAGGATTGTACGATGACTTGGTAATATGGTTTTGGTGTATGCTTAGAATGACTAGATTTGAATAGGTTGAAAAAAGTGCCTAAAATGAGCCTAAGGTGAAAACTTGGTAAATGGATTTCGAATGCCCTAAAATTTGACATACCAATAGAAACATCAATAGAAACATGGTTTATAAGTGTCCTGGTCAAATTTGGTAAATTTAGTTAAGTCACAAAATTGATTTTCGTAAAAAGCCTCAAATTAGTTTAGTTTGCTTGGTAAATCGATAGGTTCTGATAATGAAACCCTTAGATCTATAATTTGAGAGTTTAATTTCAATTGGTAATATGAAATCAGATTAAAATCAATAACTAGTAAAAATTTACAATTTAGTCCCTAAGGTTAAGAAATGTTTAAAATTGACCCAAACTCTGATTAAGTTTAGTAACAAACAAAGTGGATAAGTCTTAAGAATAATCAAAATGATACTTAGATTAGGTTTTAAACTCTTAAACATTTTCTGAACCTTCGATTAGTATTTCGATAACACTATCCAATCTGAATCCTTACCAGACCGAGAATGGGGTGTTACATTAGTCACACTAGTATAGTGCATCTAATGTTTCGTGATATCTTAAGTAGACTATTATAAATAATAATTATGATATCCCATATCAATTTATTTGAGAATGGCCATGAATTTTCTAGTCTCACTCAATCAAGTGGCCTATGATATTACTCCTATTATGTAGGATGGGCAAATCCTATCTTTATCAACCATATTTCGCTACATAGATTATGACATATCCAATATCAGTCTTTATAGTGTAGTCAATTACGACACACGTTTGACTGTATCAAAATATGTCACTCACGATGTTAAAATAATGATGATCTCAAGTTTGAGTATCATACATGTAGTTATCACCATAAGCAATATTGTGACTGTCACATAATAATCCAAAAATCATGCTCACAGCGGGTCAGTCCAGAATGTTGTTCCCTAACACGTACTTATGTATTGATTTTGACATCTTCATGTCAATGACAACACTTTGTCATCAATCAACTACATATTAGTCTTAATACATTATTGTTGTCCAAGCCCACAATAATTCTTGACTAAGGACATTCAAGAATAACAATATTATTCTAAGGACTTTATTATAATTGAGTTTATTTATTTATAGACACGAATAAGGCTGAAATAATAATAATGGCTTTATATTAATAAACAAGATAAAATAAGTATGTCTTTTACAACTATCTCATGATTGGTCTTTGGGCATACTCCAACAATCTCCTACTAGCACTAAGACCAATCACTCATGTATCTAATACCAAGAGACTTAGTGTGACGTTCATTCTTCTACTATGTCAGAGGCTTTGTCAGTGGATCGGTGATATTGTCATCTGTTGGTACTTTGCATATTTCTACATCTCTTCGATCAATGATTTCACAAATGAGATGGTAACGCCTAAGTATGTGTTGGAATCCTTTGGTGAGATCTGGGTTCTTTTGCCTGTGTTATGGCTTCGTTGTTGTCACAAAGTAGATCTATAGCATTTGATATGCTAGGCACTACCCCGAGTTCAGATATGAACATTTTGATCCAAACAACCTCTTTTGCAGTATCGCTTGCTGCAATATACTCAGCTTTTGTTGTAGAATCTGCTACTGTATCTTGCTTTGAACTTTTCCAGCTTACAGTACCTCCATTAAGGCAAAACAAAAAACCCGATTGCGATCGAGAATCATCCTTATTAGTTTGGAAGCTTGCATCAGTATAACCTTTTATACTTAGCTCTTCCTCACCACCATACATAAGGAATGTATCCTTAGTTCTTCTTAAGTACTTAAGGATGTTTTTTACTGCAACCCAATGACCTTCACTGGGATCTACTTGGAATCGACTTGTCATACTTAGTGCATATGATACATCCGAACGTGTACATAGCATGGCATACATGATAGATCCAATGGCCGAAGCATATGGAATCTTACTCATGCGCTCTCTCTCTTGAGGTGTTGAAGGACACATTTCCTTTGAGACCAAAATACAATGTCTCATAGGTAAGAATTCTCTTTTAGATTCTTCCATACTGAATTTTTTTAGTACTTTATCTATGTATGTATTTTGACTTAGTTCTAGAAGTCGTCTTGATATATCTCTATAGATCTTGACTCCTAATATGTAGGTTGCTTCACCCAAGTTTTTCATAGTAAAACATTTTCCTAACCAAGTCTTTCTGATTGTAAGGTAGGTATGTCATTTCCTATTATTAGTATGTCATCCATATACAATACCAAGAATGTAATAGTTCTCCCACTAGTTTTCTTGAAAACACATGGCTTATCTTCATTTTTAATGAAACCAAACTCTTTGATTGCCTCATTAAAACAAAGATTCCAACTTCGAGAAGCTTGCTTCAACCCATAAATGGATCTTTGTAGCTTGCATACTTTTAGGGCATCTTTTGGATCGACAAAACCCTCAAATTGTGTCATGTACACATCCTCATCTAATTATCCATTAAAAGCAGTTTTGACATCCATTTGCCGATTTCATAATCATAATATGTAGCTATTGCAAGCAATATCCAGATAGATTTAAACATAGCAACATAGGAAAAGGTTTCATCATAGTCTATACCATGAATTTGGCGAAATCCCTTAGCGACCTATCACCCTTTGTATGTTTGTATATTTCCATCCATGTCGGTTTTCTTTTTGAAAACCCATTTGCACCCTATGGGCTTAATTCCTTCGGGTGGGTCAACCAAAGTCCATACTTGGTTTTCGGACAAGGAATCCGTCTTGGCTTCTAGCCATTTCTCAGAGTCTGGGCTCTCCACTGCTTCCCGATAAGTCCTAGGCTCATCTTGGTCCATGAGAAGATCATCTCCGTGCAATGTGACAAGAAATCCATTTTCTCAGGCGCATTGCGTTCTCTCATATACCTTCACAATGGTTGTTTTCAAGAACAATTGGATGTTCCTCAACTATTTGTGGAACTTGTTGTTGTTCATTCTCTGGTTCAGTGATCTATGGTTGATCTTGAATTTCCTCAAGTTCAATATTTCTCCCACTTCTTTTTCTGAAAATAAATTCTCTTTCAAGGAAGACTCTCGTTCGAGCAACAAACACTTTGTTCTCAGATGGATTGAAGAAATAGTATCCTTTTGTTTCTTTATGATACCCTACAAAATTACACTTATAAGATTTAGGTTCGAGTTTTGTAGACATCTGATGTTTAACATAAACTTCGCATCCCCAAATTTTCATAAAAGACATACTAGGACGTTTCCTAGTCCACATTTCATATGGTGTCTTTTGAACCGATTTAGATGGAACATGATTTAGTGTGAAAGCAATTGTTTCTAGCGCATGTTCCCAAAAAGAAGTTGGAAGATCAGCATGACTCATCATTGACCGAACCATGTCTAACAATGTTCGATTTCTCCTTTTAGAGACTCCATTGTGTTGTGGAGTACTTGGAGGTGTAAGTTGTGAGACAATCCCACATCCTTTAAGAAGTTCACCAAACTCTAGGCTTAAGTATTCTCCTCCTCGATCTGATCGAAGAGCTTTGATACTCTTTCCTGATTGGTTTTGTACTTTATTCTTAAATTCCTTGAACTTTTCAAGGGCTTCAGATTTATGATGCATTAGGTAAACGTACCCATATCTATTGAAGTCGTTAGTGAAAGTAATGAAGTATTGAAACCCTCATCTGGCTTGTGTATTCATCGGTCCATATACATCACTATGTATTAGACCTAATAAATCACTTGCTCGTTCGTTTTTACCGTCAAACGGTGATTTGGTCATTTTTCCCATTAAGCAAGGTTCACAAATATCTAATTGTTCGAAAACAAAAGAATCCAAAAATCCATCTTTATGAAGTTTTCATATGCATTTCTCACTTATATGACCCAAGCGACAATGCCAGAGATAAGTTTGATTAGAGTCATTTGTTTTTTATCTTTTCGTATTTATGTTATATATGGAATTGTCTTGATCTAAGATATAGAGGTCATTGATTAATTGAGCCGTACCATTAAAAACATTTTTGAGGGAAAAAGAACAACTATTATTCTTAATAATAATCTCAAAACTAATCTTGTCCAAACAAGAAATTGAAATAATATCTTTAGTCAAACTAGGTGCGAAATAACAATCCTCTAAATCTAAAACAGGTCCACTAGGTAATGACAAAGTATATGTTCCTATAGCTAATGCAGAAACTCTTGCTCCATTTCCAACTCGCGAGTCCACATCTCCTTTTTCCAATTTTCTACTCTTTTTTAGTCCCTGTACACATAAGTACAAATGTCGGAACCAAAGTCGGTATCTAATACCCAAGAAGTAGATGTTGATATATTAATATCAATAACATAAATACCTGATCCGAACTGTCAATTTTCTCTTGCCTTCTTGATGTCCTCAAGATAGACATGGCGATTTCTCTTCCAATGTCCAACATTGTTGCAATGGAAACACTTTCCTTCTTTTGCAAATCCTCATTTGGGGTTTCATTGCAGCCTTTCCTTTGTTGGGCTTTCGCTTTGCCTTGGTTTTGGGCTTTCCTTTTATGTTATCTTTTTGGACCATCGAATAGGTTTGCAGCCAACCTTTTTCATGTTGTTCTCTGTTTGTTCATAACAGACCAAGCAATTGGGCAACGATTTGTCAATTTCATTCATATTGAAATTAAGAACAAACTGACTAAAACTATTCGACAACGATTGCAGGATAACATTAGTAGCCAATTCAACACTTAGAGGGAAGCTCAACTTTTCCGTGGTCCGAATATACCCTATCATTTTGAGAACATGTACACCTATCATTTTGAGAACATGAGTTCCTATTGGAGTTCCTCAACTATCTTGCATCAAAACAAAGCCTTAGAGGTCTCATACCTCTCTTGACGAGCTTGCCCTCATATAATTCCTTAAGATTTTTAACCATCTCATAGGGAACCATATCCTCATGTTGCTTCAAGCTCGGGGTCATGGTCACAAGCATCAAACAACCGACATCTACCATGTCACTTGAGTATTTTTCAAAGGCTTCCAATTCATCTTTAGAGGCATCATTTGCTGGCTTTTTAGGGATAGGTTCTTGATGACTGTTAGTTTTTCGTTATTGGTTGGGGACAATCTTCAAATTGCAGAACCAGTCAAGGAAGTTCAAGCCATTTAATTTGTCCTTCTCAAGGACGGATCGCAATGATAATGCGTTTTCCATAAATCTACAATGATAAAATATGTTTTATAAGTACCTACTTTTCAAGTTTTTAAAGTAATAACGTTCCCACTATCAAAAACCCTCAAAATCAAAAAATTTGCTAAAAGTATTTATAGTGGGTAAGGATCCATATTTCATTTTATTCTAAGTCAGCTTTGGCATTACTCCTAGAATTCAATTATTTAGGTAAGCAACACTTGCTAATTACATCTCATGTAATTCCTATATTTGATTTGTCCAAAACAAAAGTTCATATGGTCTAATAGAAAGAACAATAATAAGCGATTGCACCGGTAGGTAACTTATGTAAGAGAGGTGGTGGGTGGGCATGCTTAAATACCAAGTCTTTCAAAGAACCAATCCTAGATATGCACTTTCGTATTGTTTTCAATCACCAAAGTTCTTGAACAATCATTAGTCTTTAGGTTTCTAATCTTATTAGAACATCCTAGTTTAGCCAATATTACTACCATTGAATATCACTTGCTTATTCTTCGCGTTTAACCAGGATAGATCTAAGTATTTTGCTTTGGCAAAACCTATATGGTACCTATCAAGGTTTTAACGAGGGCTAATATTGGATGACTAATTTTAATTAAATATGAAGGGTTTTTTGTTATATTAATCTCACCATTCTATTATGATCTAATCGGTTACCATCATGCTAAAAAAACATACATTGTATCACATACATGTAAAGCAGTAAATATAAATATAATGGTTATAACCCTTAAAACTAAGCTGGCCCATCCCAAGCCAATGGGAGAACCAAAATTACTAAAGATAGAACTTGCTTCTCAAGCACCTAATCCACCTTTGATCGGCCCATCAGTCTGCTCTTTTGGTCCACGCTTTCTCCGTAAATATTACAATTTTTCAGAAACTCATTTTACATACGAGGGAGTAAGATGAGAAGAGAATTACAATAGAAGAAAGAAAGGCACGACACGCAGGCCGTATTTATATAAAACCAAAGTAAATAGGCTATTTGGGCTATAACCATGCATTTCAAACACCGTGCATATCATCCAAAATATACACATGTTTTATCTTGCTAATTAAGATTACCTAAATAGTTCCTACGACCTTTGTTGCCTACACGATGGGCGGATCTAGGGTCGTCTGCGGGTCTACCCGTTTGACACGACAAGTATCAAGCGTTTGCAAATACCGTATGAATCGATCACGTGAAACCTCATATGTAACACAATTTCTGACTATTTTAGTTTAAGTTTTTCTTTCTGATTTTGCAAACCTGCATCCATAGTTGCGAACCCATTTTCCAATTTTTGCTTTAGGCAAAAGCGTTTGTTTAAATAAATAATAATAATATTAAACGTGCCATAAATGTTCAATGATCAACTTATCGTAAACACGACTAGTATTGAACATTTACATCGAGAGTTTGAAACTATTGTACAATACAATTTGCCTACTACACAATTGGTTTCAGGTGATGGCTGTACAACAAAATTGTATCAGAAAATGAGGACGCTGCCAGATCTCGGCTACTCAGCATGAACGAAGATTGACATTGACTTTTCGAACATCAAACCAAACCTACTTACTTGCATTATATGACCTCAATTAATTAGGGATGAACTTACCTAATTGTCATTGACATTTCTTAAAATATACACTTATCGTCCAGTCAAGATGGGACTAGTGATTGTTTTTGACAAAAAGTTATTCGATGATTCACGGTGGAGCAGAATATGCTATCAACCCAAGTGAAAGTGGGGACCAAGTGTCGAACTAATACCCTCATATTAGAAATTTATACTATCTTTATCAACCATATTTCGCTACATAGATTATGAC
This sequence comes from Hibiscus mutabilis, assembly GCA_019671005.1. Taxonomy (NCBI): domain Eukaryota; kingdom Viridiplantae; phylum Streptophyta; class Magnoliopsida; order Malvales; family Malvaceae; genus Hibiscus; species Hibiscus mutabilis. Next base: position 53,792,598 of record CM033718.1, on the reverse strand, counting down.
ATATCCAATATCAGTCTTTATAGTGTAGTCAATTACGACACACGTTTGACTGTATCAAAATATGTCACTCACGATGTTAAAATAATGATGATCTCAAGTTTGAGTATCATACATGTAGTTATCACCATAAGCAATATTGTGACTGTCACATAATAATCCAAAAATCATGCTCACAGCGGGTCAGTCCAGAATGTTGTTCCCTAACACGTACTTATGTATTGATTTTGACATCTTCATGTCAATGACAACACTTTGTCATCAATCAACTACATATTAGTCTTAATACATTATTGTTGTCCAAGCCCACAATAATTCTTGACTAAGGACATTCAAGAATAACAATATTATTCTAAGGACTTTATTATAATTCAGTTTATTTATAGATACACAGAATAAGGCTGAAATAATAATAATGGCTTTATATTAATAAACAAGATAAAATAAGTATGTCTTTTACAACTATCTCATGATTGGTCTTTGGGCATACTCCAACAATCTCCTACTAGCACTAAGACCAATCACTCATGTATCTAATACCAAGAGACTTAGTGTGACGTTCATTCTTCTACTATGTCAGAGGCTTTGTCAGTGGATCGGTGATATTGTCATCTGTTGGTACTTTGCATATTTCTACATCTCTTCGATCAATGATTTCACAAATGAGATGGTAACGCCTAAGTATGTGTTGGAATCACTGGTGAGATCTGGGTTCTTTTGCCTGTGTTATGGCTTCGTTGTTGTCACAAAGTAGATCTATAGCATTTGATATGCTAGGCACTACCCCGAGTTCAGATATGAACATTTTGATCCAAACAACCTCTTTTGCAGTATCGCTTGCTGCAATATACTCAGCTTTTGTTGTAGAATCTGCTACTGTATCTTGCTTTGAACTTTTCCAGCTTACAGTACCTCCATTAAGGCAAAACAAAAAACCCGATTGCGATCGAGAATCATCCTTATTAGTTTGGAAGCTTGCATCAGTATAACCTTTTATACTTAGCTCTTCCTCACCACCATACATAAGGAATGTATCCTTAGTTCTTCTTAAGTACTTAAGGATGTTTTTTACTGCAACCCAATGACCTTCACTGGGATCTACTTGGAATCGACTTGTCATACTTAGTGCATATGATACATCCGAACGTGTACATAGCATGGCATACATGATAGATCCAATGGCCGAAGCATATGGAATCTTACTCATGCGCTCTCTCTCTTGAGGTGTTGAAGGACACATTTCCTTTGAGACCAAAATACAATGTCTCATAGGTAAGAATTCTCTTTTAGATTCTTCCATACTGAATTTTTTTAGTACTTTATCTATGTATGTATTTTGACTTAGTTCTAGAAGTCGTCTTGATATATCTCTATAGATCTTGACTCCTAATATGTAGGTTGCTTCACCCAAGTTTTTCATAGTAAAACATTTTCCTAACCAAGTCTTTACAGACTGTAAGGTAGGTATGTCATTTCCTATTATTAGTATGTCATCCATATACAATACCAAGAATGTAATAGTTCTCCCACTAGTTTTCTTGAAAACACATGGCTTATCTTCATTTTTAATGAAACCAAACTCTTTGATTGCCTCATTAAAACAAAGATTCCAACTTCGAGAAGCTTGCTTCAACCCATAAATGGATCTTTGTAGCTTGCATACTTTTAGGGCATCTTTTGGATCGACAAAACCCTCAAATTGTGTCATGTACACATCCTCATCTAATTATCCATTAAAGAAAGCAGTTTTGACATCCATTTGCCAGATTTCATAATCATAATATGTAGCTATTGCAAGCAATATCCAGATAGATTTAAACATAGCAACATAGGAAAAGGTTTCATCATAGTCTATACCATGAATTTGGCGAAATCCCTTAGCGACCTATCACCCTTTGTATGTTTGTATATTTCCATCCATGTCGGTTTTCTTTTTGAAAACCCATTTGCACCCTATGGGCTTAATTCCTTCGGGTGGGTCAACCAAAGTCCATACTTGGTTTTCGGACAAGGAATCCGTCTTGGCTTCTAGCCATTTCTCAGAGTCTGGGCTCTCCACTGCTTCCCGATAAGTCCTAGGCTCATCTTGGTCCATGAGAAGATCATCTCCGTGCAATGTGACAAGAAATCCATTTTCTCAGGCGCATTGCGTTCTCTCATATACCTTCACAATGGTTGTTTTCAAGAACAATTGGATGTTCCTCAACTATTTGTGGAACTTGTTGTTGTTCATTCTCTGGTTCAGTGATCTATGGTTGATCTTGAATTTCCTCAAGTTCAATATTTCTCCCACTTCTTTTTCTGAAAATAAATTCTCTTTCAAGGAAGACTCTCGTTCGAGCAACAAACACTTTGTTCTCAGATGGATTGAAGAAATAGTATCCTTTTGTTTCTTTATGATACCCTACAAAATTACACTTATAAGATTTAGGTTCGAGTTTTGTAGACATCTGATGTTTAACATAAACTTCGCATCCCCAAATTTTCATAAAAGACATACTAGGACGTTTCCTAGTCCACATTTCATATGGTGTCTTTTGAACCGATTTAGATGGAACATGATTTAGTGTGAAAGCAATTGTTTCTAGCGCATGTTCCCAAAAAGAAGTTGGAAGATCAGCATGACTCATCATTGACCGAACCATGTCTAACAATGTTCGATTTCTCCTTTTAGAGACTCCATTGTGTTGTGGAGTACTTGGAGGTGTAAGTTGTGAGACAATCCCACATCCTTTAAGAAGTTCACCAAACTCTAGGCTTAAGTATTCTCCTCCTCGATCTGATCAAGAGCTTTGATACTCTTTCTGATTGGTTTTGTACTTTATTCTTAAATTCCTTGAACTTTTCAAGGGCTTCTGATTTATGATGCATTAGGTAAACGTACCCATATCTATTGAAGTCGTTAGTGAAAGTAATGAAGTATTGAAACCCTCATCTGGCTTGTGTATTCATCGGTCCATATACATCACTATGTATTAGACCTAATAAATCACTTGCTCGTTCGTTTTTACCGTCAAACGGTGATTTGGTCATTTTTCCCATTAAGCAAGGTTCACAAATATCTAATTGTTCGAAAACAAAAGAATCCAAAAATCCATCTTTATGAAGTTTTCATATGCATTTCTCACTTATATGACCCAAGCGACAATGCCAGAGATAAGTTTGATTAGAGTCATTTGTTTTTTATCTTTTCGTATTTATGTTATATATGGAATTGTCTTGATCTAAGATATAGAGGTCATTGATTAATTGAGCCGTACCATTAAAAACATTTTTGAGGGAAAAAGAACAACTATTATTCTTAATAATAATCTCAAAACTAATCTTGTCCAAACAAGAAATTGAAATAATATCTTTAGTCAAACTAGGTGCGAAATAACAATCCTCTAAATCTAAAACAGGTCCACTAGGTAATGACAAAGTATATGTTCCTATAGCTAATGCAGAAACTCTTGCTCCATTTCCAACTCGCAGGTCCACATCTCCTTTTTCCAATTTTCTACTCTTTTTTAGTCCCTGTACATAAGTACAAATGTCAGAACCAAAGTCGGTATCTAATACCCAAGAAGTAGATGTTGATATATTAATATCAATAACATAAATACCTGATCCGAACTGTCAATTTTCTCTTGCCTTCTTGATGTCCTCAAGATAGACATGGCAGTTTCTCTTCCAATGTCCAACATTGTTGCAATGGAAACACTTTCCTTCTTTTGCAAATCCTCATTTGGGTTTCATTGCAGCCTTTCCTTTGTTGGGCTTTCGCTTTGCCTTGGTTTTGGGCTTTCCTTTTATGTTATCTTTTCAGACCATCAGAATAGGTTTGCAGCCAACCTTTTTCATGTTGTTCTCTGCTGTTCATAACAGACCAAGCAATTGGGGCAACGATTTGTCAATTTCATTCATATTGAAATTAAGAACAAACTGACTAAAACTATTCGACAACGATTGCAGGATAACATTAGTAGCCAATTCAACACTTAGAGGGAAGCTCAACTTTTCCAGGGTCTGAATATACCCTATCATTTTGAGAACATGTACACCCTATCATTTTGAGAACATGAGTTCCTATTGGAGTTCCCTCAACTATCTTGCATCAAAACAAAGCCTTAGAGGTCTCATACCTCTCTTGACGAGCTTGCCCCTCATATAATTCCTTAAGATTTTTAACCATCTCATAGGGAACCATATCCTCATGTTGCTTCTGAAGCTCAGGGGTCATGGTCACAAGCATCAAACAACCGACATCTACCATGTCACTTGAGTATTTTTCAAAGGCTTCCAATTCATCTTTAGAGGCATCATTTGCTGGCTTTTTAGGGATAGGTTCTTCGATGACTGTTAGTTTTCGTTATTGGTTGGGGACAATCTTCAAATTGCAGAACCAGTCAAGGAAGTTCAAGCCATTTAATTTGTCCTTCTCAAGGACGGATCGCAATGATAATGCGTTTTCCATAAATCTACAATGATAAAATATGTTTTATAAGTACCTACTTTTCAAGTTTTTAAAGTAATAACGTTCCCACTATCAAAAACCCTCAAAATCAAAAAATTTGCTAAAAGTATTTATAGTGGGTAAGGATCCATATTTCATTTTATTCTAAGTCAGCTTTGGCATTACTCCTAGAATTCAATTATTTAGGTAAGCAACACTTGCTAATTACATCTCATGTAATTCCTATATTTGATTTGTCCAAAACAAAAGTTCATATGGTCTAATAGAAAGAACAATAATAAACAGTGCACCAGGTAGGTAACTTATGTAAGAGAGGTGGTGGACTGGGCATGCTTAAATACCAAGTCTTTCAAAGAACCAATCCTAGATATGCACTTTCGTATTGTTTTCAATCACCAAAGTTCTTGAACAATCATTAGTCTTTAGGTTTCTAATCTTATTAGAACATCCTAGTTTAGCCAATATTACTACCATTGAATATCACTTGCTTATTCTTCGCGTTTAACCAGGATAGATCTAAGTATTTTGCTTTGGCAAAACCTATATGGTACCTATCAAGGTTTTAACGAGGGCTAATATTGGATGACTAATTTTAATTAAATATGAAGGGTTTTTTGTTATATTAATCTCACCATTCTATTATGATCTAATCGGTTACCATCATGCTAAAAAAACATACATTGTATCACATACATGTAAAGCAGTAAATATAAATATAATGGTTATAACCCTTAAAACTAAGTGGCCCATCCCAAGCCAATGGGAGAACCAAAATTACTAAAGATAGAACTTGCTTCTCAAGCACCTAATCCACCTTTGATCGGCCCATCAGTCTGCTCTTTTGGTCCACGCTTTCTCCGTAAATATTACAATTTTTCAGAAACTCATTTTACATACGAGGGAGTAAGATGAGAAGAGAATTACAATAGAAGAAAGAAAGGCACGACACGCAGGCCGTATTTATATAAAACCAAAGTAAATAGGCTATTTGGGCTATAACCATGCATTTCAAACACCGTGCATATCATCCAAAATATACACATGTTTTATCTTGCTAATTAAGATTACCTAAATAGTTCCTACGACCTTTGTTGCCTACACGGTCTGGCAGATCTAGGGCCGTCTGGTCTACCCGTTTGACACGACAAGTATCAAACGTTTGCAAATACTGTCTGGAACTGATCACGTGAAACCTCATATGTAACACAATTTCCTGACTATTTTAGTTTAAGTTTTTCTTTACAGTTTTGCAAACCTGCATCCATAGTTGCGAACCCATTTTCCAATTTTTGCTTTAGGCAAAACGTTTGTTTAAATAAATAATAATAATATTAAACGTGCCATAAATGTTCAATGATCAACTTATCGTAAACACGACTAGTATTGAACATTTACATCGAGAGTTTGAAACTATTGTACAATACAATTTGCCTACTACACAATTGGTTTCAGGTGATGGCTGTACAACAAAATTGTATCAGAAAATGAGGACGCTGCCAGATCTCGGCTACTCAGCATGAACGAAGATTGACATTGACTTTTCGAACATCAAACCAAACCTACTTACTTGCATTATATGACCTCAATTAATTAGGGATGAACTTACCTAATTGTCATTGACATTTCTTAAAATATACACTTATCGTCCGTCAAGATGGGACTAGTGATTGTTTTTGACAAAAAGTTATTCGACGGTTACGAATTGGAGCAGAATATGCTATCAACCCAAGTGAAAGTGGGGACCAAGTGTCGAACTAATACCCTCATATTAGAAATTTATCAAAACCCAATTTTGTTAGACCATAATAGAATAGAAATCAATAAGTATTATTGCCAATTGAATTAATATGATGTAATTGTGGAAAGTTGGGAAACGCCGGTACACCCCATGGAACAACAAAAAAGTTATCTGGCGTATTCCACCAGTGATCCATGTACAAGGGACGAATTCGGGGTGATAAAGGATGAAATGTTACCTTAATAAATCTGGAATCTGGAAATTCGTAGGAAATTCGATATAACCAAATTGAATTCGAGTTGTCACAATAGCGTTCCGACTCTACACAGTCCACCCGAATGAAACAGACAATATTTTCTCTTCTCTAACTATTAGAGAAGTTTTTCAAAAAACGAGGGATGATTGGCTGCTAGACCTTATGCCTTTATGTAGCATTTAAAAACCTAATTCTAATTAAATTTGAATACTTAAATATACAATATATTTAAACGGATATAATTAAATATGTAGAATATGATTCTACTTTAATTAGGTTTCTTTTAGATATATATATATATACTTTAATAATATTTGATAATTACAATAACTTATAAAATATTAACATATATATATATAAAAAAATTATCCATAATTACAATAATTATGACAATTTCGGTTTCTCACTAATTACGTATACAACAAGTTTGTACACAAGCTGTCTAATCGATTTTTGTTCGTTTCAATAATAGGGTGTGACCCTTGTAGGTTCATGTAATGTTAGCAGTAATATCCAGAACAATTCTAATATTACAAGCAATGAGTGGCATCTAGCAATACATCATTGCTACCTAAGTTACATGAAATCATGGTTCGATTTAACCTTTTTTCCGTGATTAAAGTCTTTTATGTGTTTCATCCTTTTGTCCTCATATCTAGATCGGACACAAGTCATGGATTAGTCACACTTGTATAGTCCATCTAATGTTTCTTGATATTTTGAGTAGACTATTATAAACAAATAATTATGATATCCCATATCAATTTATTCGAGCATGGCTATGCATTTTCTAGTCTCACTCAATCAAGTGGCCTATGATATTACTCCTATTATGTAGGAGGGACAAATCATATCTTGATCAACTATATTTTGCTACATGGATTATGGCATATCCAATATTAGTCTTTATAGTGTAGTCAATTACAACACACATTTGACTGTATCAAAATATGTCACTCACGATGTTCAAATAATGATGATCTCAAGTTTGAGGATCATACATGTAATTATCACCATAAGCAATGTTGTGACTGTCACATAATAATCCAAGAAACATACTTATAGCGGGTCAGTCCAGTATGTTGTTCCCTAACACATACTTACGTATTGATTTTGACATCTCCATGTCAATGACAACACTTTGTCATCAATCAACTACATATTAGTGTTAATGCATTATTGTTGTCTAAGCCTACAATAATTCTTGACTAAGGACATTCAAGAATAACTATATTATTCTAAGGACTTTATTATAATTCAGTTTATTTATAGATACACAGAATAAGACTGAAATAATAATAATAATGGCTTTATATTAATAAACAAGATAAAATAAGTATGTCTTTTACAACCATCTCATGATTGGTCTTTGGGCATACTCCAACAAGTGTAAACTTAGATAGGGTTCGTGAAGAAGCTACCCTTATTACCTCAAAAGGTTGTACTGGTGAGATTCCATCCAATTTTAATTGTAGTAAGAGGAAAAGAAATGGGTGATTTCAAATTCCCTCGTCGTCTCTGGTTTGACGGAGGGAGAAAGTTGTTTGCACTTTAAGCATAAGTCAAAAAGGAGAATGGATATTGGTAATGTTCTGCCATGGTCTTGAGGTGGAATGAAATGTTTTTAGTTACATATGCATTGCAGCTTATTAACGTTTTTCATTCTTTTATACGTGTGTCGTTAGGGCGGCAACTTCAATACCGGTTGCGCCGCTATGTGTGGCCAATGGCGACTTGCTGGGATTGTGGGGATCAAAAAAAATGATGTCCTCAGGTGTTTCTAGCAGCGGGAACGTGATTTTACCCTGTTCTTTGAGTAAAGCTGAGTTTGGCAATTTTGATATTTAGCTTGCAATCAGGTTTTGTTTATTCGACTTATTTGCAGGTTTGACGGTTACGAACTCTATTGTTGTTTGCTGCTCCGCCAAAGACAAGCACCCTGTGGATTTTACTATGATGGCTCCCATGGGGCCTTTGTTTTCTACTATTTTTCCTTATTAAAGTGGCGAGACCCTTGTCCCATAGAATACGTTTTACCCTTTGAGGGGTTTACCAGAGTCAAAAAATTGGTTCCACCCTGAATCTATTGCCAGAAGATTGTTTGAGTTTTATTTGGGTAGTCGTGGCACTTCTCTACCTTGTTCTGATATTAGGATGAGCGTTGAGGGGGTTGGGGTCTCTTTTAGAAATTATGTTGCATTTAAATTAACATGGAAAGGAACACAAATGCCCTTCTCGAGGAAAATGTTAAGCTGTGTTTGCAAGTGGGAGGTTACGTCTATCTTCTTGAGGAGAACACCAAGTTGCGCTCGCAGGTTGAGAAATATACTGCTCAATTAAAAGAGCTGCGGGAAAAGCATGAGGCAGATGTTTGGGTGCGGGTAGGGAACTTACACAGAAAACAAAAAAGATTACTGAGAAAAGAGAGAAAGTGACCGTGCTCTTAGGATTAAGGAGAAGTTGCTTGAGGCCACGAAAGGGAGCTTTAAGAGTATGATTTGAGATCTTAAGGAATGGCTGAAGCGAGTAGAAAACGCAACAGATGAAAGCTTTGCAAATTTTGCTAGAAAGTTGGCAAAGCTTAAAGAATCACATAAGAATGAGATTATGGTGCTAAAGGCTATGCACGATGTTGTTATGGCAGAGAAAGTTAAGGCACCTACGAACACGACCTTTGCCTTTACGGTCAGAGTAATGGAAAGTCTCGGGATGTTGTCATCCTTAGCTTACAACTGTCGCAAGGTCTTTATGATGTTCGAGGTGTAGATTTTGGCATTCTTTGTGATGTAAATACATATTTCATCGTGGGAAACTCTTATGGGCCCTCATAGGACAGTTTTATTGTAAAGTATAGGGGCGTTATAGTCTCTTTCACCCTTGGTTCGACTACGTCCATTTCCCTAAGTGTCCACAATGACGCTGCGGGTATGAGAGATAGTGGTATTGCTCTGGTTGATTGTAGTAGGGGTGTATAATTGTTTTCGTTATATATTATTTATGCCTTTTATATGCAAAGGAAATTTTGAGTTATTTTGACTATTTTGCTATTTTTAGCCTAGTTGATATATGTTTTGAAGTAGTTTTCTCACTGCTAGTTGCGCTGCTACAATGAACTAGCTTTTGTCACTTGGATGGTGTCAGTTATACTTGCTAAATTTTGACATGGGTTTAAGGGACTGATATTGTAGTCTATTGCGTAGGACAAGATAGATGCTTGTTGTTTCAAAAAGACGGATATTGTGTGTGGATCTGTTTTATAACTATTATTCCTTACTGCTTAGCTTGCGGTGATTTAAACTATTTGGGGGCAGGTTGCAAAGAAAGAGAAAATATCTAGTTGGTAGTTAGAAGTGTATGCCTCTTTGTGTAATTTATTGATTGGAATTTTGGAAATTGCTTAACTTTAGTTGTGTACTCGACACTTTCTATGTCTGAGAATTAGTTAATGGTATTGGTAATTTTCCACATAGGTACGCTAAACGTCGTCGCTTGGTATGCCTATTGCCTTTTATATAAATAGGGTGCCCTAGGGTATGCTTTTTTTATAACCTATCCTATGGGTGATTTACTTTTCCTCATGTGATTTTTATTTTTATAGTTTTCTTGCACCGTTTTGAAAAGAAAATATATTTATAGAGGAAAGTGGTTTTCAGAAACCACTTTTAATAAATCTTGGGGGATTGATAGCTTTGTAGTTTGTAATATCAGGCGATGATATTTGGAAGGCTATAAGTAGCCATTTAGAGTGGGGTGTGGCAGAATTAGCGGAGGGGGATGTTTTTCATCCTCTAGGGCAACAAACCAAGTTTGCTCAAGAGATTGTAATATTTTGTATGCTCTGCCTATCGTTGGGATGGGTTCTTGTCCCCCAGTGAAGAGAGATTTATAGAGGGAATATTACAAAATTAGAATTACACTTGTACTTTGGTGTTCGTATTGTATTCCCTCCTTCTTTTTGTTTGTTCGCGTGTTTATCTTGTCTCTTTGACGAAGGTCAATACGACTGTTCTTTTGTCAATTATGGGTATGTGTACCATGATGATAGTCAAGTGTGACTCCGGTCAAAGATTTAGGGTGATGAAACCATTCATACACAAGTAGGTGCTTTGGAATGACACCAAGAAGGCTTTTATCACTAAGATTTGAAGTAAACATCTAGATTGCAGAATTTTTGTAAATTTGTATTGTTTTGGAATGTTCATAGTATACATTTCTATTGTTATGTATGTGTTTTTGGTTAGGTTGTCTCTTATTTCCTAGCGAACAAGAGACCTGTGGGCTTTGCTTTCTTTTGAGTTGTGTGTAACGACCTGAATTTTAGAATCCGAGAGTCGGGTTGAACCAAAGCTTGGGCTATGCGTTAGGTTTGAGTTTGAGCCGAGAGTTAGGCTTTTGGGAGCCCTTATGGTCTTGCTTATTGATGTTGGGCTTACAGGTTTATGCTTGTGAGCCTAAAGCTAAAGCTTGAATCTTTGTGTTTTGGGGTAAGAATCACAAATTTTGGGTTTGAGGCAAGTTGTTTAGCAATCAAAGATCTATATTTTGAGGTAAGAATCATTAAGTTTGGTGGAGGATGAGTTTTGGTGGGGGTTGAAGTGTAAGAATGGGAATGGAGGATTTGATCCTATTTCTTTTTGTAGAATCCTTCATTTTTTATATCTTAAGTTTCTAGCAACGTGGTAACTTGTTTTACAACATCCCTTGTAGTGAAAGAGGTGAGAGAACCGTCCAAGGAGCTTGGGAAGAGAAAGGTTTGAGGAGCTTGGTTAGAGGCTTCTTTCTCATCAAGGAATCAATGTTAGTACACTACTAACTCCCATGTATTCCTAGAAATCATCAATGTGATTGCTTGGTTGCTATATTGATAGATTGGTTGTTTGAAATGCTTGATCCTTCATTAATGGAAAATCCTAAATTTGGTGTTTAAATGATGTAAAAATGATAGAAAATCACCTAAACCATCTTCCATAACTTGTAGGCTTGTTTTGGGGTCTTACCTTGGGATATTGGAGGAAGGGATTTACGAACTCCAAAAATTGAATTATGGGCTTGAGTATCGATACGGGATGAACTTGTATTGATACCCTATGTTAATCGTGATGAAATCAGACAATTCTTGAAGGGCGTATCGATACACCTTAGGAGGGTATCGATACCCCTTGTTCCACGAGAATTCCAGTAGCCAAAATGCGTATTGGTATGCTTAAGAGCGTATCAATACCGATGGGCGTATCAGTATACGGTCATGTGTATCGATACGGGGTTGCTGGCTAACCCTTGCAGGTGCATAGCTTTGTATCGATACACCTTGTTGGGTGTCGATACCTTATGGGTGTATCAATACTCATAGGAGAGTATCGATATGCTTTGGGCAATTTGCCCAAAAAATACAAATTAAGTTCGAAGGACCTATAATTTGAGGACTAAGGCCCGATGGTCTTCTAAAGTGGTAAAACGAATAGTAAAATCGAGAAAATAAGTTTTACACCCCATACATGAGCTTATTGAGTATTAAATTAATAAAACCTTGGGTGATTTGTTTGTGTTGAAATAATAAGGATCCTTGGGAGATCGAATAAATGTTGTATGCCTTGTAAGGGCATTGTATGGTTGGGTACCTTGTTTGGTAGGATCCGGATACCCAAAGAGAGTGTTGCAACACATGGTTAGATGTGTTCCAAATGTACGTTCCCGAATTTGTGTGGCACTGGTCTCATTCGAAGATGCTCGACGAGAGATTCTGAGCATGAGTGTACATTCTCGAAGTTGTGTGGCACTGGGCCTCACCCAATAGTGTACGTTCCTAAAGTTGTGTGGCACCAGGCCACACTCTAGGTTAGTTGGTATGGTATACTATGGGCTATATGTGTGATGATATCTTTCATTGCTTTTCTATGTGTGTAGGAGGCTAGAGGTAGCGCCAATGTTTTCATTATTTATGCCATGTTATCATTCATAGCTATTTACTCATATTTATGATTTGTATGAATCATGGTTGAGTGGAAGTGTATCCACTAAGCTTCCTTAGCTCAACATTTGGAATTGTTGTTTTCGTTCGTAGGTTAGTAGGTTGACGTGCATCATCAGAGCGCCATCGGAGTAGGACTTCAGCATCGACTCGTGTCTGAGTACAATACTTAGATTATTTGGGCTATATATTCGTAGGACCCTATGTTGTATTGTAACTCTTATTTTGGATTTTTAACTTATGTGTCGAATACTTTTAATTATGTATTCTTAAATAGAGCTCTGATGTAATGTTTCAACTGGTTTATCAACTCTGAAATATTTAAACTTAATGGGTTTTATGAAATGAACTTGTTGGCTAAATCTAGTTGCAAAATTTTATAGTGTTGGGTTTTGGGCTTGAGGCCCAAATTGTGACATTCGAGTTGGGAATGCTACAATTGTGTGCTAATGACAAATGCGGTTTTTACTTGTTTTGGAGGTGCTGCTATTATTTTTACACGTGCTTTGTTTTATTTTGATATTACTTTCTCTTTATGGTGAAGGGAATAAACATTACTAAGTAAAATAAACAGGATTGTTTTGGTCGAAGGATAAAATTTTGCTTAGTATCAGAATTATTTTGGTATGTCCTTGTGATTTGGATAAGGGAGATTTGGTTTTCTTTAGCTGTGACATCAACCCGTATAGGCAAGAATCGTTTATGTGGTGGTTTCTTTTGCAGTTTATGATGTTTAACCTCGCATTTTGGTAGCTATTTTGATGTCGAAATGGATTTTGCCTTTTCTGTGGAAATGAATTTTGCGAAGGTAATTCCACCGTTTGGTGTGTGATGTCCTTATGGTTGTATTGGCCATTTAGCATATTTTATTGTGCCTTGTGATTTCATTGTAATGTTTTCCTAACTGTAATTGCGCTTTTTGATAGTTGCGCAGTATGTTTGAGGTGTGTTAGCTTTGTGGCGATTAAGACAACCCGAGGCAGGTCATGATGAAGATGGAAAGTTTTGAGTGGCTTTGACAGATGTATGGGACTATTCATGTATTTATTGATTAAAAGATTGGAGGTTGCATATTTTAAGTTGTTGTCGAGATTTGCGAATCTGGGAATTTAATTCTCATTTTGGGTCGTTCATATTGGAATTTGGAAAGTTAAAATTTTGCATCTCTATCCTCTACTATAAATTTACTTCCCGTAGGGCTTTGCTTTCAGAAGTTGATTTGCAAGTGGAGTACTCTCCCTTTTGTAGTTTTCCTATTGTACAACTTTAGTTGTATGATGTTGAGTGGTGAGAGAGATGAAAAACATGTTTACTGTGTTGGGTAGCGTTGGGAAACGCCAGTACACCCCATGGCGCAGCGAAAAAATTATCTAGCGTAATCTGCCAGTGATCCATGTACAAGGGACGAATTTATAGTGATAAAGGATGAAAACTTTACCTCAAGTAATCTGGAATTCCGCAATGAGTATAGAAGAATCCAAATCAAATCTGAGTCATCACAGCAGCGTTCTGACCTCTACGCAGTCCACCCGAATAAAACGAACAATTTTTCTCTTCTCTAACTGTTAGAGAGGATTTTTCGAAAAAACATATGTTGGCTGCTAGACCTTGTGCCTTTATATAGCATTTAAAAACCTCATTCTAATTAAATTCGGATTCTTTAAATATATAATATATTTAACCGAATATAATTAAATATGTAGAATTTGATTCTACTTTAATTAGGTTTCTTTTAGAGATATATATATTTAATAGTATTTGAGAATTACAATGACTTATCAAATATTAACATATATATAAAAACGAAATTATCCATAATTACAATAATTATAACAATTTCAGTTTCTCACTAATTGCGTGTACAACAAGTTTGTACACATGCTATCTAGTCGATATTTGTTCGTTTCAATCATAGGGTGTGACCCTTGTAGGTTCATGTAACGTAAGCAGTAATATCCAGAACAATTCTAATATTACAAGCAATGAGTAGCATCTAGCAATACATCATTGCTACCTAAGTTACATGAAATCATGGCTCGATTTAACCTTTTTTCGTGATTAACTTCTTTTATGTATTTCATCCTTTTGTCCTCACATCTAGATCGGAAACAAGTCATGGATTATTCACACTTGTATAGTCCAAGTTGACTATTATAAACGGATAACTATGATATCCCATATCAATTTATTCGAGCATGGCCATGTATTTTCTAGTCTCACTCAATCAAGTGGCCTATGATATTTCTCCTATTATGTAGGAAGGACAAATCCTATCTTGATCAACCATATTTCGCTACATGGATTGTGACATATCCAATATCAGTCTTTATAGTGTAGTCAATTACCACACACATTTGGTCGTATCAAAATATGTCACTCACGATGTTGAACTAATAATGATCTCAAGTTTGAGGATCTTACATGTAGTTATCACCATGAGCAATATTGTGACTGTCATATAATAATCCAAGAAACATGCTCATAGCGGGTCAGTCCAATATGTCGTTCCCTAACACATACTTATGTATTGATTTTGACATCTCTATGTCAATGACAACACTTTGTCATCAATCAACTACATATTAGTCTTAATACATTATTTTTGTCCAAGCCCACAATAATTCTCGACTAAGGACATTCAATAATAACTACATTATTCTAAGGACTTTATTATAATTCAGTTTATTTATAGATACACAGAATAAGACTGAAATAATAATAATGGCTTCTTATTAATAAACAAGATAAAATAAGTATGTCTTTTACAACCATCTCATAATTGGTCTTTGGGCATACTCCAACATGTAGTATGTCGAAGCTTCACTTTGTAGATCCAGAAGGGGGCGTTTCATGCCTATATTATTTGTGTCGGCAAGTGATAGGATTTAGAAGGTTATAGGTGGCCCTTAGAGACGATCATCGACATACAGAGTACTTAGAGAACCTTTCTCTCAAGATTTTCCAAATACTATTGTTTGTTTATTGCCACCAATTGTTTATCAACTACTGAGGAGATTGTTGGCTTTGACACAACGAAGAGAACATGTGTTCATCTTTTGGCATTGTTTCCACTTTGATGTTTTTCAGTGGGGCGTTGATATACTAGCTTGGGGAAGAGTTCCTTGTGTTGGGATTTCCTTAGAGAGCATGTTTTATCTCTTCCCAAAGTATTTGTGGTATTGTTATCATTTGGTTTTTACTTAGTTGTTCGTGTATTGTATGAGTTTTCAATGGGGAGCGCTTTTTCATTTCGCTCACTGATGTATGACGCTTTTGTACTTAGTGTTTCGATTAGTTTCTTGAAAATATGAATACTTTTCCCTTGGATTGCCTATCTATTAATGGTGATCATGCATTGTGCCTTAGCTTATGCATGGTTACTATCTTCCTGGCACGCTTATTATTCTTGCATGCAAACAATATAGCCTTGTTTTATAGGTAGTGCATTTGGGGGAAGTTTGCACAGCCCTTTGCTTATTCCTATGCAGTTGTTGGCTTTGGAAGCGGCGGTTGTTGAGCTAGTTCCTCTATGCACGCTTCTCAAAAGCAACGGACGCTCAAACGACCCTTCGTTCATTTTCTAAGCTTGCTTGCTTTAGAAGTGGCAGCTATTGAGCTGATTCCTCTATGTGCGTTTCTCAAAAGCGGCGGACGCTCAGACGACCCTTCGTTCATTTGTAAGCTCACTTGCTTTGGAAGTGGCGGTCATTGAGCTGATTCTTCTATGCACGCTTCTAAAAAAATGTGGACGCACAAACGACCCTTTGTTCATTTTTAAGATCACTTGCTTTGGAAGTGGTGGCCGTTGAGATGATTCCTTTATGCGCGCTTCTCAAGAGCGGCAGACGCTCAGACGACCCTTCATTCATTTTTAAGCTCGCTTGCTTTGGAAGCAGCGACTGTTGAGCTGTTTCATCTATGCACACTTTTCAAAAGCGGTGGATGCTCAAACGACCCTTCGTTCATTTTTAAGCTTGCTTGCTTTAGAAGCGGTGGCCATTAAGTTGATTCCTCTATGCATGCTTCTCAAAAACGGCGGACGCTCAGACAACCCTTTGTTCATTTTTAAGCTCGCTTGCTTTGGAAGTGGCAGCCGTTAAGCTGATTCCTTTATGCATGATTCCCAAGTGACAGACGCTTAGACGACCCTTCGTTCATTTTAAGCTTGCTTGCTTTAGAAGCAGCAGTCGTTGAGCTAATTCCTCTATGTGTGCTTCTCAAAAGTGGCTATGTAACCTCCTTGACCCGGCCTAGACGCCAGACCGAACCAAGTGAGATACATTAGGTTTGCTGAAACAAACCCAAATCGATTAACTAAACTTAGGTCCATTTTTTCTTTTTATCTTATCTAGATGCAACATTATGTCTTAAGGTGTGCATGATGGCACCGGGTGAAATCTCAATTGAATCGGGCGTCGAATTGACTCCAATTGCACAAATAAACAATTTAGGGAACAAATTGCAACACTAGAAAGTTAGAAGGACTTAGCTAAAATTTGAGTTACCAACTCTCAATTAATCAGATTACATGCTTGCTTGCCAATTTTCAGTTTAAAACGATCAATCAAATTCATACAATTACATTCACAAATAATAGGGACCACTAAACTAAACTAAAGATCAAACCATGCTAGAATATCAATGAAACATGGTCAAATCATAGCAACATACATCAATCATAAATCTAGAGGCATGCTTCCTAAAAAGAATCCATCCAAAGCATGAAACATAAATCCATACTAAAATCAACCATAAGAAGGCTCCTACAACTTCACAACAACTAAATAAACTTGCACAAACCGGGAGTTTAGCAAACAACCCTTCCAAACAACAATGAACCCCATTGCCTTTATTACTATTAGTCTAGTTCAAAAACCATACTTTCAAATAGTTTAAGTCCTTGGATTTCCCCTCACTTACTCGCTGCCTCCAACCTTTAATTCTTTGCACTGATAGACAAAGAGAGCGTAAGCACACTAGGCTTAGTGAGGAGTGCTCAAAACACAACACCATCAATGCATTTAGAACCAGTTTCCAACTCACAATGAATTCATCGTTTAAAACAACTTTCAAAACATCATGTCTTTCAAACCATCCACTTAACATTTCCAAAACATGCATATTAAACCATATGCAACATGTATTATGGATCAACAGCAAAATCCCCATTTGCAATCCCTCAATTTAAGCTTTCTCATACATAACAACCAATATGCAAAGCTTAAAGAGTAAACAAGTATAAACCAACATTATACATCATAATCCATCAACATGATACATTAACAATTATATTGGCTTTCAAGTGATCATAAACCGAGTTCCACTTTACAAAATATTACATCAGACACACGAATTCAACAAGTGTCGTCTCAACACTTCATACAATCTCAACCGGAATTAAGGTACAATCACAATCGGGTACCATCACAACCCAATTATCGGTTAGATGTGTAATCCACTAACAGGAGTTTTCGGTACCATATAACCCCTCAACCGCTAGGGTACTCGTGGTGGAGTATTCGGTACACATAAACCCCTCAACACCTGAGACGACTTATTTATAGTGCACTATCAATCCTATGGCTGGCCAATTATTTCCGATAACATTTTAAACCACATCACTTGCCAATATAATTAATTATTAACTATGTACCTCATTGTTTTTATAAGAAACAATCAAAACTATTTTCAATGCATTGACAAGTATTCATCATACTTACATGAACCATTTTCCAAATGCATTCATCATCAATATATGATCAAAATCCGTATAAACCAAACTCAAAATCATGCTTAAACAGTAGGTACCATGTAATTAAAAAACAAGTGCATAAACTCAATTTTACCAAAACACGACCGAGGGAGAAATCTAACCATACATACTCTGGAGTTTAAACCAACGTTTAAATGTATTCAAAGCATTTAAATGTATTCAAAGACTCAAAAACATTAATCTACAATAACTCTAACCAAAACCCCTCCACAACAACCGAAAACAACATCAAACATCTTCCAAACTTATCCCAGCCAAAACCTAAAGGTTTAATCCATCAATTATCTTCAATTAACATCATCCTTATACCTCCAGCATTCGTAAAACATCCATAACTCGCCAAAAATACAACACTAGCAGCCTAAGAAATTAGAGATTCACCTAGTTTTAGGATTCCAATGTTAAAACCAACTTATTTACATTATAAAACATCAAAATTATGATTAGAACCAATCAAGAACTCAGCAATACAGATCCAAAGCAAAAATCACTTAATCTCATCAATTAAACCTTGATTTACCCAATTCCATAGCTAAATCATTAAAACTTATTAGAAAATATTAAACAGGGATCAAATACTTGGGAATTTCAATAAAGAACCATTCATTAGAGGAGAGGGACAAACCTTACCTCTAATGAGTGAATTTCCTCTCAATTGGATGTTTACTCTTGAAAAACAAAGGAAGACAATGAGATTTTGTAAACAAGATTGAAGAATCCATTAAAAATCAAGATTTTATGAAATCAAGAGCATTACCTCAAATCTTTGATGCAAAAGAACATGTTTGGTTGAAGAAACTTTGAGAGAAAAGTTTTAGAGAAAAGAGTTACGTCAAAAAGTGATTTTAGGAAATAACTGCCTTCGTTAATTAAATCTCCTTTAATTCCTTAATTAAAACTCATTTAAAATAACCCAAATTGAGAGAAAAATCAGATTAAAAACATTATGTAAAATAGCTCCTTAAGGATTCTAAGATTTGACCCTTTTTCAAAATAGTCACTAAAACAGTTTCATTCTTTATATTTTGGTCACTAGCCAAAATGTCCGGTTTCCAAATTCTATTTTCCAAAATTGAATTTACCAAAATTATCCATATATTAAATAATAATTTTAGGATATTTTCCTATATCTTTTCTCACATAAAATATTTATTTTGATTTTTATCCCGAATCTGACTCGAATCTCTAATCTCGGTCTACCAAACCATCTAATCAACCTAGAAACTCCTAGACCCAAAATTGGGGTGTTATAGGCAAATGTTCAGATGACCCTTTGTTGAGTTGATTCCTCTATGCACGCTTCTAAAAAGCGGTGAATGCTCAGACAACCCTTCTATTTTTTCTTTTTTGGTAAACTTTGGGGGGTATAGGGAGCGAGTAAAGATACTAGTAAAATAGATACCTTATTAACCAAAATAGTTGAATAAAATGAGATGCATATTAAACGATATGAGTTATATTACCTTCGTGTGTTTGGTGTGTCCCTGCATTGCAACGAGTTTTCACTTTCTTACGTCCATGCTACCGCGCTTAGCTGATAAATGGTTTGCATCTCTGCATCGGGCACCAACCTTGATCATTCTCAAACTACCAAAGAGGATGCGGAGGAGGAGGGTGAAATTAAAAGCTTTATATCTTTGAATTTCATCAGCATAGGTTACTTATTTCCTTCGAGGCCGAAGGGTTGTGAGGGCTCCTTACATCCCTCATCCAGACTTTCTACCTCTTATGCCCCTGCTCTCCTCTATATCACTTTTGGCGCTCTTGGCTTTACATTTCTCATCCGAACCTCTGTGCGTCGGTGAAATTATTCTGCATACTGGCAGGTCGGCTACTTTTGACTCGAAGAGGGAGGTTTTCTTCTCCCCCTTCCACTTCTCCCTTGTTCTTTCCTATCTTCTTCCATTTTTCCCTTATGCTCTTGTTAGGGATCATTTTTCATTGTTTTCTGAGGATCAGACCAAAAAGGTGAAGGTTGTGTCTCGTTTCCACGCTCACCGCACCAATTGTTGATGGCCAAAATGACCAAGGTCTAGAGATGGTGGTCCGATGATGGTCGGGATGGTTGTTCTGGGTCGGAACCCATCTGTTGCTCTTGTTTTCTGTATGGTTGTGATGTTCGGAATGGAGGATCCCCCTCTCTCTCCCATTGTATGTCTGGCTTTATACTTCTTGGACAGGTGTCGTGGTAGGCTATCGTGGCGTGTTGATTGGATGGGCTACGACTTGGCGTCCTAGGCCTCTCTCGGTATCCATAGTGAGTACGTGTGTAGTCACATGGTTTCTGGGTGAGGTGCGATATTGTGGGCAATCTTGTTCGCCCGCCACAGATTATGAAAGGCGCCGCATAGTACGCAGGCGATTCTGCGTATAGTGGTCTGTATGCATTGTTACACTTGTTATCGGCTATCCCTGCTGTCTGTGGCCTTTGGTTTCGACACGTGGCAGTATGTGCTTATAGGTACTAACAAAAATAAAATAAAAAATATTTTTTTCCAAAACTATCCCCAACTTTCCCTCTCCTCTGTTTATTTCACTAATTTTAACTTTTTTCTCTTTCTAAAATTTTCCCTCCTTTCCCTCTCTTCTATTCATTCCTCCACACAAATACAATCAATCTAGCAAGATAAAAGTGAAAACCCAAAAAAAATCATAAAGAAATAATCAATAAATAAATAGAATTGTGTTAGCTTTATCGCTTAGCTCCATTAAATTTAGAAAAGAAAACAGAAAAAACCCTAGATTTGGGGGGACCTTTATAAATCGACGGCGAAAATGTATTAGATTTTGTGGTTTTATATCAAAAGTAAACAAAAGAAAATATGTACAAAGTACAGAGAGTGGCCAGTAAGTCTAAAAGAGAGGTGAGGTCGACAGATAGAAATGGCTTGCTTGCACAGTAAAAAATGGTTTGCTTGCTTGCTCTCTCAAACTGGAAATAAGCTTCCATTTTGTCATTCAACGAGCTTTCACTAACAAAACCTGAAAAAGGAATCAAGATTATCCCTTCAAGCTAATTGTTTTTGATTAAATGAATCAAAGGAAAGGGAGGTGGTGATAGGAGGAGAGTAAGCATCACTAGTGTTTGGGTGGTGGTGGAGGTGGGAGAGAAAGGGTAATTTTGGAGAAAAAAATAAACAAATATTTTAATATTTTAATTTTATTTTATCTAAAAATTTAAAAATAAATAAAAAATAATGTGACACCATATAATTGGTTAGTAAAATTTGTATATTGGATAGTAATTAACGGCGTCAGTATTTTGAGGTAATTTGGGTAACGATGTAAACTTTAGGGAGTAGAAGAGCTCGAAAAATACGTTAGGTACCAAGTGGGAAAAGTGATAAATGTTAGGGGTAAAAGTGCATTAATCCTTTAAAATATCACAACGTTTGATTGGATAGTTTAAATGTCTAAATTTCATCTAAAATCCAAACATCATCCTAATAAGAAAAAGGTATAATGCAAAAAGAAGAGGCATAAAATCAAAAAATACCCCAAACGTTTGACTGAATAATCATTTTGGCCCATATTCTTTTTTGGAGCAATTCAACCCTTAACATTTTATTTTGGGTCAAAATGGCATATAATTTTTGTTCTTGTCAAAAAGTGCTTTTAAAATATATAAAAGGTTTATTTTAGATATTTTAAAAATATATATAAAATAATTGATTATATAAACGAGGATAAATGAGTAATTTTTTTCATAAGTGATTTTAGAGAAGCTAAAAATTATAAATTTCGGCATTTGAAAAGCACTTTTCAAACTAGGATGAAAAAGTATTTGTCTGAAAAGTTATTTGTCGTGCATTGCTTTAGGTTAAAAAGACATCATTAACCCCAAAACACTTTGAAACTACATTATAGGACAAGGCCTATAACATAAATCCCTAGAGTCTAAATTTTAATCTAAACTGATAATCCCTAAAATAAGCATGCTTGTATAAAGTAAAATTTACACTGATAATGCATCAAATAGTTTTTATAATAATAAAATATATTATGTCATTTATGCTATAAAAGGTAAATGTAGTTATTGAACTTTTAGGACTTTTTTCTATATATATTCAAAACAAAAAAATTTATTAAAATCACCGAGTTAAGCATAACTTTCATCGACCGTGCACCCTTAAAATTGGACAAACCACAGAGTAAGCTACCTATTTTTGGGGGATTTTTAGGAGTGACACTAAATTTTCTAAATTTGACACTTTTAACCTTAAATTATCAAAAAAAATAGATTTGACATTTTTAACCTAGGGGAAATAGGTAAAAAATAAATAAAGAATTTAACATAGTATAAAACAACAAGATTTTAGTAAATTAGATAAATCTAATATTTAAGTTAAATTTTTGCATGGAAATTATTTTTATTTCTTACAAAATTATATTAACGATAACATATATATTCATAAAATAATATGAAACATATATTTTTAACATTAATTTTAAAATAAAAATATATTGATTTATAAATATTAGGTTGTGTTTGTTTGATGTAATTTAATTTACAGAATTCATTTTCCGCATTTTCTGATGTTTAGTTCATGTAAAGTAAAATGGTCAATGTAATTCCAAATCCCGGTCAACGTAATTTACTTTGTTGTTTTCAGCTGTTTGTTTTACCCTCCTTATTTTCATAAAATACATTACTTTACTCCCCGATTCAAAAAAAATCTCCTCAGCACCTCTCTCCCTTGTCGACACCGACACCAACAACTAAATCCCTCCATCGTCGCCTTCAATAACCTAGGTAAATATATATTTTGTGTTCATCTTCTTTGTGTTTATCATTCTTTTCTTCTCATTCATCTACTCTTTTTATCTTTGTCTCTTCAATTTCTTGCCTTAGTTTATTTTTTTTCTTCAAATCTACCCTAATTTGCTTTAGATATCGCCAAATATACTCTCCATTCATTTTTTTTCGATAATTGTTTATTCTCAAAAAAAATTACCTCTTTCTTTTGTTGATTTTTTTCATTTTTTATAATGGTTTATTCTTTAAAAAATTACCTTTTCCTTTTGTTGATTTTTGCAGGCAATAATTGTTATAACATTAACACGGGAAACACAAGTAATTTTATTTCTCTTTTTTTATTTTTTTTTCGGTTAAATTTTGATGGACTGTTATGACTTGTTTGTTGCGTCTATTTGTTTGGCTTGGTTTGACTTAAAAGTATTATTTGTGTTCTTATATGGTACAAATACCTAAAATCATTTAGACCCTGTCATTCTTAAAGAGAGATAAGTGGACACTTGTGCATGTGTTTATAGAAGTGAGACTGGCCTCGCTGCATATTGAAAAATTTCTCTAGCTTATGTTTTTGAATAATTTACGATTGTAAAGTTTCAACATCTGTTGAATTTTCGGATGAATCCATCCAATCGGTGAGACTTGACCCCTATTCTTTGTTTGTTTGTATTTACTTATAGAAGTATTAGAAATGAAAATTACACATTACATTTGACAATTAAATGGTGAAATGTTAGTATACTATACCCATCGGTAAGTAACATGGGACTCGGTGCTTTAGCGGCTACTACCCTGAATTTTTTTAGAGGTTTAAATCATCGCATATAATGGCATGCGCACATCTTTTTAGTATTTTTCGATTTAATTTTTGACTGTTACATGAATATTAACACTCAATCAAAGCTTACAAACAATGAAAACAATAGCATTGGTAGGTAAAAAAAATTTGCAGTACATTTAGATTTCATATATATATTTCTATAATCATGCTTGCATACATGTATGTATATCTGATTTGCTAATTATAGTGTTTATTTTTGTTTTAAAATCTTTTGGTATTGTATAATGAATTGTGTTGTTTTCTTCTTCTATTACTACTTACTTTTATTTTTTTCTGTGTCATTTCTTTAAAAGGTTTCCTTAGAGGAGTATATGTATGAGTTGAAAAGTTTATTTATACACTGAGTCAAAGAAATTTGCAAATAGCTACCATTTTCAGTAGCTGCTAATTGATCCTTTCACAGATAATTAATTTCTTAGCTGATTAAATCATCATCGTATAATTATTATTGCATTGAGTTTTAAATTTTTGTTACTTATATAATTATTTTATTTTTACATGTCTTGTTAATGTAGCAAATAACAATGAGTAACCCTAAATCAAGTAGAGCAGATGGTACATCAAAACATTTCAGATGGACAATACCAATAAAACATATTTTTTTTAGAAATACTTGCAAATGAGGCTCAAAAAAGAAATAAACCATCTAACTCCTTTAGATTGGTTTTTGAAAATTTTCAAGTTCGGTGTGATACGAAACATGTAGAAAATCATTTGAGGACTGTCACGAACACATGAAAAATTATATGCACAATTCATGAAAAAAGTGAATTTTGGTGAGATGACAACATAAAAATAATAACATGTGATAGAATGACGCATGATGCTACAATAACGATAATCTTTACATACTCTTATTAAACTTATATTTTACTAATTATTTTAATTTTGTATAATATTTAACAGGCACACCAAAATATGCGCCATTTTAAACAAAAAATCAATTATTATGATTAAATGATTTTGGTTGTCGCTCAAGATATAGCAACAGGAAGTTTTGCCAAAACATTTGCGAATATAGATTTGGATGATGCTAATGAAAGCTCAATCCCGTTAAACTTCAACATTGAAGATGTTGGTGAGGAAAGAACAAAGATATCATCATTCGACGCATTAAAGCATAAAAGGAAAAATATCAAAGAAAGTGGCAAGGATGACCGCATTTAATTTGTAGGTGAGAAATTTGGTGCGATTGCTAAAGCATTAAACAAATTTTCTGAGAATAAGACACCACATCTTTACGATGAAGTGATGTCAATGGAAACAAAAAAGTTTGATGATGAGTTTCTTTGCAATGTGTTTGATTTTCTTGGGAAAAATGAGTCTGAAGCCATAGTTTTCTTGGCTAAAAATCGAAGCATATGAATATTTGACTTCAAAAGTTTACTCAAGGGTAAAAATATGTAGTTTCAATGTGGTGTTTAATTATAATTATACACTTAATCAATGTTGTTGTTCTAATGTATTGTGGTATTAGTTATGCACTACGACAATATGTTGTTATTTTAGTGTGTTGTAGTATTAATTATGCACTCTGACAAAATAGTTGGATTAATGTGTTGTAGTACTAATTATGTAGTTGAAAAATATTATGTTAATTATTATATACTACTAATTATGTATTTGGATAATATTATTGTTTTAAAGTTGTGTAATATTAATTATGCACTTGGACAATATTATTATTTCAATATAGTGTAGTTCTAATTATACATTTAGAATGATATTGTTTAATATGATATGTTACTAATTCTTTTTTATTTCTCGTATTCAACCATATTTTGTTGATAAAAAGTAAATTTGTAGTTGCATTTTACATATTGTAGAGCAAAACAAAATTATAGCTATGTTTGTTAACTTGTTGAGTATTTTATTTATAGTTGTCTTCATTAACATGTTGAGTAATATATTTGTAATTTTACTTAAATTATTTGATGGACTTATAAAAAATAAAATATTTTATTATAATTTAAAATTTTACAAAATATAATTTTATAGATAAAATTAACTCGATAAAAAATTGTGTGTTTGTTCTACTAAAAATAGATTTCCTAAAATGTTTTCAGAAAAATTTACCAAATAGCGAAAAGTCAATTACAGTAAAACCAACAGAAATATAGTTCACTTTTCATAACCTGTTTTCTAAAAATGCAGTTCACTTTTCAAAATAAATTTTCTGAAAAGTCAATTACAGTAAAACAAACATACCTTTATTTACTATTTATGTTTTAATGAAGTAAATTTATTTGTCACAATCTAATCTAAATATTTTTTATTTATATTATATCAAACTCAAATATTTAATATATATATATATATAATTCTAAATTATTATTATTTTCTAGCTGCACTTCTACTTCTTTTTCTTTCATTTTTCTTTGAACATTACCGGCTTATTTTTTTATTTGTTTTTTGTTTAATCGGCGGCGACACTAGTTTTGATGTTGGTTGTCGACCGCCGGTGATATATATATATATATATTGTTTTGTTTTTTCTTCACATATTGTGTTGTATTTTTTTTTGTTTCTATGACACGTTTTTCTCTACTTTTATGGCACGTTGCTATGGTTACTTGGCAGGTAGGGGTGTTCAAAAATACCCGACTCGACTGACCCGACCCAACTACCCGAACATAAAATACTGGGTAATTATCCGGAATATTTTTTATCCGGGTCGGGCCCGGGCCGCAAGAATGCCTTTTATCAGATACTAGATGACCCGGTTAAAATTTTAAAATATATTTTATATTTTTATTAAATATATATTTATATATAAAATTATTAAAAATTAAGATATGTTAAAATTAAAATGTTGTTTGTGTATTAAAAAATTGTTTCTACTTTTAAGGTTTTTTTTAGGATTATGGTACTTCAATTCTAAAGTTGCTTGAGTTTGATAATTTGAATCTTAAACTTTATGCTTGGATTATATAATTTGAACTTTTATCAGGTGTGATTTTATTTTATAAAATTAAGTGATTTAAAAAAGAAAAATTGTAAAAAAGGAAAAAAAAACATTCGGGTACTCATTACCTGCGGGTACCCGGTTAAAGTGGGTCAGGAACGGGCCAAAAAAAGTGGTACCTGAAAGTCCGGATACCCATAGATGAACATCCCTATTTGCAGGTTTTTGGTGTTTGTACGGTGACCCTCACGACGCTTGTTTCTGATTCGTTTTTGTCAGTGGTCTCGTAGAGTTTGATCCCCTTTTAGGTTGTTTGCCGATGTAATTTATAACCAATTGTCATTCTTGGGAATATGCGTGAAGATGGTTGCTGTTAATTTTGGGGATTTCATCTAGACCGTGTTTTGACAACTCCCCAAGGATCCTTCTTACAATGGACCGCATAGATTTTTTTTTGTGCAAAGAGAAAGTGTCTGATCTGGCTGGTGCTCGCTTATCTTTTATTTTTAGATTTATCATTTTTCTTTTTTATTACTTTTTGATGTTCTAAAAATTTCTAAGCTATGTTATGTTTTTATTTTTGTTTATCAATAAAGTTGTCTGATTAATGTGTCAAAAAATTATTATTATTATTAAACATTTTATTATAACATTTTATAATTTATATTTACATAAAATAAATAAACCCGATTTCACAATTTTATCCAAATATTGTTTATTTATCTTATATCATATTACATCAAACTCAAATATTAATATATACTTAAATTTTAAAATATTATAATTTAGTTTAGTGTAATATATTCCTATAATATTTTAATATATATATATATATATAACATTTTATAAATCTAAATGTCATGATTAATAGAATTATATAAGATAAATAAATTTAGTTGATCTGTCAGAATTCAATTTTAAATACTACTTTTTACTAAATTATAAGAACAAGATTACATCAGCTATTGTTAGTTAAAAATTAGTATCATCGATTAACCATTCATCAACTCAGTTGAAAATTGTTCGCTGCTTGGACCCATCAAGAAAAGTGTACACCATTAGTATTTAGGAGGCAAAACGACGATCATTGAAAACATGAACCCACCCTCTCACAAGAACCAGTTCACATTCACTTTCAAGCAGTCTTGTATTTCAGTTGTTACAAGCACCCCAAAAATATCCAAATCCATATAAAAATCGAAATAGTACAATAATTATCAATCAATAAAGAGAATTTAGGGGGCTGGTTGAATCACAATTCTCATCCAAACTTTACATAATTTAGTAATACAAAATTTGACATGTTGAAAAGAAACCACATGGCAGTTGTAGTTGTAGTTGTAGAGGAGGATTTCACCCGCAATAGCAGCGGAGTCAAATACATAATATGAAACCAGATATATGCCATTTTAAAAGTCTTTATTTAAGCACATTAAACACCTCCCAAAATTTTGAGCATTTAGCATTATATATATAATTAAAAAAGGGGAATGAATGATCAAAAGAACAACAGCAAAACAAACAGAGTTAATTATCAATTTGGATCAAACTTTAGCCTAAACAATTCTTTTAAAGAAAAGAATAAGATAACCGAAATAGGGGGAATCACCGTCATCGACAAAAAAGGTCATTACTTCCATAGCTTCAAAGGTAATTTCTATCCACCAAGTCATTCATGACAAAACTAAAGCTCACAACATTTGCAGTTATTTCACACACAAAAAAAAAACAATGGGTACCTATCAATGTTTTAAACTTTCAACAATTAAGAAGGAAAACCCTCACAAGTTATCTGCTCCAAGAAGTATCAAATAGCCAAACCAAAGTTGGAACTTGCAGAAATCTATTGACCTACTTATAGTTCATAACAATATCCTCGTTCAGCTGCATGAAAAAAACAATAACACGCCAATGACAAAGTTGCAAAGGTATTGCTGATATAGAAGGTAAGAAACTTACGTATTTTACAAGTTCTTTGGGATAAGGAACTTACGTATTTTTCAAGTTCTTTGGCTTTCTCATCATCAAAACCTAAAGTGGCCAAGATCTTGTGGCCTGCTGATTCTTTCTCTGACCAAATACCAAGAAGCAAGTAAGTTGTGGTTATTTCCCCACTTTCACCTGCACTTGACACAATTATCTTAATTAGATATGGAGGAATAGCAGTTCAAAGAGAATAAGATAATAACATGATTTTAATAAGGCATGACATCTTGTAAGCAATAACATATCAAAGAAATAAAGAATACACTACTCAAAGCAGCCTGCTCACATCATACCAAATTTCAAACACTTAGAAACATATAGGAAGGAAGAGAAAGAAGCCACTGAAGAAATGTGGAATTTGGCACAGGTAAAACATGAGCTCCTGTTGAGATCTTACCATGGCAAATAGGATATTTTAGTTTTAACCATTTACTGTTTCATAATGTTTAAATACATGTACATAGTGACCTTTAAAATTATAAAAAGGCAACTCAGACATACACTTTGTCCAAAAGGATACATGACTACAGTTGTCAATTGTCATCATTAAACTTTGATATTAGACCGTCATCCTTAAAATCAGACTTCACTTTTATTTTGAGACTTGTAGGTGTCAGTAATAAACAAGAAGAATAACTCATTTTTCTTGCTTGACAATTAATTATGCAACCTAGTAACTTCCATAAAAAGGAACTGAAGATTTTAGTGCATCCCCCTCATTTCTTCTGAAAATGCCAAACACGTTATCATGAATGGCACTCACCCATAGAATCCAAGATAAAAAAATTCCACAATCAGACGTAAGTAGCAGTGACTACCGACTAGTATTACATTTAGTCACATGAGATTCGTTGACTAATACTTGTGTATTACAAATCAGTAATACTTGTGTTTTACTCAACTACCATCTAAACTTTTGTATAACATGATAAATATACCATATGAAGAATTAGAAATTTTCATTTACCCGACTTTAGCTTTTCATCAACAGCCCAATCAAGAGCCCTTTGCGCTTGTTCGGTTAGTGGAGGATGTTCAGGGCTGAAAAAGTACATATCTGACTTTCCAAGTAAGTTCACTGTTTCCTCTCGCACTTTGAAAAGTGTGATTCCATTAGCCCTTAAAAATTTCGCATCTTGGCTTGTTCCTAGACGTGAAAAAGAGGAATTACAGACATACAATGCAAACATTTGAAAAGTTTTCTAACATCATAGAGACTAAAAGGGACACAGTATGACTTCATTTCACAAAACCATTTTTTAGGTTAGCAGAAAGTATATGTTTATACTTTATAGTCCATATTAGCTTATTTTGGAATATATTTTCCCCTTATCCCTGAACGGAGGTTGATGAGGTGTGTTTAGACTACTTTAATCATAACACTGAAGTTAACATGGCAAAGCAGAAGATCATGTATCCAAGGCATTAATATAACCTTCGTATTTATATAGAATTACAAGTTTCTGCTTCACAATGCATAAGTGAGAATCCAAAAAAAAATCAAAGATAACTGGAGTAGCAACAAAATGAGAATGATTGTTTATTTGTTTGTCACCATTGCTAATTGAATTTGGGAAGGAATTGCTAAAATTATTCACTCACAGACTAAATCAGCTTTCGAATTATGTAAATTCTAACGAGAACCAATTTCAAATAAGACGGCTATGAAGTAACACTTCTTCACAGCAAATCCACAACAAAAACAAGTTTTCATTGAAGTCCACAAGAAATATTTATATAATATTTTCTCAAGTGCGTTACATGATGCTAAAACAGCAAGTAGTGAGTAAAATGGCAAAGAAAATTCTAACCCTCGACCAGAATTCCCATAAGAAGTGCTTCAGTTCCGGTATTTGGATACTTGAGCTTCCTTGCCTCCAATTCCGCCATTGCAAAGGACTTTATCGATCTAGACGACCATCTAACCACCACAATGACCGAATTCCAAACAATAAATTACTCGCAAACAGAATTCCAACCATCCAAATAATAATGATTACAGAGTTTACACATAAATCATCGAATATAGGCTATAATATTCACATTCACAATATGTATATGAACGTAGCATAGTATTAACTCACTTTGGGGATTTCTTAGAAGGGGCCCTATCCGGCTTCCTGAAAACAAAACCCAGAAAACAATTCTCAAAATACAACGCGAAAAGGCAAAATTGCAGACATTTGGGGTCCAAACTTACGCAGTCGGGAGGCTAAGCGACACGGTGGCGGTGATGACAGAGGAATGGTACTTAATGACAAAAGAGGTCGAGGGTTGAAGTAAAAGGCGATTGCCATAAAGAGAGGTCAAGGGAAGAGAGGGGTGGCGTTTGGAAGGCCGAGAATGAGAAGTGAAAACTGCAAAGGGAAGAGAAGAGAGGGTGTGGGTAGCCATTAATTGAGATTGTTTTCAGGAGAAAGACAAAGAAATAGGAATTTAAGGTGATGGGGTGTGAACTGTGAAGGACGGCTCAGAACATATCCATTGGATTTGGCTCTGAGTTTCAGTTTTGTGGGAGCCGTGGAAGTCGAAGGTGTGTTAGGATCTGTCTATATAACTACTACAAGTCTTAAAAGAAGGGGGAGTGTTTCCAGGCCTTGCCGTTGGCGGAGGGATAATGTTGGTGATGGACTGTAAAGGTCCATATGGACTATGGTCTATGGAGGCTGGAGCTTCATTTGGGTCAGGGTCCGCATATAAGACGATCCACACACACTCCCTACTCCAACGAATTTAGGGTTAATTATGGATCTAAAAAAATAGATGATTCGGTGAACCGTTTGTTTATGTTCGTTTATTAAGCTAAATAAATAAGTATGAGTAAAATATTTATCTTCATTTAATAAACGAACACGAACAAATGTGTGCTTGGTTCGTTTATGTTCACGAACAAGCTTGTTTACATGGTTCCTATTTTATTTTTGTTTTTTTACATTTTAAATATTGATGGAGGTATGCACTAAATTGAACGCAAGGTAAATTTTAGAGTTCAAATTGTGAAACCTAAGGACAAGTGGTGTAATTTCAGCATTTTGTATGAATATATAAACGAACATGTTCGCCAATGTTGCACAAACATGTTCGCAAATGCTAAACAAACGAATACCTTCAAAAATAAATAAACAAACAAACATGAAGTGAACATGAACACTTTCAAAAATAAACAAACGAACATAAACAAAGCCTTATTCGTTTAAGCTCAGTTCATTTACAATTTTACACCCCTAAGGTTAACAAGCCAAATGAATTTTAGCTCGTTTTTGCTTCATAAATAAAATTGTTTTAGAATATAACTAATAATATTTGTAACGCCCTAAACTCGACTCCACAATTAGGCCTCAAGCCTAAACCATATGTAAAATTTCACCACTAGATTTAGCCCACAACATAAACATTTCCATAAATCCAACAATGTTTTGGAAAAGTGTTAATACAAAATAGTTGAATCGTTTGCATGAGAGATCCAATTAAAAACAGGTAATTAAAAGTATTCGACATGATTAAAATCCAAATAGAGTTACATACCTAAAGCAAGGGTCCTATGAATACATCGCCCGATAAGCCTAAGTAATGTACTCTTGATCACATCGATGAACTGAAATCATAATCTGATAGGGTTCTTTTGCATGCAACGCAGCCACCTAAAAACCTGTGTAAGGAAACAACGATTCCAAACGCTGAGCTCATAAAGCTCAGTGGATACACCTCTATTCTACCATGCTTCAACAGATCATAAACATGAACATGTAAGAAGTAAAATGATGTGACAGTTAAATTGATACATGGCACTACCTTAGTCCCCTAAACACATGAAATCCATATCACAACATCAAGGGGCACACAAGGCCCAACCATACTATACCATAATAACACAAGAGTAAGGCTGGATCATGTAGCATCAGAACATAACTCCGGGTGAAACAGGGTCATAAGCATTGGAACATACATCCTTACTTGGAATTCCCCCTCAAGTACATACGAATGAGGCCCAAGTTACATAGCATCAGTAACCTCCATTCTCCAAATCACTTGCCATAGTGTTGCAACACATTTTTGGAATCCGGATCCCAACAACAAGATACTCAACCATACAATGCCCTTACATGGCGTACAACAACTAACCGATCCATCAAGGATCCATATTGAATCAATACAACCAACCCACTCAAGGTTTTATTAAGTTATTACTCATTATATATGTATATGAGGTTAGATTCTCAGTTTCTGAGTTTTACTATTCATTTTACCCCATTAGAGACCCATTGGGCCTTAGTCCTCGAATTATAAGTCCTGTGAACTAAAAATGAAAATTTTGGGTAGATTGTCCGGCGAGTTCCGATACTCACTTACGAGTATTGATACTATCCAGTGGGTACCGGTGCCCACTTATGCGTATCGATACCTGGCTTGTCTCGGAAGGGGTTTAACTCAACACCTCGTATCGATACACAGAGCCGTGTACCGATACCCTAAAGTGTAATGATACACTCCCAAGCATATCGATACCAAATTTAGCTACTAAAATTTGGGCAGATCATGGGGTATTGATACCTTTGGAGGTGTATTGATACGCCCTTCAAAATACGCTTGAGTTAGCCATCCAAACAGAGGAGAGTACCGATGCTAGTTCATCCAGTATTGGTACGCGAGCCCAGAATTTGAATTCTGGATCTCGTGAATCGTCCTTTACATTCCCAAACCTTGATGATAAAGCCTCAATTTAACTCTACAGATTATGAGAGGTAGTTTAGGCGGTTTCCTATCATTTTTACACCGTTTAAACACTAATTTCGGATTTTACCGTTAATACCCATACCCAACCATTTCAAGCACCAAGACATCAAACAAGCATACACGACCATACATTCATGATTTGCAAGAAACAAAGGAAGTTGGAAGCGTACTAACCACCCTTCAAGCACTAGAAAAGAGCCTCCTTGCACCAACCTCAAGCTTTTCCCATGCCTTGAGCTTTTGAGTGCTCTCCAACCTCCTTAGCTACAAATCCAAAGTTGCAAAATGAGTTACAACTCTTCTAGATGGAAAATGGATGATAAAGGAAGTATTTAGCATCAAGAAACATAATCTAAACTTTCATTCCCATTCATCCACTCCCGTTCATCCACTCCAACCCCAAAAAAAACTCATGATTTCCCACCCCCACCAAACCTAACCATTTTTACCTTGATTCGTAGATCGTTGGGTGAAGATCACAAAACTCTCAGTAACCAATCCGAAAAACACACTAAAAAAGACAAAGATCTTACCTTTACTTGTGGGTGGAAGCTAGGAGATGAGAATGGAAGAGAGGAAAAACAAAGGGGACAAGGGATGAGATCATCCCTCTTGTTTTGCATAGAAAATTAAAGGGGTTGTACTATTCCATTTTCAAAACAAGACAATTACCACTTTGCCCTCTTTGCATCCTCCCAGTCCATTTCCCAACCTTAAGCCCAAGCCCAAGCATCAAAAGCAAATCCACAAGGCTCGCACAAGCAATCTAAAAGCCCAAACTTCGGCCCGATAACCAAGCTCATATCTCGGTTTAAGCCGACCTATGGATTTCCAAAATACGGGTCATTACAATATTAACATTTATACATTTACTTCAATGAGAGAACAAGAAACTAATTTTTATTAAAAGTGAAAACGGTTACAAACACGAAACCTCACGATACAAATAATTATGGAGAATAGAGAGATATACATTAAATCAAAAAGGGTGTGGAAGCAATAAAACAAAGTTCGTCACTTTTTAAAAGAACTTACGCAATCTAATTAGAATTAAAATCAGTTAATTCAAATCAATCATCAACTTCAACTAGAATGCTACATGCATAATACAATTCTTTTCACTACAAAATCTTGGCACATTGGCAAACAATCACAAAGGGCATCGCAATCTGAAGATATCATCAAAATTCTCATATAAAAAAATTATCACAAAGTAGACAACAAGTCACAGGGACATACTTAAACTGTATTAAAAGCATATAAAAATTGTCATGAAAATAAACGAAAAGGCTAACATAAATAGATAAAATATGACTTTTGATAAAGAAAAGTACACAAAATAAAATAAAACTAGAAGAAACGTTTATTTTGTTTGTTTGTTTATTTAAAATAGATCAATTGTAAAAAAAATAGAGATCATATTTTGAAAATATATTTTAATTATTTTAAAATCCCCCCACAAAAGAAGTAAATACTCCACTTTAATTATATATATATATATAGGGTTAGGATTCACTTACATTGTGTAAAACTTACACTATTTTTGGACTGTTGGATGATGGAAATAAATGGAAGTTGATTAATAAAAGATAAAAAGTAGGGATGGCAATATAATCCAAATCCGAAGAAAAAAATCCGATCGAAAAAAGTCTGAATCCGAATCCGAAAAAATGGTCTGAGTCCTAATAGGAGGTAGATCAGATATGGACATTGCCATGATCCGATCCGATCCGAATCCGATCCAAGTCCATCCATATATGAATCCAAATAAAAACATTTAAAACTCTTAGATTAAAATCCTAATTAAGTTGAATTGGAATTATATATATATATATATATATATATATATATTGAGATCCTAATTAAGTTGAATTGAGATTATATATATATATTGAAATCCTAATTAAAGTTAAATTAGGATTATATATATTAATATATATATTGAAATCCTAATATGAGTTAAATTAGGATTACAAAGGCTATATAAAGGCATGAGAGATCTAACAATCATTAATGTTTTTTGAAAAAAATCATCTAAATAGTTTATGGATCAAACCTCTTAATAAAAATACTCTGAGAAATTGAATCATTCTTATAGCCTTTCGCTAATAAGTACTCACTTAGGCGATTGTACAACATGCGCCCAAATTGTTTTAATCTATAAAGAGATGTTCAATTTGATTGAATAATGTTCTCAAGAATGAATTAACTGCTTCTGCAGTCTAAATCCTTTCGGAAGTTTTACGTAAATGTTATTATCAAAAGGCTCATTAAAATAGGATGTAACAACATCCATTAGGCGAGAACTAAGTCATTTCATTTATTGCCAGACTAATCAAAATTTAAAAGTAGTTGCATCCACCACTGAGGAATATGTTTCCTTATAATCGATTCCATGTCTTTGTAATAGTCCTTGTGCAACTAAACGAGCTTATATCTCGTGATTTCCCTTTTTTATTTCTCTTTTTCACAAAGGCTCATTTATATCTCACAAATACTTCTCTCTTGAAAGAGATTTTAGTTTCACCTCAATTGCCTCTTTCTATTTTGGCCAATCATTTCTCTGTTTACATTTTCCAATTGATAATGGTTCATGAAACACATCAAAATCTCTAGTGCTATATTGCATGCAAATGTATTATTGATGTCGATTTAATATCGGTTCCACTTATTACCAAACACGACGTAATCTATAGAGATCTCTTTATTATCAGGTACCTAAGTTATGTCAAAGTCTCTATTGGAGACCTTTTAATATCTTCTAGAGATTTTCATAATTCGTTGATTCCTCGATCGGACCATCATAAGATATAGCTTCTTTTCTTTTTCAAGGATTTTTATCTTTGTAACCTACTTGTCTAGCACGCTACAAGCGTAAGTTAGACTTATTAGCAACTAGATTTTGTCCTTATGGGGCATCAAATTTAATCGGAGCATTCATAGTTGGTATATGTGACTTAGTCACTCTTTTAGGGTCAGCAAAATCATCTGACAATTGATTTGCTAAGTTTTATAAATGAATTATCCTTTGAAGTTATATGTCACATTGTTGAGTACGTGGATCATAATGATAATTCATTCCAACTTATTTCTTTACCCCAACTATTTATTTTCTCCCCCTAATGTTGGAAAAACTGACTCATTAAAATGATAGTTAGCAAATCAAACTGTAAATGAATTTCGCATCAAAAGCTCATACATTTAATTATCGATGGGGATTCAAATATGACATATATTCCTAACCTCCTTTGAAGACTCATATTTGTGCGTTGTGGTGGAGCAATTAGAACATATACCACACACCCAACAATTCTAAGATGAGAAAATATTTGTTTCCTGACCAAAATATCATATGTAATAGAGAGAACTTATGATAATTTGTTGGCTTAATGTGAATTGGTGATGCTGCATATAAAATGGCATGTCACCAGCATTATCAAG
Organism: Hibiscus mutabilis; assembly: GCA_019671005.1. Taxonomy (NCBI): domain Eukaryota; kingdom Viridiplantae; phylum Streptophyta; class Magnoliopsida; order Malvales; family Malvaceae; genus Hibiscus; species Hibiscus mutabilis. The sequence goes on along the minus strand of CM033718.1, from coordinate 53,755,750 downwards.
ATGAATTGTCTTTATAGGGTAATCTAGAAAATGTTCTCGTAGTTTTATCAACTGAGCAAGTAACTTCGCAAACGCCAAGTTGGGGGTTGATAACAAGGGTACATATGACCATCTAGTCGATGCATCTATTAAAACCGTAAAATATCTAGATGATCTATAAGAAGGGTGTATGGGCCCATATATATCACCATGTATCCGTTCCAGAAAATTAATGGATTCATAATCTATCTTAGCTGGTGATGGTTGAATAATCAATTTGCTTTGAGAGCAAGCATCACATGAAAAATATTACTTTGAAGAATCTATCAGTTCTTCAATGAATAACCACATGGAGTGACAATAAATTTTTGCATCATAATTGAACCGAGATGGCCTAACCGGTCATGTCAAATAATAAAGTTATCAGTAAACTTATGGTTTACAATAGCATGAGCTTCAATTTGTACTAATTCTTGTGTAGTACAATCTGGATGATAGTGTATGTAATTTTGTCAAGATTTTCTTATTGCCTTGGGTTATACTCGTAATATGGAGACAGTCAGCATTCCCTTGACTAATAGTCTCAATATGATATCCATTTCTGTGAATATCTTTAAAACTCAATAAGTCTTTTTTCGACATTGAAGAATATAACACATTGTGAATATGGAATTGAGTTCCATTTGGAAATAACATATTTGCTCTTCTAGAGCCTTCTATGATATTAGTACTTTCGGATATAGTACCTGTATTATTCTCTTACATTGTTAAAAGGGAAAATATGCATAATTATGCACTTTTCAATATATGCTTTGTTCCATTCACTTCATGGAATGAAAATATTAAATATAGCACATATAAAATCAATTATCTATCAAAAATAATGTCACAAGAACTTATTACTCTTCCAAAGCATTGATATTTTAGTACTTTGAGATATAGTACTCACATTTCCCCCTTGCATTTAAATGGGAAAAATATTTCTTATGCTTAAGTATAGTATGAGTACTTACACTGTCAGCTAAGCATAAATCATCACAATTCATTGCATATTTTATTCCGGAAGTAAACATTTCTTCAAAGGATAATATGTAAAACAAATTAACATATTTAAATATGTAAAATAAATTAACATAAAGTAAAATAAATTAAAATATCAACAATTCCCTTTAGAGATTACAAGGAAATAAAATAAATGGCAAATTATTCCCTTCAAGGATTATGAAGAAATTAACAATATCTAATTGAGTTGGACCAACAACGCCATAATTATTTTCGCCATTTTCATAAACAAAATTTGTTTATATTTTCTTTCCTTTATCATTCATGATTGTGGATAAAGATCCATAATTCTTCGACGTATGACAAGTACGAGATCAATGGTTTGTACCATTGCATAATTTTTTTCACTTTCTTAATATATTCTTGTCATCTTTATAAACCCACTTCTGGTGGTTATAAGCATTCTTAAAATAATCATCTTGTTCATATCTATGTTCATGACCTCAATTGCGACCACAATTGCTAATGTGGTATTTATTCTTTCCGCTTAAAATGTCACATTCACTTCAGGGAATGGAGCGGAGTCAATAGGTCTTTAAAACATTTTCACGATGTTGTGTCTATAGGACAACATTAATTGTGTGAAAAGTGGAGTATATATTTTTTTCTAACATATTCTCATCAGTAATATTTTGACCACATAACTTCAATTGTGAAGTAATTTGAAGCATAGCAGAGTTATACTCGCTTACTGATTTAAAATCTTTCACTGTTAAATATTTAGATTTCAACCCCTCATGGAGGTGACAACGAAGAAGTATCGTGGCTCTGGCCTTATTTTGAGCAGATTCTGCATTCCCCTCTTTAATAGTGTTTCCCAAACCATCTGCATCTAGGTGTATTTCGGCATCTAGTATACAGGATAAATATTTCTTTCCGAAAATATCAAGTGCCACAAACTCAATATTTGCAAGATTTGTCAATGATGTACTATAAAAGACAAACAAACAAATGAAATCAACTATAAATTAATATAATAATGAATCTGACCAAAAAAATTTCTTTTACGTCATATCAATATCCTTAAAAAATATATATACAAACCAACAGAGAACGAAGATTTAATGCTCGTACGCGGCATTGTTAAATTAGTTCACAAGGTCCTTTAGAAACTTCCTTTGAGGCCAATAGCCTTACAGAATGGGATGTCCAACCAATATATTTGGATTAAACCAACATAACAGAGAATGTATTAACTAATTAAAGAACATGCTTTAGGCGTTAAATGATTATAACAAAACCTTTTATAATAAAACATGTTTTAGGTGTTAAAAGAATAAAACATATAATCAATTTATTATTATTATGGTTTTGAATCCAATAAAGTACCGCACTGAAACCTGGTTCATCCTCGGCGAACCATGAAGCAATCACACATTTTTATCACAGTGTTTTGTGAACCTTAAAAAAATCAAAACGCCAAAGTAAGACAAATAATAATAAAAATTAATCTCAAATATATATATATATATAACAAAAGTAAATGAGAAAAAAAATATTGTTGAGGTGCATATAGCCTGTGGAACTCGGAAAACATTATTGTTAAGTGGCATATCCAATCCACCGCTTTCTTCACTTTCCTTGAAGTAGCACTTGGTCATTCTATCACCATAATTTTCAAACTAAGTTGATCTTGTAGATTCATTGAAGGTACGATATTTGTTCCAATATCATGTAATACTTAAAACATGATTAAAAGCACAAACTTTCATCATTAGAATAAAATAAACAAATATTGGTCATAACTAAAAAAAATCTCAAAATAGGTGCAGAAGTACTACACGTATGTCTCATTGTGTTTTAAACACATAATTATTCTTCACTTTGAACAACCATCCCTAGATGGTAAGGAAAAGAAATAACGTCATTAAAAAATCATAATCATGTATATATTTAATATTAAATATATTATCAAAGAAACAACAAATTAAAATACATAGGCCTTAATTTAAGAATAATTAATCATCCACTATATCGAGATAAATAAGTAAAACATACCAGACTTTTCAAGCTAAGTTGAATATATGGTAGATGTAGTCACCAATATCTTGTTAAAATCTTTTTCGAGAATTATCGACAAGAACCATGGTAATTCAGCAAGATCGTGCTGATAACGTGTTGTGAATAAAGTAAAGAGTAAGAACAAAATAGATGAACAAGAACAAGAACAAGATGAGAGACAAAGAGAAAGACTTGTATTATATTCTCAAATAGAGTTGTATACAATGCTTTCTTCAAACTCTATATTTATAGGCACAAGATGAAAACCCGAATTCCAATGGGTATTAAACCCTAATAATAAAGTACATTAAAGTTTCATTTAATATATGGATATCGACCATAAATAAAGATATTCGTAACACTTTCCATTATCATAATAAGCCTTAATAACATAACACGTGGAAGATGACTCACCTTGCAAAGTTATGGTTTAATAACTATCTTAGCCATTGAGCATATTTACTATGGATTGCAACGGGGTTGCCCCGATCTATAAATCTCTAAACCTGATCTCACCCCGCCCTAAATTAAAAATATTAATTTACCCACTCCACCCCGATATACTAACACCTAAACCTGACCCCGCCCCGCCCCAACCCAAAAATTTTTAAAAATTAATATTCGTCGATGATAAAGGTTAGATCCGACTAATCTTCCACTACAATAAAAAATAGGGTTTAAAAGGACTTTAAACCTATATAAAAATAAAATAAAACCAATTTTAAATTACCACATGTTAAATTACATATTTAAAATAATAAACTTGAACTATTGACCTTTAGAATCGAATATATTAAAACTTGAACAACATCTAACAAAATTTTACGATAAGCACAAACCCGAAAAAATAAAAAATAGCTTAAAACCCATAAAAATGTTTATATATAGTGATATTTTTTATATATATAATAAAAATATACTGGGGCGAGGCAGGGAATTTCTAGCATATACCCGAACCCGCCCCGCCCCGCCCCGACTTCATGCTTTCTAAGCTTTGCCTTGATCCCCTAAATTCTAGGGAAAAAACTCAGTCGGGTCAGGTCGGGGCACCCCAGGTCGGGTAATTTGCCATCCTTAATATTTACTCTTACACCAAAGTCACACCACTTGTTTACAATCAAGCCTTCATACTTCACATTCTTACAGCATAGTCCCTAACTCTTAGGTTTTCCGAATTAGTCTTAATTAATCAAATTTTAGTCTAATCAGTTAGTTCGAGGACTAAACTAAATATCAGAAAAATAAATTTTGATTGTCGAAAATTTAAATATCTACTGAGCCAATTTTAGGGTGTTACAGATTTTCTTCTTTTGTCTTGGTTGAAGCTTTTTGGGTTGTTCGTTGAAAGTTTCTCCCCTTGACGTCTTTTGAACCTTTTTGGAGGCCTTCATGTTTAAGGACAATCAGATTTATCATTATCGGTGAAAGGCTCGGAAGGCACAGACGAGGACTTTTGTTTTTCTCTTTTTTATTTATTTTTCTTTCATTTATGTGTGATTTTATTTTTCTCTTTTTACAGATTTTTAGTGTTTTACTTTTCTCTTCTTTGCAGGTGATTACATGCTCATTTTTCTCACATCAGTTTTTTTGTTCTATCCCCTTACTTCGTCATCTCTCTATTTGCTAGAGTTCGGGGTTTTTCTGTCGGTGGGGTTTTGATCCTTCTCGTAATAAGGGGAAAGTGATGTTTGTTGCTCTTAGACCGTTTCGACCTCCTTATAGAGCATTGTTGCCTCGCCGTTTGGTTACCTTTGCTGGTTCTGTTGGTGATCCTCTAGTGATGCATACCATAAACCTTTGGGTTAATGAAGTCATCTCCGATCATGGAGCTCTTTCGATCTATGTCTCTATATCTTTGGAGTTGCTTTTGGCGTCCGATTGGCTTGCTTTGGCTTTCTAATTTCTTCTATTATTTATTTTTAGCTGTTGTTTTCTTGTTTTTCCTATCTATTTAGGATTCCTTATTGGTCTTCGAGGGTTGTATTTGCCTTCCGGAGTGTCTTTTCTTATATGTTTGATTTGTTTGTTCTATGTATCTTTTTTATTAGGGATCGGACTTGGATCAGACTTTATAAAGTTCAAGTCCAATCTAATTAATAATCGGACTTAAAAAATTTATGTCCGATTATATAAATCCAAGTTCGATCCAATAAAATATCTAAAATCCAAATCTGAAAGTCCGAATCTAATTATTTTTTCTCTTTTTTAAAGTAACATCTCAAATAAATATCTTCAAATAAAAAAATAATTTCCATCAAACTTCTCTTACCACCACCAACCACGCAATTTTCATCATTTGCAGTTTGAACGCATGTCAATTTTTCTTTTGCTAATTCATCTCCTAAAAGAGAAGGAGAAAATACAAAAGGGGTAGAAGATTTTTCATCTCGCATTCCTATTAAGATTATAATGGGACACATGAACAGATCTCCCTGATAATAAAATCTTTGTGCATCAATCGACATACAGAAAAAATGTTGAAAAAGACTTTACATGCGTAACGCACATCCGTTGAGCACGAGGCAAAACTGAAAAATAATTGCTATGCATTAGATCTTAGTTGGTCTAGAAATACTATCTAAGTGCTACGAGACCATTATTTTTAGATCTTTCAAAAATCGATCCCCCTTCAAATCATGTAAATAATTGCTATGCACGGGGCAAAGCCAAAATATGTGTTTGGCTAAACATATTCATAAGACATGTGAATTGCTTTCACAAGATAAGATGCAAGATATATTGTGTAGAGATAATGCAAAATTTACATCTCAATCAAAAGGTGGATTCATCAAATGTGACAAAACGAAATATATTTCTTCAAAGTTTCGTCCCTCATGATCTTCAGAAGAATATTATTCGATGAATCCTTTTAATTAGTAATTTGAAAGATCTATTCACCAGTGCATAATCTACTTCAATATTTGAATATTATATTCAAGATTGAATTATGAAGATTCAAAGATCTTATGTGATGTTTTCATGAGGGGGAGTAAATATATGTTGCACTCTTTTTTCCTTAATCGAGGTTTTGTCCCAATGGGTTTTCTTGGTAAGGTTTTTAATGAGGCAACATGTTATGCGTATCAAAGATGTGTGACTCTTTTTCCTTCACTAATAAATTTTTTTCCCATAGGGTTTTTATCTTAGTAAGGTTTTAACGAGGCACATTATCTTCATAGATATCCAAGGGGGAGTGTTATGAATATCTTTATTTATGGTGGAGATTCATATATTAAATGAGACTTTAATGTAATTTATTATTAGGGTTTAATACTCATTGGAATTAGGGTTTTTATCTTATGCCTATAAATAGAGTTTGGAGAAAATATTGTATACAACTCTACTTTGAGAATATAATATAAGTCTCTCTTTTTGTCTCTCATCTTGTTCTTGTTCATCTATTTTGTTCTTGCTCTTTACTTTATTCACAGCAGAAAGTGAATAATCAAGTGTTTATTGATTTTAATAAGAGTTTTGCTATACACAACCTTATGTATAAGAACTATTAGATTCCTATCATTGATTGTTATTTTAATTTTTAATGGAACCTATTAGAATTCTTAAAAAATTAAACATCATTGATTCAGTGTGTTTAATGTAATTAATAATTATGTAAAAGGGTTTAGGTGTTTAGGGTTTAGTGTTTATTGTTTTAGGGTTTTTAGTTTATTGTTTTAGGCTTTTAGTGTTGTAGTATTTTTATGGTTTCTAGGGTTTAGGCTTTATTGTTTTAGGCTTTATAGTTGTATGGTTTTTGATTTATTGTTTAGGGTTTATGGTATGGTTTAAGATTTGGGGTTTTGTGGTTTAGTATTTAGGGCTTGAGGTCTGGGGGTTATATTTTAGGGTCTGGGTTTATAATTTAAGTTTTAGTGTTTAGGGTTTAGGATGTTAGGATTTATTACATTAAACGCCATAAATTAATGATAGTTATTTTTTAGGAATATAATTAAATACATTTTAAATAGATTCCATTAAAAAGTAAAATAATCATTAATATTAAGAATCTAGTAGATTTTATACATAATCTTACGTGTACAGCAAAAACCCTTTTAATAATTATGAAATTAGGGAGATGGAAGAAACACATCATATTTGGTGTTTTCACCGATTGAAAAAAAAGGAAAGAGAAAGTGTTTTGGGTTATCTTCCACCTTTATATTAAAAAGCCATGGATGAACACATGAAAATTAGAGAGAATTTGATCTAAAAAAATCAGAGAGAGAAAGCTTTAGCAAACCATGCTAAAGTGAGAGAAAAATTAAGAAAAAAATAGATTTGAGATCCTTGGAGCTTTCTCTATATTGTGATGGTCTTGAATTTTCAATCCAACTAAGGTGAAATGAAACCCTAAATCCAAATTTTAGTTTAATGTTTTGTAAATATTTCTTACTTAAATTGGTCTCTAATGTATGTTTTATTGTTGTCAAGCTTTGGATATCAATAAATTCTTGAATAATTGGGGAAAGCTCGAAACAAGGATTAAGTTGACAATCGAGGAATATCATAAGTTCGGTTTTATGTGAGGTGAGTGTAATTTGAGTTTCTGAATTGACTTGTATCATCCTGAATATAATGTTTTTCTTTGTATTCATGATATGCAAGCTCACTTATAATTATATTTTTTTTATAAAAAAATTATATATAACAATAAAATTGGATAAACTGCACCAATAGTCACAAAACTATTTTTTTTATTTTGGTCACCAAACTAATTTCCTGACAAAATCATCACTAACATTATATATTTTTATATTTTGGTTACTGATTATTAAATTTCTATTAAATTTTAACAAAGATAATAATATTGCATTTTATAATAACACTTTTAATCCCAACATTTTATCAACTTGGTCTTCGTATTTTAGAGTTTTACTTTCTTATTTTTATTTTTATAATTTAATTCTCTCATTTTCGCTTTCTTTGAAAAACAATCATCTTCTTTACTTAGAAACCATACCTCGCCATCCATCTTTACCATGGGCTTTTCCAATGAGCTTCAACATGGTGTAATAATTTATGGGTTTGAATGCAGATGCTCTTCTACAGCATTGCATAGTCCTTCTGGGTAATTATAGGGACCCCATTTTATCTTTTAAAACTATAAGATTTTTACAAATTCGGTGTTACAAGTTGTCCCCAAAATCATTCTTTGAAAATTAGTTTTAAAGGAGATCACCTTTGAAAATCTTCATTCTTTTGCAAACGATAAAAAAAATTTGGAGTCTCCACCGGCCATTTGGGTAAGGTGGGCCGGACACCATAGAAAATCAAAGATTCATTATGAAAGGGTCCGGGAGTTGGTTACGCGTGGGGAAGGATTAACACCCTCATCACACCCGGGAATCGGTACCTGAATATTTGTTGCTTCCAAATTGATGAAATTTTAATCGGATTTAACTCGGCGTACTTAATTGAAAATTTGACCTTAATTACACGGGCTTTTTCAAGTTGGTGAGTTTGAATTAATTGGACATTTAATTAATAAGGTTGACGATACACCAGACCATAGACTAAACCTACATCATATAAGCCTGACTGCCGTGTTAGTTTATGGTTCGAATCTCGTACGTCACCTTTATGCATGGTGCAAGCCAATTGAAACATGATGTAATGATTTTGTCAAGTTTTAACTTTACCTTGAGTCGGTAAGAATCAATTCAAATATTTGGTCAATATCCTTTGAGCTCGGACTGTTACGACACAAATATCGAAATTGATAGATACCTCATTTTTCGTAATTTAAATTGATTAATTTAGAATAAATGGGCCGTATGAATGACAATTAAAATGAATGTTAAACAAAAGGCTTTAAAATAAACAAAAAGATAGCTCGTCCGAGGCCCTAACCTAAAAGGCCCAAATTATAGATTATCCAATTAGTGATCTAGTTATTAATTAGGTGAATCTAATGTTAACCCTAAATTAATTAGCCCTAAAAGACTAAAAACCCTAAAAAATTATGATTTATCTTATGATATGATAATTAATTCCATTGATTTTAAACTAGTATCCCAATAAGCCCATAATACTATTTAAAATAAATCAGCTAATTAATCATATCTTTTAATTAAAATGTCAATCTAATTTCCATGTCAATTTTATCTGAAAAGATAATTAAGAGCTGTCCAACTAATTTAAAGAATTTAACATTTATCCCAATAAGCCAAGGGTAAATTTAAATTCACTAAATTAATTCGAACCCTAATCTAACAAAGGCTCTAAAAGGCTAGTCCTAAATTACTCTAATTAATTTAAAGATTGTGCTCCTATGAGACGAGCACACGATTCCAAACTAATTAAATGAATTTGTCTAATTCTGATCTAAAACTAACTTAGCAACCCAAAGCCCAAAAACTAAGCCCAAGACCAACTAAGCCAAAGCTAACCCTAAGCCCAAATACACAAGGGCCCAAACATCTAAACTAAACCAAAATAAAAACCACATGTATATACTCTTAAGAAAATATACTTTAATTATATATTACATACTATATACAAACATATATTATGTACCTTTTTTTCTTTTTTAAGTGCTATATATTATGAAACTATGCACTATAATATATTATCTAAAAAAACTGTATATTATATATTATAACATATATTTTATAGAAAAGCATACATTGTAAGAAATATATATTATATAAAACATATATCATATATCATATATCATATAGAAGTTATGTATTCAATGTATATATTAAGAAAAATTATATGTTATATATATTATAAAAAACTACATATTAGATATATTAAAAACCTATATATTATATATATTTTTTAAAAACTATATATAATATACTAAATAAAAACTATATATTAAGTAATACTCATATATTAAACACCCAAAACTAAGCATAAAACAACATATCCATATCTAAACAAGGCAAACAACAATATCAACATGAATTAAAAGCTGGAAAACAAGAAAATACAAATGCAAAATAAGAAAATAAATATGCTTGATAAAATAGGGTTTCAGTTATGGAAAAATGATCGAACTGAAAAGAAAAAAATTGAAAGGCCAAATTTTAAAAGAAAACGGGGTGAAATTGCAAAGGTTTGGAAAATCACAAGAACCTAGAGGGTAAATTAGAAAGGCGAAATTGCTTGGGCTCGTGATTATCCCACGTGGAGGGACTGATCTTGTGATTTGCCTATGCGAAAGGACCACGGGCGTAGTAAGGTTATGGCTGAGGGTTTTAAAATGATAATATTCCATTTTCTAAAACGGCCCAGATATAAAACACAAATTTTTTTAAAACAAAAAAGAGTTTATAACTTAAACTCTCTCCCAGCTCTCTTCTTTCTCCCAACATGGGGATGAACACCACAGTGTATTCATCCTCAAACCCAGATCTCGGCTGAATTTCCAGAAACCGATAGGGTTCTTCCGCGTCGGCCGCCATTCGCCGGCAGCTGGTGACCCTACAACTACCTGAGTTCGACTTCCTTTTCTTTTATAAAACTAGATCCGCCCTTTGTTTTCTTTGAAACCGAGTCCTTTCCCCTTTTTAAAAACCAAAAAAAACAATTCGAAAACCAGGACCGAAACCACCCTTTTTGGTCATCCCTTTTCTCTGATTCACCATGCATAACCATAAGGAAGGCTAGGACGCTTGTTATCGAAGGGGAAGGGCATCGGCCGGATGTAGCAAAGGCGAACTGACACCGAAAAGACCCAAAAATAGAGGTAAAAGATCTCAAAACCCCATTCCGTGCTTATACTCATGTACGATGATGTAAAAAAATGAAAGAAGAAGAATGAGTGTTCCTCCAAAAAAGCTTGAGGCTCTTGGTTTCTTTTCTGCTCTATAACTTTCAAATCCCGTCTAGGATTTACAAAATGTTAGAAATTGGGTTATATATCGAAGTATTACATGATTTTTTTACATATAAAAATCGAATGAATACTGCTATTGGTTGCCTTTGTGTATTTTGGCTGGATTCATATACGACTCTGAGAATGTTGGTTTGTTGGGGAAATGGTGTTGCGCGTAATAAGTGCTACGCAATTGTGCAAGTATACACGTCGCAAGTTATAGTATAAAAGATATCGTCTCCACAGGGATTGGTGCCACTTCAAGAATCTAGTCTCTTGCACTGTAAAAAGTAAAAACACAAGTGAAGGATTATAGAAGTTTTAACTAATAACTAATCTAGAAAGCAATTAAGTAAAAGAAAAGATGAATTCGAATGAGAGAGATAGGCTAGGTTATCGTGAGTTGAGGTGTGATAGCCGATTGGATTGTCTTGGTAAAAGAGTGCACGGGCAACTCAGTTGCCGTGGCGACTTGCACAACGGGGTTGCCTTGGCAACTAATTGATGGTTGCTTGGGCGACTAGTTGGGCAACTACTTGGGCGACTGGGCAGCAACTTCAAGGTTCGACGGAGCGTTCTTCAATGGTTCCTTCTTATCCCTAAGTCGAAACTCTAGCTACTTGTGCATGCCTTGATAATACACCCCTGCGTGAATCAAGGGTGAACAACAACCAATCTTGCGCTCCTCTTAGCCGTTGAAATCCTTAACTTATTCCTAAGCCGGATTAATCTTCACCATCATTGGATTGCATAAAGATCATATTCATTCGTTTCTTGAATCTAACTCTCCCGATATTAGATAAATGGATGAAATCACGAGATCCTCTCCCAATTCACTCGCAAACAATAATAAGAATCAAGAATGAATAAACCTTGAAATAGAAAAGTGCAAACTCTTATTACCTAAACAAAAACCAATAGTTTCTCACAACCACAAAACACAATAACCATAGCCAAGTAAATTTAGTTCATGGCTAGGTTCCAAAGAAACACAAGATAAACAATCCCTAGCATGAACCCAATCGAACAAGGAAGAAAAGATGAAGCTTGTCGAAAATTCCTTGCTCTAGATGCTTGCCGAAAATTCCCCTTGCTTCCTCTCTTGGAGTTGTCGAAATTAACTCCTGCTCTCTCTATGAATTGTCGAAATCTTATCACACCCCCAAACTCGAACTATTGCTTGTCCTCAAGCAATGCAAACTCATAATTACCTGCCAAGACTTCAAATTTTCACAAACTTAGCTTTGAACTTGATTTCAATTCTCGGCAACGGGCACAAAGTATGATTGGCTTTTTATTTTTCGAAAAGCGAGGAATTACTCGGAATCAAACTATAATGCTTGTGAGTGTGTGCGGAGTTGTGTGCAAGTTGATTTTTCGGATTCTATGCAAACAATAGGTTTTCAAATTACTTCATTGGGTTCTTTTTAACATGTTTTAACTAGAGCCAATTTGGGCACCTCTAGTGTTTTATTTTTAGTTTTCTTAAGTTAATTTAATCGACTAGAGCGGTTTGGGCACCTCTAGTTAAAAAAATTTAACGCCTCCTAGAGCCAGTTTTCGGGCACCTCTAGTGAAATTTTTTTTTAGCATATGCTAGAGCCAATTTTGGTACCTCTAGCATTCATCCAATTTTTATTTCTAATCCCCAATTTGTTAATTATCGACCTAAGTTTACTAGAATTCCTTAAATCAATCAAACCACAACAGTGTTTCATCAAATTTAGCATCATAGTAAAATTCTAAGTTTTTCCATGGTTATCCTAGAATAAAAATTCTATCAATTAAGTGCATTGGTAAAGTCATCATTGAATATTCATCAAATCTAAGCAATTCTTGTTCCAATTAAAGGTATGGCAAGCAATTTATGTATCCTAAATGTAATGCTTAAGATTAATGTAACTAAACATGGTAATTACTAATAACAATCCCCCCCAAACTCGAGTGAGGCATTGTCCTCAATGCATGCATAAAAATAACGAAAAATAACAATAAAAATAAAAATGCATACGAGGACTTACTCCGAGAGTTCGTCATCGTAGATGATTAGTTTCCTTCTAGTTGGCGTCTTGATTTTCTTGCTTGAACGCGATGGTTGTTTTCTTGTTGCCGGTGGTGGAATCGATCCTCGTACGGGGTTGTCCTCATCATCCTCTTCATCAATGGCTTTTCGTTTGGAGGATTCAATTGGTGTGGTTTTTATTGGTTCAATGGAGGACTCGTCCGAATCTGAAAAATCAGAAAATGATTCCGTAGGAGTTGATTCAGGCATAGGTGCTTTACCTTTGGCTTTTTCAGTGGTTGCCGGGGCATTGTCAGGGTTGGTTGCCGTGGCGTCAGCTTCCTTGGTTGCAGTGGCAAGGATATCGGCGTGAAATATTGGGAACGGCACACGGTTGTCCGGGTACCTTTCTAGGATGACTTGGGTGATGGCATTGTTGTGCTCCTTCATGTACCGCATGAACATTAGTTGCCGATCTTCAATTTGCCTTAGGCGGCTTTCCAATGGGTGCAAAAGTGCTTCAATGTGTCCCGGGATTAATGGCCGAGTTGCCCTGGCGTTAGGTTCTTGGGCATTAGGGATTGCCGCGGCGGCAGGAGTTGCCTTGACAATTGGGGGCCTTGAAGAATCTCCCGGTGCCTCTCCCATTAGCTTCCGGATTAGTGCTTGATTCCAACCAGACTTGGGTAGGGCTTTTTCATCGGTGGACTCACTCGGGACATGCATCTCCTTGCAAAGATTGGAAATTAAGCAAGGGAAGAAAAGATAACCCTTATCTTTTGAGCTGCATACAAAAAATCTCATCGCAAATAATTTTTCCAATGTTAATGATGCGATTATGCAAAATAGAATGTATGAGCAAAAGACGTGGTATATCAACGGTAGTATTGTGTGTGGAGGGCATTAAAGAAGTTTTAACAAACTTATTCCATAGTTTTGCCTCGGGTTTTAGCCGAAAGGCGATTTACCGTGCCCTTGTATTTACCGTCGTTCCAATGAGTTCTTGGTTGAGTGAGTTCTTGAAGCACCTTGTCGAGTTGCTTGGGATTGATACGGTCAACGAAGGCTTGATGCTCGTCCTTCTCAATGTAAAGTCCATAAAAGGTGTTGATGCTTTCGGGACTTATAAGTATGGCCTTGTCACGAACAAAAACATAAGGATTATCCGGGTTAGGTGAGTGAGCATAGAATTCTCTTACCCATGAGATGTTACCCGGTTCGGTTGATGGCAAAAGATTTGCCACTTTTGATGTGCAATCCTTTTGAAGATGAATGGTTCAAGGCCGAAATCTTGAGATCTGGAGTATTCAAAGCCTTGTTCTTCATGAATCTTCCGGCTTTCAAACTTGGATTGAAATCTTTCTTGAACCACCGGTGTAGCAAACTTCTTGTATCTTGGTTCTTTGGAGGAACTTGGATGAACTAAAAGTTTAATCTTGGATGCCATGTATGATCTTGGTTGTGAGTAAAAACAAAGAAAAGAAAAGAAACTAAAAAGTTGCAAGATAGAAAGTAGGAATAGGTTAAGGGTGATGGGTTGTATAGAATCGATAAGTGGGTGGGATTAGGGTTTAGGTAAAAACGAAAAAGGGTTTAGGGTTTTGTAGGAGTTGTCGACAAGGGTTTTGGTTAGGATGAATTGGAGGCTTTATATAAGCCTTAGATTCAGCCCATTAGTTTCCTTGTTGAATATGTTTTCCTACTTGGTTTAGAATTCCTTCTTTATCTTGAACTTCCTTTCCTACAATTCAAAAACAAATCAAATAAGGATTAAAATTAAAGATAAACTAATAAAGAAAATAAATAAAGATGTGTAATAGGATTCTTAGACTTGAATAAAAAAAATCTATCCTAAAACTACTAATAATCGGCAAAATAATAAAATAATAATAATAAAAAAAATAATAATAATCGGAAAAAAATGAAAAATAAATAATTAAATAATCGACCAAAACAAAAACAAAAATAAAAATAAAAATAAAAATATCAAAAGGAGAGCATGCTCATGCATCTCCTAAATTGACCACTTCCTTGTTACGTTCCACATGGGCACCATTGTAGTGCTTCAATCTTTGTCCATTAACTTTGAATTCATGGTTGTCGAGATGGACTTGATTATCACAAAGACCGTGGGAAAATGGTTTGACGACTTGAATGGTCCCGACCATCTTGATTTCAACTTTCCGGGAAAAGTTTTAGCCGAGAATTGAATAGGAGAACTAGTTGCCTGGCGTGAATTGCCGTGGCAATAGTTTCTTGTCATGCCATCGCTTTGTTTTCTCCTTGTAGATTCGTGCATTGTTATAGGTGAGTGCACGAAATTCTTCTATCTCATTGAGATCCATCAAGCGCTTTTGTCCGCACTTTCCCAATCCATATTCACGGTCTTGATTGCCCAAAGACGCCTTGTGCTCGATTTCCCACGGTAGATGACATGTTTTACCATAGACAAGCCGGAAGGGGACATACCTAATGGTGTTTTGAATGCGGTGCGATATGCCCAAAGTCGTCATCTAGTCTTAATGACCAATCCTTCCTTGAGGGATTTACAACTTTCTCGAGTATTCCCTTCAACTCCCGGTTGGAAATTTCGCTTGCCCGTTGGTTTGTGGGTGATATGCCGTGGCGATCTTGTGTGATATGCGAGCGTTGCAACATCTTGGCAATTAGTACATTGTCAAAATGCTTGCCCCGTCGCTGATAATTGCTCTCGGCATCCCAAACCGTGTAAATATGTTTTTCTGCAGGAATCGTTGCACGGTCTTGGAATCATCGTTGGGAACTGCATTTGCCTCTACCCATTTAGACACATAGTCGACGGCGAGTAAGATGTAGAGGTTGCCGAATGAAGATGGGAAAGGTCCCATAAAATCGATCCCCATACATCGAGCAGTTCTATCTCGATGATGTTTCGAGTGGCATCTCATGTCGTCTAGAGATATTGCCCGTCCTCGGCAATGATCACATTGCTTGTAAAAGTCTTGGGCATCTTTGTACAATGTTGGCCAATACAAACGGATTGCAAGACTTTGGCATGTGATGCGAGTTCCTCCAAAATGTCCTCCATAGGGTGAAGAATGGCATTGCCGGAGTACATTCTGTTGCTCTTCTTCAGGGACACATCGGCGTATAACCTGATCTGCACATTGTTTAAACAAAAGAGGCTCGTCCCAAAAGTAATGCTTAGCATCATGGCGGAACCGCTTCTTCCCTTGGTGAGTAATGCCATACGGAAAAATACCACAAACAAGGAAGTTAACTAAATCTGCGTACCAGGGTATTGCCGAGGCATGTGCTGCCGTAGTGTCTGCTCCCAAAATTGTCGAGGCGTGTGCATCCAAGACTGCTGCGGCGTCGAGAGTTGCCGAGGCGTGTGCATCCATGGTTGCCGAGGCAATTAGAATTTGTTCATCCGGGAATGCATCGCATATCTCTAGATCCGCATCTTTCTCTCTATTGCGTTCCAGACGTGATAAGTGATCGGCCACTTGATTTTCTGTTCCTTTCCTGTCCTTAATTTCAATATCAAATTCTTGTAAAAGTAATATCCAACGAATCAAACGAGGTTTAGCATCCTTTTTAGCAAATAAGTATTTGATTGCCGAATGGTCCGTATGAACAATTACCTTTGTACCTATTAAATAGGATCGAAACTTGTCAAATGCGAAAACTACTGACTAGTAACTCTTTCTCCGTTGTTGTGTAATTCACTTGAGCATCATTAAGAGTTTTACTAGCGTAGTATATCACATGGAAGGTCTTACTGTGCGTTGGCCTAGGACTGCTCCTACCGCGAAATCACTTGCATCACACATGAGCTCAAAGGTAGCGTCAAACGGTGGAACAACAATGGGTACCGAGGCAAGCTTTTTCTTTAGGGTTTGAATGCTTGAGTGCAAGAATCATCAAAATCGAAGACTTTATCTGTTCAAGCAGATTACACAAAGGTTTAGTGATTTTAGAAAAATTATGAATGAACCTCTGTAAAAAACCTGCATGTCCAGAAAACTTGAATTCCCTTAACCGAATTTGGTGGGGTAATCTCTCGATCACGTCCACCTTGGCTTTGTCTACTTCAATTCCCTTGGATGAAATCTTATGGCGAGCACTATTCCTTCATCTACCATAAAGTGGCATTTCTCCCAATTGAGGACTAAATCTGTTTCTTCGCATCTTGCCAACACCCTCTCTAAATTGCCGAGACAGCCGTCGAAGTCATTACCAAAAACCGAAAAATCATCCATGAAGATCTCAAGGAAGTCTTGACCATGTGCGAAAAAAAGAGCGCCATCATGCATCTTTGGAAGGTTCTTTGGGGCGTTACACAATCCGAACGGCATCCTTCGGAAGGCATAAGTACCGTAGGGGCATGTGAAGGTTGTATTTTCTTGATCTTACGGTGCTATGGCAATCTGATTGTAACCTGAATAACCATCAAGAAAAAAAGTAAAAGGGTTTTACCGCAAGACGGTCAAGCATTTGATCAATAAAGGGTAATGGGAAGTGATCTTTCCTAGTGGCTTTATTTAGCTTTCGATAGTCCATACAAACCCTCCAACCGGTCTGATCTGGTTGGGATAAGTTCATTATTTTCATTGCTTACCACTTTGTTATACCTCTCTTTTTCGCACACATTGTACCGGACTTACCCACGTACTATCGGAGATAGGGTATATAATGCCGGCGTCAAGCCACTTGATGATTTCTTTCATTAAAACCCCTTTCATGGCATGATTCAGTCTCCTCCGGGCCTCGATTGAAGGTTTGTGATCATCTTCCAACAAGATCTTGTGCATGCACACGGGCTAATTCTAATTCCCTTCAAGTCGGCAATTGTCCACCCTATTGCCTTTTTATGTAGCTTCAACATGTTGATCAGCTTCTTTTTTCCTTTCAGGCTGTAACTTAGAGGAAATAATTACAGGTAATGTATTATCGATCCCTAAGTATACATATTTGATTGATCCGCAATTGTTTCAACTCAAGAATTGGTGGATTTTCGATAGAGGGTTTTTCGATCTTACCTTCCCTTACGAGTAGTCCCGGTGGTTCAAAGTATGTACCGGGTCGATTGACTAGCCAATTTGCCTCTTCTGGTTGTTCCTCATCGACCGATTCTTCATACTCCTCATGTTCCTCGTGTTCGGCAATGTAGTTGCGAGGCAACTAAATTCCTCATCGGTTAAACTCTGTAGTGGCATGAAGTAGTTGGCATTCTTCGGATCATCGGCATGCCTTAGTGTTTGGAACACATTTAGTTTTACCTGCTGGTCATTCACCCTCATTGTGAGTTCTCCTTTTCAACATCAATCAAGGTTCTCCTGCCGCTAGGAATGGTCTCCCGAGAATGATAGGTGCATGCTCATCCTTCACAATCCAAAACAATAAAGTCAGCGGGAAAAATGAATTTATCAACTTTTACCAAGTATGTCCTCGATTTTCCCTCCGGATGCACATAGGATCTGCTCGGCTAGCTGCAAAGATAATCTGTTGTAGGTCTTGCCTTCCCGATTCCTAGTTTTCGGAAAATCGATTTAGGCATCAAGTTTATGCTAGCCCCTAGGTCGCATAGTGCTTTCCCGACATAGTGATTTCCAATAGAACAGGGTATTGTGAAACTTCCGGGATCCTTCAACTTTGGTGGCATACGGTTGTGCAACATTGCCATGCATCCCTCTGTCGCGGCAACTGTTTCAAACTCTCCTAGCCTTGTTCTTTTGGACACAATGTCTTTAAGGAACTTGGCATAGTTTGGCATTTGTTCAATTGCTTCCACCAATGGCAAGTTGATGTGGACTTGCTTTAGGATATCAAGAAACTTCTTGAATTGGTATTCTTGCTTTTGTCGCTTCAACCTTTGTGGGAATGGTGGTGGAAGTCGGATATCTTCGATCCTTTCATTGGTTTAAAATTTGATTGATGGCATTGCAGGGACATCTGGAGTTGCCGAGGCATTATCAACTCGGGTTGCCGAGGCATGCTTATCGCAAGTTGCCGAGGCGTCTTTATCGTTGGTTGCCGAGGCATGCTTATTGCCGTTGCCGCGCAGCAATCCTCGGTTCAGCATCCGAGGCTTTGCCGCTAGGTTCGTCTTGATCTTTTTGTGGAGTTTTGTTTGACGAGCGGGTTTGAATTTCTCTAAGTTGTTGGCCACTTCTGGTGGTGATTGCCTTACATTGCTCATGGCGGTTCCTCTTGCGACTTGGTATCGCTAGGTAAACCTCCTTGTGGTCTAGTGTTGATTTTGAGCAAACCGTCCGACTTGATTTTCCAATGATTTGATTGCCGCCTCTTGGTTTTGCAATCTCATCTCGGTCTGTTAATAAAAGCATCAGTTCTTTTATGAAATTACTATTCTCACCATATAAGATTGATTTTTTCATCATAAAAGCATTTAGAGAATTTTCCAAAGAACTAGATGTTGTCGGTTGTTGTTGCCGCGGCATCCATTGCCGTGGCATATTCTCTTTGGAATCCCGATGCTTGTGCATTACGATTGTTCTGGTTTAGAGCATTGTTGGGATTATTCCATGAAAAATTCGGTGCTTCTTCCAAATTTGGATTGTATGTATTTGACATCATGTTGTTGCCCGATTGTAATTCCCCACATAGAAGTTGGATTCGGATTTCGCATACATTCGGAAGAATTATGGTTATCACCACATAACTCACAAAAAGAATCCATTACCTTGACTTCATGTGTGTTGTTTGGTTTTTGCATGTTCGGACCATCTTGGTTAAAGCGGCCAATTGTGCCGAAATTGAATCGATGATCCTAGTTCATGTATTGTGGCTTAGCGTCTAACTCCTCCTCTTCTAGTAGATGGGAATTGATAGTCATTCTTGGCCAGCCTGTTTAAAATTTGCATTGCTTCCTTCGGCGACTTATCTAAGAGTATGTCGTTTGCCGAGGCATCTAGCATCATCCTTGTTGGTGTATTCACGGCATTGTAAAACATTGTCACTTGCGTCCACACCGGGAATCCGTGTGAGGGCATTTGTGTAGAAGTTCTCTATATCGCTCCCAAGCCTCGTACATGGATTCATCATCCGCCCGCCGAAAAGAAGTAATGTCGTTCTGAAGCTTATCGATTAAATTTGTAGGATTAAATCTAGCAAGGAAATCACGACAAAGATCAGTCCAAGATGCTATGGATCCGCAGAATGCTATTTAGCCATGCTTTCGCCTATCCTCGGTGAATAGGGGAATAATCTTAATCGTAAGACATCGGGGGTGACTCGTGTATCTTGAACGAGTTGCAAATCTCGAGGAAAGATTTCAGATGTTGTCGTGCATCTTGATTCTTTGAGCCGCCAAATTGACCTATTGTGTTGATCATATTAAACATTACCGGTTTCAACTCAAAGTGGTCGGCTTCAATTTCGGTGCGACAACTCGGGTTAAGTCCATCAAGATCTTCTTCAAGATAGTCTCGAATAGTTCTGTTTTCGTGCAAGAATCACTCCTCCTCCTGCTCGAACATCTTGATTAATATTGCCGTCTTGATTTGCCATTGCTTCTCTTATCCTTCGTCTAAGTCTTTGTAAGGTTCGTTCAATTTTCGGATCAAAGGGATATTCGGTGAAGTCGGTCTCGCCTGGTCATATACCAATGCAAAACCAAAGTTTGTTAGCCCTTTGAATTTTAAACAAGAGAAAAAAATAAAAAGAAAGTGCAAGAAAGTAAAAACAAAGTCGCTATTGCCAATCCCGACAACGGCGCAAAAAACTTGTTCGCGCGTAATAAGTGCTAGCAATTGTGCAAGTATACACGTCGCAAGTTATAGTATAATAGATATCGTCTCCACGAGGGATTGGTGCCACTTCAAGAATCTAGTCTCTTGCCTTTGTAAAAAGTAAAAACACAAGTGAAGGATTATAGAAGTTTTAACTAATAACTAATCTAGAAAGCAATTAAGTAAAAGAAAAGATGAATTGAATGAGAGAGATAGGCTAGGTTATCGTGAGTTGAGGTGTGATAGCCGATTGGATTGTCTTGGTAAAGAGTGCACGGGCAACTCAGTTGCCGTGGCGACTTTACACAACGGGTTGCCTTGGCAACTAATTGATGGTTGCTTGGGCGACTAGTTGGGCAACTACTTGGGCGACGGGCAGCAACTTCAAGGTTCGGCGGAGCGTTCTTCAATGGTTCCTTCTTATCCCTAAGTCGAAACTCTAGCTACTTGTGCATGCCTTGATAATACATCCTGCGTGAATCAAGGGTGAACAACAACCAATCTTGCGCTCCTCTTAGCCGTTGAAATCCTTAACTTATTCCTAAGCCGGATTAATCTTCACCATCATTGGATTGCATAAAGATCATATTCATTCGTTTCTTGAATCTAACTCTCCCGATATTAGATAAATGGATGAAATCACGAGATCCTCTCCCAATTCACTTCATAAACAATAATAAGAATCAAGAATGAATAAACCTTGAAATAGAAAAGTGCAAACTCTTATTACCTAAACAAAAACCAATAGTTTCTCACAACCACAAAACACAATAACCATGGCCAAGTAAATTTAGTTCATGGCTAGGTTCCAAAGAAACACAAGATAAACAATCCCTAGCATGAACCCAATCGAACAAGGAAGAAAAGATGAAGCTTGTCGAAAATTCCTTGCCCTAGATGCTTGCCGAAAATTCCCCTTGCTTCCTCTCTTGGAGTTGTCGAAATTAACTCCTGCTCTCTCTATGAATTGTCGAAATCTCCTTGATATTTATAGGGCTAGGCCAAAGTCCTTCTTTGAGGAGGAGTTTGAGTTGGAATTAAATTATCTTTAAAGAATATAATTCTTTATTATAATTTTATTCCTATTAGAACTTCTCCTATCCTCTTGGAATTTAATTCTTCTTTAATCTCTGCATGGCAATCAAATTCCTTTGGGCTTGGGCCTTGCTCCATGTCATCTTGGGCTTGTAAAATCATGAATTTCGACATCCATATTGCTTTTGGTCTTTGTCGACAAATGCCATGGCAACTAGCTCGGCATATCCTTCATGCATTGCCCTGGCAACTAGCTCGGCATTGCTTTGGCAAGTGATCCTGCACATACACACACAAAAACACACCAAAGCAGCATCTATTTCCACAAAAATCACCAAGTTATGTAATCAAGCTCAACGATTGAAGGAAACATGGATTAATGCATGAATGGCTAACTATGCAACTAATATGAGCCTAAGTCTAACAATAATATGAGTAAAAAGGGTAAGAAAAATAGTACTTTTGAACACTTATCAAATGGTTCTGACATTCCCTGGTATTTCTTTTGCATTTCATTCGATTTTACGATTGTCTAATTTGATTCTGTTTTGCATGTGACGAGAGAGGATTGGACCAGCCCAGTTGCTGGCGTGGCTGTTAGCATGGAGGTACATCGGTGATGTGGTACCGGAGATAAAAGGCTTGGTCGTGGAGGAATCTAAAGGGCACATATGAGCTTCATGCGCGCATGAAGGAGGCCGAATGGACGCGTGTGTGGCGCGTAGGGAGATGAAGAGCCAGTGCGTGTGGGCACTTGTGGAATCTGAAAAGTTCCCTTGGCTACATTTGGACCGTTAGATCAATAGCCAGATCTAACGGCCGGAATTTGGCTGCACAGGGATAAAAAGAATGGTTATCAGATTAGGTTATTTAGGGTTTTTGGGTTCTTAAATGTAAATGGACTTTATAATATACATATATATGGGCTGATTTATTTATGCAAGTTGGGCTTCTATTTAAGTAATAAGTGTATATATAAATTTATATTTTTCGGTTTAATTATAATAACATCATATAAGATAATATAATAATTGTAATGATACATATAATAATAATGAGGATAACAACGATAGTAACAAAGGCAGTAATAATAATAAAGATAGCATAAAGGAAATAATGTACTATACTAATAATATTTAAGGTTTTTTTTCTTAATGGATAACAACATAATAGTAAGTAGTATTATATATATACACATAGATCACTAACATGTACTAATAATACTCAACAAAAAATACTAGAATGTCTTTTGTTTTTCTTAGCTTTAATGATAAATAGATAGGCATAACAAGTAAACAAAAGATAGAACATTTAAGCCAAGCCCTTATTGAGAAAATAAAGCGGGTTAACCCCGGATAAAATTAGTGATTACAGCTGCCCCTCTTTGCTTATTCTTGTATAACAAGAATAAAGCAAATACCATAAGCACAAATTTTGTCCGACTTCCCTGTTGGATGATTTGCTCCCCCGAAGCGGCAATGAACAAATCCAAATAACTTGCTTTACTGAAATGGCAAAAACAAACTGAGCAACGCTGGCATGTCACTCTTGTCATAACCCATTTTTGTCTAAGCCTAAGCCCAAACTAAACTCAACCCAAAAATTAAGGCCTATTTTTATTAAATCAATAACCCATACAATATCGATAAACCCATTATAATAATATTACCCAATATCCAAATCCATTACCCATTTAAAACCCAAAAAAACCCATCAGACCCAATTACACTCAAAAAAGACTAAACACCCTTAACCCTAAATATATATATATAAACCCTAATAACCTAACCTCTGTCCAGCCCACCGTACCACCGCCCAAAATCTGCTCTACCGCCTGCAGAAGAACAAATGGGAGATATTTTAGATATATTTAGGTTATAAAAACCTGAATGAAATCGAATGTAAGGACCCCATATTCAAAATAATAAAAAATAAAAAAAATAATAAAAAAGAAGCAAAAGTTAAAAAAAGGGTAAAACATGTGGACGCCTGCATGGTGTCCACCTTAGCCCCCCCAATTGCCTATAAAAGGCGGGGGAGGTTGCTTCAAAGAAACACCACGAAGCCAATTGAAATGGCAAAACAAAGCCATGGAATTGGCGCAAAGGGCAGTGCCCTTTCGAACCTTGAGAGCAATGCTCTCATGGGAAAATTTTATTTTCCCAATGGTTTGATTAATTATCCGATCAGGGTTTTGCTGAGATTCGTTCGAGTCATTTTTTCTATGGCTAGATGATGCGAGGATCCTGTTAGGGATTGATCGAAGTTCTTCATTCGAGCTTCTAGTAGGGTAAAATTTGATCTTTATCTTTGTATTTATTTTCGGCTTAGATATAGGATAATATGTATTTATTGACATGTTTTTATAATAAATATGTTTAGTATGCCATGTTTATATATTTTAAATTGTATGAATTATTTACATGAATAAAATATATTTAATTCTAAATTATAATTTCTACAATAGATTTCCCTTTTAATTTTTCTTTTTGTATGTATTTTAAGAATATTAAATTCGGTTTAATATTAAGAGTATTTCCACTTTATTTTGGGTAACCAGCTAGAAAGTGGTATCCTGACTCATTCAGGTGTTATCTTTCTCGGTTTTGTAAATAAGGAAACATTCTCCTTAAGACTGTTTTTTGGATTAAATTTTAAATTAAATTCGAATTTTGATTTTCTTGGAAAGACAACACCAAATCAACGCGGTGCCAATTTTTGGCGCTGTGAGGGTGCTAATCCTTCCCCACGCGTAATTGACTCCCAAACCCGAATGTTTTTTAGTATCTGGTTGATTTTTAACGGTGTTTGGCCTACCAAAGTGGCCGGTGGTGACTACATCTCCCACCTCCCCTATTTTCACAAAAAAAACTCGTATGGTATAAGGATCATATTCCCCCGAATCGATGTCCTAGCGACAGTTCGGCTACCGTCACTCTAGAACTAAAACCCGCATATAGTGGGCTATAGGAGCCAACCTTTTTAAGCCATGCAAAACTCTGCCCGTTTAGCGGTCACCATGTTAGGCTTTGGTGCTTTTGTCTGTTATCTGTGTATAGTTTTTTATTGTTCAAATGTATGGCATATTTATTGTACTGTTTATTTATGTAATTAATCATTTTCATCGACACTAACCCACTTTGCTTTTCTTTTTTGCATTTAAAATTTATATCACATTCATTTCATTTGCATACCATCTTTAGAAGCATATTTAATTATTCGTTTTCTACATTACATTCGCATCTAGGACATGCATCTTGCATTTCTATGCATACATTTTAAAATTTTGAAATCGGTCCCTAGGATGCCCCGTACCAAAAATATCAGACAAAGAGAAAGTCGGTCGATCCAACATCTTAATGAATCTATGCGAAAGCCTAGTTCAAGGTATTTTTGAGAATGACCACTACACCATGCCTCTACAAGGCCCCAATCTGGGGGCAATTCCCTGACGAGTTTAGGAAGCGAGCCTCTGATGTCAAGTCATACTTTTGCAGCCCAGACGGCTACATCAATTACCGTCCATAGCACTTTTCCATGGCCTAAAGTAATGAGCTGCCATGCACCAACAAAACAAATTTACAGATCCAACCATGGGGCAATATAACATGTTTTGTAGAATAATGAAAGCCCTTCGAGAAAAGGCAAAGACATACTTCAAGCTCCGGGTTCGCTTCAAGAGCACTCTCAGACGAAAATGTTGGGGCATTCACCTGAAGAAGTAATCCAAAAGACAATCAAGTCCAAAGAGGACTGGGGGCACCTCACATACAAGAAACTGGGCACTGTTTAACCTGAAGCAAAGATCTGAACACCACAGAGTCAGGGGCATCCCTTTGAGGGCCAAAAAAAATCATGTCATATTCATACATTTAGTTTCCTACATTGAAAATCATCATGCATTAAGTGCATACACCAAAGTTATCATGCATTTAGATCACATGTTAATTAGAGGCATTCATTATGCATTTATTTTTGGCTTGAACGTACAAACAGGTCCAAGGTAGAGACCGAAGAACCTCGACCATGGGGGCAACGACGTGATGATCAACCTTTAGCCCTAAATAAAGCCAAATGAGTTGAAAACTCAAACATCCAAATAACATGGGTAAAATTTTCTGAACAGATTACTATTTAATGTTTCATTTTGCTTTCAGATCATGACTCCCTGCCATGAAGTAGCAGAATCAACTTTACCCGATCTCTCCCCCGTCAGTGGTGTGGCAGATCAAAATTTTGAAGATCTCTCCTCCGTCAGTGGTGTGGTAGATCAGATTTTTGAAGATTCTGCATCTCCATTAGTGATCAAACATTTTGAAGATCTCGTTTCTCCGTTGATGGCAACATATCAAAATTTTCTTCCAGATCTCATCTCTTCGTCGGTGATGTAGTAGATCCTGCATTTTTTAGATCTTGCCTCTCCGTCAGTGATGTGGCAGATCAAAATTTTAAAGATCTTATTTCACCGTCAGTGGTATTCAAATCAAAATTTCCCTCTAGATCTCATCTTTCTGTCAGTGGTGTGGTGGATCCCACATTCTCTAGATCTCGCCTCTCCGTCGGTGGTGTAGTGGATTAAACATTTTATGGGTTATGCCTCCATCAGTGGTGGATGACCAACTTAGTCTAAATCATGTATCTCCGGTAGTGATGTAGCGGATCAAAACCTATCCATGTCTTGCCTCTTCGTCGGTATTGCAGCTAAACCAAACTTCTTTGTCAGATCTTATCTCATTCTTGTAGTTGCAGCTCAAAATCAGAAAAATAAAATAAAAAAATGTAAAAAATCAATAAAAAATCAAAAAGAAAAAATATGTTTCTAAAAAAACTCAAAAAATTCAAAAAAAGAAAATCAAAATTAGAAGCTTTATCCTCTGGTTTTGCCTCTTCGTCGGTGTTGTAGCTGGATCAGAACTTGTTACCTTTAGACCGTGCCTCTACGTCGGTGTTGTAGCTCAGTCAAATCTTGGTCTTGCCTCTTCGTCGGTGTTGTAGCTGGATCAAATGTACCAAAATTTCAATCCCGCTTCTTCGTCGGTGTTGCAGCTGGATCAAAACTTTTTATCTTTAGACCGTGCCACTTCGTTAGTGTTGCAACTCAGTCAAATCTTGGTCTTGCCTCTTCGTTGGTGCTGTAGCTGGATGTTGACTCTCAGGGAGATGTGTAAAATGAATACTGGCAAAAGGTATAAATGGTATGTATTTGGGCAAGATAAATTGTTCCAAGAATCTTTTGTGTGCAAGTATACACGGTCGACAAGTAATACAGCTTGGTAAGTTGAGTTATTGATCCCACAGAGATTGACTTGGAATATGATTGCTTGATTGTTACTTGCTTTGGAAGAAAAGATTTGTGTTTGAAATAGTTGATTTTAAAACTAAGAAAATAAAATAAAATAAAATAAAATAAAAACTGAAGTAAAGTGTTGGCAAGGAAGGTGTTTTCAAATGAATGATGATTGTTGGCAGGGAATGCCTGGTTCCAACGTGGTTCATGCCAGCCGTTATTGGCAAAACTGTCTTGGCATTGTTTGTCGAGCAAATTCAAAAGTAGCAAAGCCTCTCTCGATGGTCATTGCCCTAAACTGGCCAAGTAAAAACCCTTATATCTCTATAGTGTATGTTTTCCTTAAACCAATTTGATTTAAAAACCAATCTATAGTCCGTGGGGTTAGATTTCACTTCTGAAGTAAGTTCTTCTACTTGAACGACTTCTCTCGAAGCTTCTCTCCCAAGTGTTCAGCAACTTGATTGTTGCCAACAAAAGTCTATTAAGATATTGGAAGGCAATAAGCTAATTGTGCCAGCTCTCGCTTTGGCACAATACTTAGGAAAAAATAAAGTATGCAAAATAGACAAACTTTGCCAAAAACAGAATTATTATAAAGGAAAAAAGGCATAAAAGCCAACATTTAAAACCAAAACACCCCCACCAACTATTAAATTAGTTTATGGTGTGGGGGTTAACCAACAAACCAACAAACGTTTTTAACATCACCATCATAATAAAAACTAAAGAAAAACAACTTCTGCCAAGGGAATAGGCAGAGGGGTCTCTCGATGCAGCCCTCCATGCCAGGATCTCAGCCAAGAAGTCGAACCACCCTTCCTCGATTGCACCGACTGTCACTCGCTGCCCCAACACCTCACTTTGACCACTCCTCACTCGAGGGTTTTACCCCCACGATCTCACACACTTTGATCTTCTCCATCAGTCTTTAAATAGGAGTGCAAGGAAGCTAGGATAAGCTTCTCATTTGAATATTAAATGCTGAAGGGATAAGAGATGAGATCTTATCTGAATTTGAATGAAAGCTGATCTTATCCAAGCTTGGCATAATCCTGCCAACCAATCTTAACACCACGTTATCTGACTTTGTTGGGATAGGATAGCTCTTCAATTTTGAAATTCAAATGCTCAAGGGATAAGAGATAAATTCTTATCCGATCTATATGATAGCTTATCATGCTAGGGCTAACATCATCATGCCATGGCCATCCTAGCACACGAGCTTGGCACAACTTTTCCAACATCACTTGGCATCACCTCATCCGCTATTTTTTCGGAAGTTGATCCAATTGTGATCTTTTAGGAGCCTGATACTTTCCTAATTTTTCGGGGGTTCATCTCTTCTTGGCATGGCCGCTAGCATGCCTCTCTGCCAACAAATGCTTGGCACTCATCTGGTCCTTCCGTGCCCACAGCATTTGGCATTCACCTTGGCATTCCCAACTGCGTCCTGCGTTCATTTCTCCTGCCAAACACCCTGCCAACCTGCAAAAAGGCCATAAAAACAACCTTTCACACAAGCATATGCAGCCAACTAACTCCTTGATGTAAATGCATGATTCTAACAAACTAATGCAACTAAATGTACTTGAAAAGAAGAAAAAGCATATCAAAATAAGCATGAAAAACAATACTTTTGAGGAGGTAACACAGGACCAAGTCACTAATTTGCTATCCTGCCTCTTCGTCAGTGTTGTAGCTGGATCAACCTCATTAACTCCAGACCTTGCCTCTTCTTCGGTGTTGTAGTTGGGTCAAATCTACTAACTCCTGGTCTTGCCTCTTCGTTATTGTTGTAGCTAGACCAAGTCACAAATTTACGATCCTGCCTCTTCGTCAGTGTCGTAGCTAAATCAACCCCATTAACTTTAGACCTTGCCTCTTCGTCGGTGTTGTAGATGGGTCGAACCTTACTAACTCCTAGTCTTGCCTCTTCATTGGTGTTGTATCTAGACCAAATTCACTAACTCTCGATCCCGCATCTTCGTCGGTGTCTTAGCTGGATCAACCCTGTCAACTTCAGACCTTGCCTCTTCGTCGGTGTTGTATCTGGGTCAAACCTACTAACTCCCGGTCTTTCCTCTTCGTCGGTGTTGTAGCTAGACAAAATTCACTAACTCCCAATCCTGCCTCTTCGTCGGTGTCGTAGCTGGATCAACCTTACTAACTATAGACCTTGCCTCTTCGTCGATGTTGTAGCTGGGTCAAAATTTACTAACTTTTTTCCTTTCCCATAAATATTGTACTAGAAAAAATAAAAGGAAAAGAAAAAGAGAAAAAAAAAGAAAAAAAGAAAAAAAAAGAAAAAAAAGAAAAAGAAAAAGAAAAGAAAAAAAGAAGAATTCTGTCAGATCTAGTCTCTACGTCGGTGTTGCAGATGGATCAAATATCAAAACCGCCATCATTCAATCCTATATTTTCGTTAGTGTTGCAGATCGATCAAACGTCAGAACCTTCATTTGATCCTGCCTTTTCGTCAGTATTGCAGCTGGATCAAATATCAGAACCTTTGCCATTCGATCCTGTCTCGTTGTCAGTGTTGCAACTGGATCAAATGTCAGAACCTTCATCCTTTGATCCTGCCTCTTCGTTAGTGTTGTAGCTGGATCAAGTTTTGCAGACCTTGCATCTTCGTCAGTGTTGCAGCCGGGTCAAATTTTCTTCATGTATTGCCTCATCACCAGAGTCGTAACAAGTTGAACTCATTTTTTTTCCTCCAACGGATCACCCTAGGTTTGAAGATTATATCTCCCCAACAGATCATCCTATTTTTATACATTTTACCTACAAGAGCGGCCGAGCAGATCAAGTGAAGCCTAAGAAGAAGCGGTATCCAGAGAAAGAAGCCAAACATGACCGGACAAAAATAGTTATTCTTTGGTCTTTGCTCTATTCCTGTTACACAACAATGAGCAAAGAGGGGCAGTTGTCATAACCCATTTTTGTTCGGGCCTAAGCCCAAACTAAACCCAATACAAAAATTAAGGCCTATTTTTATTAAACCAATAACCCATACAATACCCATAAACCCATAACAATAATATTACCCAATATCCAAACCCATTACCCATTTACAACCCAAAAAACCTATCAGACCCAATTACACTAAAAAAAGACTAAACTACCCTTAACCCTAAATATATATACATATATAAACCCTAATAACCTAACCCTCTATCCAGCCATATTGTACCACTGCCCAAAATCTGCTCTACCGCCCTGCAGAAGAACAAGTGAGAGATATTTTAGATATATTTAGGTTATAAAAACCCGAATGAAATTAAATGTAAGAACCCGTAGTTTTGGGCAGGATTCTCAAGGGTACTCTTGCCCCTCGGATCTGGTCCTAGCCGGCCTTGCAGCAACTGGGATATCTCCTTCATCATGTCCTGCTAAGACTTGATGATGGTGTCCCTTAATTCTTGTTGGGCTCGTTCCATCTGGCCATGTAGGTTGGCCTCCAACTTGGCAAAGCTCTCCTCTATTTGCTTTGACCGTGAGCGAGTATGATAAGGGTGTGGAATGATGATAATTCTTAAGAAGCAAAATGTAATCTTTCTGAAATAGAAATACTTTCAATTAAAGAATGGCAATTAATCAAAAAATGCAAGCAATTGTACTAATTAGACGATTATTATCTTTTACTAAAAAATGCAAATGAAAGAATCATGCATAAAGGTAAGGAGAAACACTGAGTTTGGCAAATATCATCGTTAAATGAATTTCATTAATGGAAACGTTGTCTTGTTATAAGAACTTAAAGAAAACCAACTACACATATGGCTTTAAGGTAGTATCGAGGTCAATGATCTCCCTTAGAATCCAAACAATCCTATCTCCTTCCTCAGAATCATCGTCCACACAGTCATGGAGTTCGGTAGCGTCTTCTGCCAAAATCTATACTTTACGGGCAACCTTTTACATCTGAGTCATCCAATGTGCCAACTATTGTTCATGCCACCAAATTGTGTAGGGGACGAAGTGCAGTTGCTCCAAACTCGGCATCGAGCGTACTTGAATCGCTCCTCTAAGGCTTGCCAAATGATCATTGAGCTATTGATCCTCAATTTGCAATTCATCGACGTGAGTCGTCAAGACTTGATTCTCCAAGTTGTTGGCCTTCAGCTTGCTAGTTGAACCCTTATGCTTGAAAAAAGATTTTTCCAAACACTCACCTTATCTTTCAAGGCTTCGTTTTGGTGTTGTTCCTTCTCGATCTGTCTCGAGTGGGAGATTCGTAGATTCTTCACTTCTTCAGTTAAAGCAAGCGCTTGAACTTTGTGCTCGTAAAATATTTTTTTATAGTTCTCGGCTCTTGCTTTCTCTTCCTTTAATTGGAGTTCTAACCCTTCACTTGGTCTGCCTTCCGCGACTCTCTTGCTCTTATTTAACCTTTTAAGCTTCTGAATCTCTTCCTTCTCCATCTTGAGTTCGAGTTTCAACTCATATCTTTTCCTTTGTAGATTTTTAACCACTCTTTCAAACTATCTCTTCTCTAATTCGAAGTTGAACTTTTCTTGATAGGCTTTCTCCTCGAGTTTGAGGTACCTCTTTCACTCTTCTTTAAGTTGTTTTTCATCAAATCGGCCTCAGTAGGAAGTGTGGCCAATCTTTCCTCCATAGATCTCTTTCCACTGGGATTCAAGTGGGGAATGTTGTCATTGGCACGATTAAATCGCCATGCTTCGTACTCGAGAGTGACCATGTACGGAGCATTTACGATCCTAACCCGAATTGCGCTGTTCCAAGTTGAAGAAGCATTGTATAAAATCGTCTTGTAGCTCTTTTCTTTTGCATAATCCACATTGAACTCATTTAGACCTTTGGTGGTTGGCACAAACTGTTTCGAGCCGTACTGTCCCTAAACTAGAAGAGGTGCATATGCGGTATGCCCCCAAAGGCCAAGTAATGGCACCCATGAATGCTCTCCACATCTATAGAGAATGTTCTTTGCCAACAACCAAGATGGTCTCCAAACTATATCTTCCTCCTTTATATTTCGGAGGACATCTTGCCATACTTCCTCGGATCTTCGGGTTGGCCAATCATTCTTTCGTAGGAACTCTTCTAAGGGCACGAACTTGCCATCATAGAGGGGCCTTGAAAAGATGGGATTGGTCCAAAGGTGACTATAGAACCAAACTGTCAAAATCTGCGGGCATCCTCAAAAGTGACCTCCACCATGCTCTCGACAAAACCTCAAAGATCGAAAAGTTTCAGCCAAATTACAGGTACTAGATTAGTCCTGCTATCCAAACGATCAATTATATCCAAAACTGATAGATCGGTGAGTCCCAATGCTCAAGGAAAGAGTACCAATCCATTGATCAACAACGCAAAGAGATTCCGCTGAGCTCGGCCCACATGATGTACAAAAGCTAAGGCCAAGGTCCCCTCCCACTTAAGATACTCTTTACTGTTCCAAGTAGTGACTTGATGCTTGACCCAAGATGACAACATATCTGAGAACTTCTTTAACTTACCCCGGAAAACTTTGTTCTTACTTGGCTTAGAATATATCTGATTCATGTCAATCTTCTTGCAATTTATGAGGTCTCAGTATTTTTCGATTGTCGGAGTTAAATCAAAGTTACCAATCGTGAAGTAGCTATAGGCAGAGTTCCAAAAACCCACCAAGGCTTGTAATAGTGCTTGATCAACTGGAACTTATAGCAAGTACGCAATGTAACCATACTTTTCTCTGAAAGTACTCTTTGTTTCAAAATCCCAACTGTCCCAAACCGGCTTCAATTCGGACACATCATTGAACTCTATATTCATGAATGTCATGGCTGACATGGCTGATCTGAACCCAGTGGCAACATTGTCTCCATCATGTAGTTGCTCCCCTTCCGACCATATCTGAACATCAAAATTCTTTTCATTACTGCTACGAACTAAGTCTCCCATTGATCTAGTCTTTAACTTCAAACTATTTCCAACTCAATGTGCTCTTTATGATATGACAAGATATGCAAAAAGGGTAAAAGAGGAAAATAAAGAAAACAAAAAGAAGCGTTAGTTATATGATAATAAAACAAAAATGAGAAGAGGTAAACGCAAAACGAGATAAGCACAAGACATGCAAATAAGGAAATAAACCTAACCACATGAATTCTAGTTCGCTAGGGCTATCCACATGGCTCTAACGAGGTAGGTTTCCTAGATTCTCACACATGGTTTGGTTCTAATCGAAGGTACTCGAACCTATCCCATTACCTACTAAGGCAACAAGAACCCCAATTCTAGCCCATTACAAGCTTGCGAATTGGTTTTGGTTCGAGAGAAAACATGACCTAGTGATGTGGAGGGATGCTTACGTGTCAAGAGACGTGGATTCTGGAAGTGAATTACCGACCCGTGGAGGGCTACTCACGTGGTTATATGGTGTTTCACTCTCACTTAAAAGACGGAGCTCGGGTATAGATCTTGATGAACATGATGCAACAAAATGTCGGTGATTCCTTAGAAATTAAATGAAAAAATTAATTCGAAATCCACCAATTATTAAAGCTCGTGCAATCTTGGCCACATTTTCAAGAAATGATCAACCTCGTTAAAGTTAATTGAAATTTCAACATTTTCCATCATTTTAAGGCAACAAATATTCTGTTGGCTTAACTCTCTTTTGTTTTGTAAAAACAAATTTCGGTCCCAGAGGAGTCGCCAAGCTGTAACGACCCTATTTTATCTTTTAAAACTATAAGAGTTTCACAAGTTCGGTGCTACGAGTTGTCCCCAAAATCATTCTTTGAAAATTTGTTTAAAATGGACCACTTTTGAAAATCTTCATTCCTTTAAAAACGATAAAAAAAACTTGGAGTCGCCACCGGCAACTTGGTTAAGGTGGGCTGAATACCATAGAAAACCAGAGATTCATTATGAAATGGTCTAGGAGTTGGTTATGCGTGGGGAAGGATTAGCACCCCCATCACACCCGGGAATCGGTACCTGAATATTTGTTGCTTTCAAATTGATGGAATTTGTTGGAATTTGAATTGAATTTAACTTGGTGTACTTAATTGAAAATTTGACCTTAATTACACGGGCTTTATCAAGTTGGTGGGTTCGAATTAATTGGACATTTTTGACGATACACCTGACCATAGACTAAACCAACATCCTATAAGCCTGACTATCGTGTTAGTTTATGGTTCGAATCCCGTACGTCACCTTTATGCATGGTGCAAGCCATTGAAACATGATGTAATGATTTTGTCAAGTTTTAACTTTACCTTGAGTCGGTAAGAATCAATTCAAATATTTGGTCAACATCCTTTGAGCTCAGACTGTTACGACACAAATATCAGAACTGATAGATACCTCATTTTTCGTGATTTAAATTGATTAATTTAGAATAAATGGGCCGTATGAATGACAATTAAAATGAATGTCAAACAAAAGGCTTTAAAATAAATAAAAAGATAGCACGCCCCAGGCCCTAACCTAAAAGGCCCAAATTATGGATCATCCAATTAGTGATCTAGTTATTAATTAGGTGAATCTAATATTAACCCTAAATTAATTAGCCCTAAAAGACTAAAAACCCTAACAAATTATGAATTATCTTGTGATATGATAACTAATTCCATTGATTTTAAACTAGTATCCCAATAAGCCTAGAATACTATTTAAAATAAATCAAGATAATTAATCATAGCTTTTAATTAAGATGTCAATCTAATTTCCATTTCAATTTTATCTGAAAAAATAATTAAGAGCTGTCCAACTAATTTAATGAATTTAACATTTATCCCAATGAGCCAAGGGTAAATTTAAATTCACTAAATTAATTCGAACCCTAATCTAACTGGCTATAAAAGGCTAGTCCTAAATTAATCTAATTAATTTAAAGATCATGCCCCTATGAGACGAGCACATGATTCCAAACTAATTAAATGAATTTGTCTAATTCTGATCTAAAACTAACTTAGCAACCCAAAGCCCAAAAACTAAGCCTAAGGCCCACTAAGCCAAAGCTAACCCTAAGCCCAAACACACAAGGGCCTAAATATCTAAACTAAACCCAAATGAAAAACCACATGTATATATTCTTAAGAAAATATACTTTAATTATATATTATATACTATATACAAACATATATTATATACCCCTTTTTCTTTTTTAAGTACTATATATTATGAAACTATGTAATATAATATATTAACTAAAAAACTATATATTATATATTATAACATATATTTTATCAAAAAGCATACATTGTAAGAAATATATATTATATAAAACATATATCATATATCATACGAAAGTTATGTATTAAATGTATATATAAAGGAAAATTATATGTTATATATCTATTATAAAAAAACTACATATTAGATGTATTAAAAACCTATATATTATATATATTCTTGAAAAAACTATATTTAATATACTAAATAAAAACTATATATTAAGTAATACTCATATATAAAACCCCCAAAATCAAGCATAAAACAACATATCCATATCTAAAACAACAATATCAACATGAATTAAAAGCTGGAAAATAAGAAAATACAGCTGTAAAATAAGAAAATAAATATTCTTGATAAAATAGGGTTTGAGTTCTGGAAAAAGGACCGAACTGAAAAGAAACAAAATTGAAAGGCCAAATTTTAAAAGAAAACGGGGGTGAAATTGCAAAGGTTTGGAAAATCACAAGAACCTGGAGGGTGAATTAGAAAGGCATAATGGCTTGGGCTCATGATTATCACGCGGAGGGACTGATCTTGTGATTTGTCCATGCGAAAGGACCGCGGGCATAATAAGGTTAGGGCGGAGGGTTTTAAAACGATAATATTCCACTTTCTAAAACGGCCCAGATATAAAACACAAAATTTTTTAAAACAAAAAAGAGTTTATAACTTAAACTCTCTCCCAGCTCTCTTCTTTCTCCCAACACGGGGATGAACACCGCCGTGTGTTCATCCCCAAACCCAGATCTCGGCCAAATTTCCAAAAATCGGCGGGGTTCTTCTACCACGTCGACCGCCGTTCGCCGGTGACCCCAAAACTACCTGAGTTTGATTCCTTTTTCTTTTATAAAACTAGATCTGCCCTTTGTTTTCTTTGAAACCGAGTCCTTTTCCCTTTAAAAAACAATTCGAAAACATTTATTTCTTTGAAAACCAGGACCGAAACCACCCTTTTTGGTCGTCCCTTTTCTCCAATTCACCATGCACAACCATAAGGAAGGCCAGGAGGCTTGTTATCGAAGGGGAAGGGCATCAGTCAAACACAGCGAAGGTGAACCGACACGAAAGAGACCCAAAAACAGAGGTAAATGATCTCAAAACCCTATTTCATGCTTATACTCACGTACGATGATGTAAAAAAATGAAAGAAGAAGAAGGAGTATAGCTCCAAAAAATCTTGAGGCTCTTGGTTTCTTTTATACTCTATTACTTTCAAATCCCGTCTAGGGTTTACAAAATGTTAGGGATTGGGTTATATATCAAAATATTACATGATTTTTTGTTTACATATAAAATTGAATGAATGTTGTTATTGGTTGCCTCTGTCTATTTTGGCTGGATTCATATGCGACTCTGAGAATGTTGGTTATTTGAGGAAATAGTTCTGACATACCCTGGTATTTCTTTTGCATTTCATATGATTTTTGCTTTCTAATTTGATTCTGTTTTGCACGTGACGAGAGAGGATTAGACTAGCCCCGGTTGCTGGCGTAGCTGTTGGCGTGGAGGTACGGTGGTGATATAGCACCAGAGATAAAAGGCTTAGTCGTGGAGGAATTCGAAGGGTGCATATGAGCTTCACGCGCGCATGAAGAAGGGCGAATGGACGCGTGTGCGGCGCGTGGGGAGATGAAAAGCCAGTGCGTGTGGGTACGTGCGGAATCTGAAAAGTTCTCTTGGCTGCATCTGGACCATTAGATCAACAGCCAGATTTAACAGCCCGAATTTGGTTGCGCTGGGATAATGTAATACCCCAAAATTTACTAAGTTGATTAAGGGTCATTTAGTACTAAGATAATAGCTTAAAAGCTAACTTAGTGACTAAAATGATAAAAATGTGAAAGTTGGGATTTCTTTAATTATGGGTTTTGGAAAGGAAATTTCTAAGGTTTAAAGGTCTTATGTGATAGATAGTGAATTGAATAAGGTATTCTTAAATTTTGGTTGAATTTCAAGGAAAATTGGAATGGGAATTGAAGTTTAAAAAGGTGTGATCAAAATGTAAATTTTGGAAATTTTATGGCTAAAGTATAAACTTTGGAAAAGTTTAGGGACTAAAGTTGTAATTTCCCAAAAGTTAAGGGTTTTTATTTCATAAATAAACAGATCACCTAAGCGTGTGAATCAAATGCGGAATTATTGATTCGATCTGATATTTCAATTATTGGGAAAATCGTAGTTAAAGTTTAAGTGAAATTCAGATACCCGGATCGAACTGGAAAATTATGAAATTTTGCCATATGATAGAGAAAGGTTATAAAAGTCATTTCCAAGTGTTTTAAAATATTTTTAGTTTGATTCAAGATGAATCCTACAGTTTATTTCTGAGTAAAGAATTATTTATTGGTATATTGGATCGAATGGGAATTTTGGAGACTGATTCAAAAGACATGGAAAAATTCATAAAATATTATTTTATGAATATTTTATTGTATTTGGTTGGATTCCAACTAGATTTAATTGAATTTTTACAAGAATAGCAAACTAGTAAATAAAAACTAGTTGGAGGGCAAATTGGTCATTTGGCCTCAATGGCATTTTTGAAATATTTAAAAGGTTATAAGGGCAATGTTGGAAAGAGAAAATGGAAGATTAAATCTTGGCCCTTGATTGATGATAAAATCTATCTCAACCATAGAATAAAAAGGGCAAAATTGTAATTTCACTATTATAAGAATTTAATATTCATTTAATAGATATATGTGTAAAATAATGGTGAAAAGATGAACATTCTTTTCCAGCCAAAAATGTGAGGGCTAGGGAAAGAAAGAGAAAAAATTTTCCAAGCTCGATTCAAGCCCCGAAACTCGATTTCCAGGTAATCTCTTCAACTACAAAGTTGTTCTACTCTTCAAGATCTATTTTTTATATCAATAATTCCTGGAATCCATGCTTAATTTATGAGAATTTACATGAGAAAGAAATTAGGGTTTATGGATCAAATTGGGGCTTTTGAGATTCTATGATTCCATGATTGAATTCAAGTTGAAATCAAGCTAGTATGATGTTAAAATCATGATATTGAGTTGGGATTTAAGTTTTACATGTTTTGATTATTATGAAGATGATTAGGGTTTATGGATTTAAGTTTAATTTAGGGTTTGTGATGTTGAAATAATGATCTAGTAAGCTTGAATTGTTGTTTGGAAGCAAAACCCTAAGTTAAATTGTGTAGGGACCATTTTGGCAACTTGAAAAGTTGAAGGACCAAATCTGAATTTTTAGAATTTGGAGTGTATTTGTGTTCTTAATGATGTTGGAGATGTGAAATTGATGTTAGAATGCTAAACCGATGTTGAATTGAATTAGGGACCATTTTGACAAATTGTCAAAATCAAGTGACCAAATAGGCAATGAATTCTTGGATGGGGATTAAATCTGATTTTTGGTTAAAATAATAGAATTAAGGTAGTAGTGATGATTTGAGGACTAAATTGCAAAGATAAGAAGTTTAAATCTTTACCTTTGTATTTTAGTGACTATTTTGGGCAAAGAAAGAAAATTAGAGGGAATTAGTTGACTAATTATTTGATGAAGAAGATGATAAATTGATGTTTTGAAACAAGTGATGGGACTAAATTGATAAGTAGAAAAATAAGAAGTTAGTATAAATTAGAAGTTGATTATGGAAGGCTATGATGAAGATTGAATTTTTGTAGTGACTTTGAAAATTCACCATAAATTCTAGAAAAATGGTTAGATGATGAATTTTATACCGTTGTAAAGATGTGTTTGTCTAGTTTCGTATCCAACAAACGGAAACTGATTTCAAATTCCGAGTCAAAAGATTTGAATTTTTAATCGAATGAAGGTCAGAAAATTTACAGAGCAGTTTCTATCTGTGACGGGCGTTTGAAGAATTTTCATAATTTTTGTAGATTTTATTAATTTATGTGGCTTATACCGTTAGATCCGTTATTGAATCTAGTTTTTCCAGTATAAGGAAATTAAGATCTGGCATGTATTATGCCTAGTATAAGTAAATCTTTAAATGTAGCACAAGCTGTCAGAAATTAGACTTTGAAACATTTGGTATTTAAATGTGAGTTAGCAAGCTCGGAAGAATTATTAGAAGTTCAAATTGGTCACTAGGGACCATAATGAGTTTGTGAAAAATACAAGGAAGAAAGGAAAAATAATTGAAAATTTTATATTCGAATGATTATATTAGACCGCGTGGTTAAGGTATTGTTAGATTTGAATCTAACAAATATTTTATCTTATTCATGTGAATAATGAAGTCAAGGCCGAATCAAAGAAAGTTCGAGGTTCTATAAAGGAAAGGATTGAGTAGAATTTAGTGAGGCATGCTAATAAATGGTCCAGGTGAGTGCAATGCATACATAACATGATACATGGTTGTTTTATACATCATTGGCAAGACTTGCGATAAGTATACATGATTTATATGTTGGCATGATATTTATGTCATTGATCATATATTTGACATATTTTAAATATGTCAAGGGTTGAAAACAAATGCATTGATCACTAGTTATTGATGATGGTATGCTATGAATGTTATTTCGGGTATGAACTACCCAATATTAAATTATATTGATGTACATTGCCATGGATGGAATAAATTCGGGAATTTTGCCCAAATGAGTCATTAAGGGATAGGGTATAGTTTGGCATGCCATAGAGTCCAGCAGCACGTTGCATAATCGGGAATTTGGGATAACACTATAGTGTTAAAAGTATACTTAGTGTATGGTAAGCACGACCTTATAAACGTGCAGTATAATGGTTAGCACGACCTTATAAACGTGCAGGATAATGGTTAGCACAACCTTATAAACGTGCGGGATAATGGTTAGCATGGCCTTATAAACGTGCGGGTTAGCACTTCGGTGCATAAATGACTCGCATACCCAGGGTCCTCAAGATTATATTTGGGGTATGAAATTGGGAAACTGGGAAATCATTGATAATCGGGCTATAAATAAGGATAATAAATGGTAAACAGGTTAGAGAGTATATGAACTCTCGGGACATATTTATATGAACACTCAGGGCAAATGGCAAGTATATCGGTAAGAAATTTATATTTGGTTTATATTATGTTGATACATGATTGGTATGATGGTAATATTTATATAGTGATCATGATGCATATAAGGCATATTATGATAACCGGGCATATATGAAAATCTTATGACATTGACATATATCATGCTATATAAACGTAGCCATGAACTTGAATAAAGTTTAAATTATTGTTATTAATTTCCATTATTGCCTCACTAAGTTTGTACTTAGCGTGTGTTTGATTGTACACACGTAGGTAAATCAAGATG
Source organism: Hibiscus mutabilis (assembly GCA_019671005.1). Lineage (NCBI taxonomy): Eukaryota > Viridiplantae > Streptophyta > Magnoliopsida > Malvales > Malvaceae > Hibiscus > Hibiscus mutabilis. The sequence goes on along the minus strand of CM033718.1, from coordinate 53,715,321 downwards.
AGAGGGAGAAAAGAATTGCATCAATATTGGAAAGCTCAATAGGTAATCACAGTAATGACATCCTAATTGAGGTTGATTTTTATAGCGGCATGTATGCTTGCTAAACTTATTCGAGTTGAGATTGGCCTTTAAAGTTGTTATGGGTTTTAAGATAATTGATTCATGATTAGAACTTGAATAAATAATTTATGTCGATTTTAAGTAAAGTTAAGCGTGCTTGGGCTAGAGAAATTTTAGGATGGGTGACCATCAGGAAGTTTTTTGAAATTTTTAAATTACCCTGATCTTTGAATAAAGAAGTCATAGCATTTCTGACTCATATCCGGTGTACTGATAGGGGAAGGGGGTGTTACATTTATTGGTATCAGAGCTACAGGTTTAGTCGGTTCTGGAGATTAAACGAAGTATGGTAAAGGTCAAAAGTGTATACATGTCACTAGGATGTCAAAATTACTTATGATTTTACTTGTTGGAATGGATGTGATTACTTACTTCATTATGATAGTAATGTTAAATTCCAATGTATGAGAAAAGATTTGTGACAGGTGTTTAGGCAAGTGAATCAACAAGAGATTCACGAGAGTGATAAAGTTAATGATAATGCTCTACCCTCAGCTTAGCATGGTGCAGAGGCACCAGGGTAACATGATATGCATGTTCTGGATTAAGAGATTTTCTTCCAGACATTAGATTCGATTTTGAATCAGCCTGCTTAGGCACTGATTGCAAAAGAATTAAGAGGTTTGGCATACTAGATTTTTAGAATTATATTGATGGAAATTCTATGATTGTTAATCTATAGTCTAAGGATATAAATGTTAGGTTGAAGGAACTCTGTATTGATGATCAGAGGAGACTAAAAATAAAGTAGTATCTCGTCTGAAAGGATTAGACCCGTATTTGATAAAGTAATGTTACGGTACATACTCAAAAGTTTGTTAGCTAGTGTTCTTTCTTTGAGTGTTCCGTAACAAAGTTTATCCTAGAGATGCAATGGAGTTCTTACATCTTAATTTAAGTAATTGGATTATTTACGGGTATGAGTGCAAGATAATAAAGTGAGCTGATTTGCTTCTAAACTGCTTTCTACAAACAAAAGGAGAGTCTGTTGTGACAGTTCATAAAGGGCTAGAGGTCAGGTATAAAGAAGTACTGACTGCCCTATGTATTTAAAAAAATTTATGAAGCAGTAAATTATGTTGGATGCAATGGAAAGGATTTAGAATAAGAAAATATCTAAATAGAGGTCATAACTCGTGAAGAGGAATAGTAAATCGAGATAACCACCTTTAAAAAAGTGGTAAGGATTTCTGGCAAAAATGCCAAGCTGAATTTATTACATAGTTCTGTAAAAAGATTGAGACAAGGAAAATTAGGAACTCTCTGACATTTATAATTAATGTTGGATATTCAAGAAAACTACAAAACCAATCATGTGAGTGTTGTGATAATTGGCATGCATGAGTATGCAGAGTTTTATTGGAATTTGTTATCAATATGAAAATGATTTAACTTATGCTATGTATACCGAGCATCAAGGATAGGTTAGGAAAGTATTCCTATTGTTTGGAAATTTTAAATGGGGTGCTTAAGAGGAGCAGTCAGACTTGATGCTTAATCGAGAGACTAAGTTTAAGATTGGATTTAATCCAATAATGGATTTATATTGATTACCACCCAGTTCGAGCAAAGGTTGTAGCAGATGCTTTGAGTCGGAAAACATTCGCTACATTACGAGCTTTAAATGCTCAATTAAAGGGAAAATAAAATGGCTCGTTATTGGTAGAGTTGTAATTGAGATCATCATTGTTAGATCGGATTAAAGAAAGTCAGCAACGAGATGAAGATTGCATAACCAAGATAAAGCAAGTGGAATCGGGTGGAATTAAAGATTTTGAGATTAAACCCGGTGGATGTCTTTACTATAAAGATAAAGTGTATATTCCTAAAGATGCTGAGTTGAAACAGGATTTGCTTATTAAGGCACACTATAGTCACTTGACTATGCATCCAAAAAAAGTATCAAGATTTGAAGGGTCGATATTGGTGACCTGGAATGAAAAAGAATGATATCAGAGTTTGTTGCTAAGTGCTTGACTTGTCAACAGGTGAAAGCTGAACATCAAGTACCATCAGGGAAATTGCAATCTATTTATATTCCGCGGTGGAAATAGGATAGAGTTACAATGGATTTTGTGATAAGATTGTCATTGACTTCCAGTAAGAAAGATTCTATCTGGGAAATTGTGGATAGGTTAACTAAATCTGCTCACTTTATACTAGCTAGAATGGATTATTAGATGAGCAAGTATGCTGATTTGTATGTCAAAGAAATAAGGAACAAGTAAATACCATTGGTGAAAGTCATTTGGCGCAATCACCAAGTGGAAAAAGCAACATGGGAAGCAAAGGATGTAACGGAAAAGCAGTATCCGCACTTGTTTAAAATAGGTACGTTTTGAAAATTCGAAGATGAATTTTCTTAAGGGGGGGAGAATTGTAATACACCAAATTTTACTAAGTTGATTAAGGGTCATTTAAGACTAAGATAATATCTTAAAAGCTAACTTAGTGACAAAAATGCGAAAGTTGGGATTTCTTTAATTATGGGTTTTGGAAAGGAAATTTCTAAGGTTTAAAGGTCTCATGTGATAGATAGTGAATTGAATAAGGTATTCTTAAAGTTTGGTTGAATTCCAAGGAAATTTGGAATGGGAATTGAAGTTTAAAGAGGTAGTGACCAAAATGTAAATTTTGGAAATTTTATGGCTAAAGTATAAACTTTGGAAAAGTTTGGGGACTAAAGTTGTAATTTCCCAAAAGTTAAGGGTTTTTATTTCATAAATAAACAGATCATCTAAGCGTGTGAATCAAATGCGGAATTATTGGTTCGATCTGATATTTCGATTATTGGGAAAATCGCAGTTAAATTTAAGTGGAATTCGTATACCCGAATCGAACTGAAAATTATGAAAATTTTCCATATGATAGAGTAAGGTTATAAAAGTCATTTCCAAGTGTGGGAAATATTTTTAGTTTGATTCAAGATGAATCCCACAGTTTATTTCTGAGTAAAGGATTATTTATCGGTATAATGGATCGAATGGAAATATTGGAGACTGATTCAAAAGACATGGAAAAATTCATAAAATATTATTTTATGAATATTTTATTGTATTTGGTTTGATTCCAACTAGATTTAGTTGAATTTTTACAAGAATGGCAAACTAGTAAATAAAAACTAGTTGGAGGGCAAATTGGTCATTTGGCCCCAATGGCATTTTTGAAATATTTAAAAAGTTTTAAGGGCAATTTTGGAAAGAGAAAATGGAAGATTAAATCTTGGCCCTTGATTGATGATAAAATCAATCTCAACCATTGGATAAAAAGGGTAAAATTGTAATTTTACTATTAAATGAATTTAATATTCATTTAATAGATATATGTGTAAAATAATGGTGAAAAGATTAACATTCTTTTCCAACCAAAAACGTGAGGGCTAGGGAAAGAAAGAGAAATTTCAAGCTCGATTCAAGCCTCGAAACTTGATTTTCAGGTAATCTCTTCAACTACAAAGTTGTTCTACTCTTCAAGCTCTATCTTTTGATATCAATAATTCATGGAATCCATGCTTGATTTATGAGAATTTACATGAGAAAGAAATTAGGGTTTATGGATCAAATTGGGGCTTTTGAGATTCTATGATTCCATGATTGAATTCAAGTTGAAATCAAGCTAGTATGATGTTAAAATCATGATATTGAGTTGGGATTTAAGTTTTACATGTTTTGATTATTATGAAGATGATTAGGGTTTATGGATTTAAGTTTAATTTAGGGTTTGTGATGTTGAAATAATGATTTAGTAAGCTTGAATTGTTGTTTGGAAGCAAAACCCTAAGTAAAATTGTGTAGGGACCATTTCAGAAACTTGAAAAGTTGAAGGAACAAATCTGATTTTTATAGAATTTGGAGTGTATTTGTGTTATTAATGATGTTGGAGATGTGAAATTGATTTTAGAATGCAAAATCGATGTTGAATTGAATTAGGGATCATTTTGACAAATTGTCAAAATCAAGTGACCAAATAGGCAATGAATTCTTGGATGGGGATTAAATCTGATTTTTTGTTAAAATAATAGAATTAAGGTAGTAGTGATGATTTGAGGACTAAATTGCAAAGTTAAGAAGTTTAAATCTTTACCTTTGCATTTTAGTGACTATTTTGGGCAAAGAAAGAAAATTAGAGGGAATTATTTGAATAATTATTTGATGAAGAAGATGATAAATTGATGTTTTGAAAAAAGTGATGGGACTAAATTGATAAGTAGAAAAATAAGAAGAAGTTAGTATAAATTAGAAGTTGATTATAGAAGGCAATGATGAAGATTGAATTTTGGCAGTGACTTTGAAAATTCACCATAAATTCTAGAAAAATGTTTAGATGATGAATTTTATACCTTTGTAAAGATGTGTTTGTCTAGTTTCTTATCCAACAAACGGAAACTGATTTTGAGTTCCGAGTCAAAAGATATGAATTTTTAATCGAATGAAGGTCAGAAAATTTACAGAGCAGTTTCTGTCTGTGACGGGAGTTTGAAGAATTTTCGTAATTTTTGTAGATTTTATTAATTTATGTGGCTTATACCGTTAGATCCGTTATCGAATCTAGTTTTTCCAGTGTAAAGGAAATTAAGATCCAGTATAAGTAAATCTTTATAGGTAGCACAAGCTGCCAGAAAATAGAATTTGAAACATTTGGTATTTAAATGTTAGATAGCAAGCTTGGAATAATTATTAGAAGTTCAAATTGGTCACTAGGGACCATAATGAGTTTGTGAAAAATACAAGGAAGAAAGGAAAAATAATTTTGAAAATTTTATATTCGAATGATTATATTAGACTTCATGGTTAAGGTATTGTTAGATTTGAATCTAACAAATATTTTATCTTATTAATGTGAATAATGAAGTTAAGGTCGAATCAAAGAAAGTTCGAGGTTCTATAAAGGAAAGGATCGAGTAGAATTTAGTGAGGCGTGCTAATAAATGGCCCAGGTGAGTGCAATGCATACATAACATGATACATGGTTGTTTTATACATCATTGGTAAGACTTGCGATAAGTCTACATGATTTATATGTTGGCATGATATTTATGTCATTGATCATATATTTGACATATTTTAAATATGTCAAGGGTTGAAAACAAATGCATTGATCACTAGTTATTGATGATGGTATGCTATGAATGTTATTTCGGGTATGAACTGCCAATATTAAATTATATTGATATACATTGCCATGGATGGAATAAATTCGGGAATTTTGCCCAAATGAGTCATTGAGGGACAGGATATAGTTTGGCATGCCATAGAGTCCAGCAGCATGCTGCATAATCAGGAATTCGGGATAACACTATAGTGTTAAAAGTATACTTAGTGTACGGTAAACACGGCCTTATAAACGCGCGGGTTAATGGTTAGCACGGCCTTATAAACGTGCGGGATAATGGTTAGCACGGCCTTATAAACGTGCGGGATAATGGTTAGCACGACCATATAAAAGTGCGGATTAGCACTTCGGTGCATATTTGACTCGCGTACCCAGGGTCCTCAAGGTTATATTTGGGCTATAAAATTGGGAAACCGGGAAATCATTAATAATCGGGCTATAAATAAAGGGATAATAAATGGTAAACAGGTTAGAGAGTATAGAACTCTCGGGACATATTTATATGAATAGTCAGGGCAAATGGCAAGTATATCGGTAAGAAATTTATATCCGGTTTATATTATGTTGATACATGATTGGTATGATGGCAATATTTATATAGTGATCATGATGCATATAAGGCATATTATGATAACCGGGCATACATGAAAATCTTATGACATTGACATATACCATGCTATATAAACGTAGCCATGAACTTGAATAAAGTTTAAATTATTGTTATTAATTTCCTTTATTGCCTCACTAAGTTCGTACTTAGCGTGTGTTTGATTGTACACATGTAGATAAATCAAGATGAGAGGGAGAAAAGGATTGCATTAATATTGGAAAGCTCAACAGGTAATCACAGTAATAACATCCTAATTGAGGTTGATTTTTATAGTGCATGTATGCTTGCTAAACTTATTCGAGTTGAAATTGGCCTTTAAAGTTGTTATGGGTTTTAAGATAATTGATTCATGATTAAAACTTGAATATATAATTTATGTTGATTTTAAGTAAATTTAAGCGTGCTTGGGCTAGAGAAATTTTAGGATGGGTGACCATCAAGAAGTTTTTTTGAAAATTTTAAATTACCCTAATCTTTGAATAAAGAATTCATAGCATTTCCGACTCATATCCGGTGTACGGATAGGGGAAGGGGGTGTTACAGATAAAAGAAGGGTTATCAGATTAGGTTATTTAGGGTTTAATTATTTATAGGCCCTAACTGGCCAAATGTAAAAATATGTAATAATTTTTTGGGTTCTTAAATGTAAATGGACATTATAATATACATATATATGGGCTGATTTATTTATGCAAGTTGGGCTTCTATTTAAGTAATATAGTGTATATATATTGATTTATTTATAATAACATCATAAAAGATAATATAGTAATTGTAACGATAAATATAATAATAATGAGGATAACAACGATAGTAACAAAGGCAGTAATAATAATAAAGATAGCATAAAGGAAATAATGTACTATACTAATAATATTTAGGGGGTTTTTTCTTAATGGATAACAACATAATAGTAAGTAGTATTATATATATACACATAGATCACTTACATGTACCAATAACACTCAACAAAAAATACTAGCAATGTCTTTTGTTTTTCTTAGCTTTAATGATAAATAGGTAGGCATAACAGGTAAACAAAAGATAGAACATTTAAGCCAAGCCCTTATTGAGAAAATAAAGCGGGTTAACCCCCGGATAAGATTAGTGATTACAGTAATAATCAAAACTTGGGTAGGTCTGCTGTGTGACAGGTTAAAATGCGGCTACTATACGGCGGCACTTGTTTTCCCAATTACAAGTTACCAGCCAATTCAAACAGGTTTTGGTTTAGATTTTCATTTGGCGGATGAAATGTTTTACCCTTAAACTGGGTTTTTCTAACATTTTAGGTGCCGAGTTAATTGTTTCCCTTTAAACTTAGAAAGTAGAATATGCTCGTAATATTTTAGGTTCCTTAACTGCTAAAACTCTTTTTGGCAACATTTTAGGTGGCGAATGAAATGTTTTACTCAACTTAAAGAGTTCAATATCTCGGTAATAATTTAGGTTCCCCAACGCCAAACTGAATGTAGGTGACATTTTAAGTGCCGATCTCGAAACTGAATTTCATTAACATTTTAGAGTTAAACTAAAACCTAGGTAACATTTTAGGTGCCAATTCTGAAACTGAATTTCATTAACATTTTAGGGTCTAAACGCCAAACTGATTTCCGCCAACATTTTGGATTCAGAAAGTAAAACTGATTTTTGTTCACATTATAAGTCATGAACCCCAAACTCATTACTTGTAACATTTTAAGTGTCGAACCCCAAACTAATTTTTCAATAATATTTTAGGTGTCGAAGCTAAAACTCATTTTGGGTAACATTTTAAATGCCAAACCCAAAACTAAATTTCGTTAATATTTTAGGCGTCGAACCTCAAACTGAATACCGGTAACATTTTAGGTGTCAGACCTCAAACTAAATACCGATAACATTTTAGGTGTCAAACCTCAAACTAATTACTGGTAACATTTTAGGTACCGAACCTCAAACTAAATACCGGTAACATTTTAGATGTCGAACCCCAAACTAATTATCGGTAATATTTTAGGTGCAGGACCCTAATTTTACCCTTACAAATCTTCTATAAATATTCCTACACTGCCTTTTGTAGTAATTCTTTATTAAAAATTATTATAGCTAGTTTTTCTACAACTGTTTTTTAGGAACATACCTCTACACTTCATTCAATAGCAACATCAAGAAGGATGATTTCTTTGAGTTGATTTCCACGAAAGTTAGCAAATCAACAAGGAAGAAATTGTCTTCATTGGAAGCCAGAATCTCCACCGATGAGGCTGGCCCTAAAGCTCATTACATGCTACAAATATGTAATGCAAGCGACCTTCGGGAGATGTTTAGGAGATACAACAGTGTAAGGGGTACCAACATCGAGCTGTATGTAAATTTTGATGAAAGTGTTAGTTCATCAATAATACAGGAGGTTCTCCTCCTTCCGCAAATGGAGACGCTATTTGTGTACGTAATTTCAGGAGATGACATGAGAAAGAACAAATAATTGAGGAATTGAACGTCACATCTAATATATCTACAGACTACGATAGTACAAAAATGGACTATTCTTTCGTTCATTTTAACTGAACTAATAGCTATTTTAAAAAAAATTAGTGTTTCCAGTTCAATGCTTGCAGATTAAAACTAAACTGAATTGGTTGAGGAGATGGTGTATTGAAGGTTTGATTGATGAAAGGATAAAGTTAATAGAAGGATAGAGGAATCGGTTGGAACAACTGAGTGAGAGAAGAAATAAGACATTAATTTTTAGTTGTGACATTCCGCTTTGATATATGTACTCCACGTTAAGTAGCGGAACTGGATCCTAGGTTTCGCTATGTGTAATGGAAACAGAAGCGGGAACAGCAATCGAAAAAGTAATATCTTTGAAGTTGAAAATCAAAATTCTTAAAATTCCAAGTTCATATATTTGTTAAGTATCGAAACTTAAATATTAGTCCCTAGGCGTGATCGCAATCACTGCAGCATAAGACAATTAGTTAGTATCTGAACTTACACTTAAAGTTTTGAAACTTTTGGAAAAAAAAAGTTTATGCAGAATGGTCAAATTTATTTACTCCAACAAAAATGTTGGGTAAAAGATAGAATAAATGTTGCAAGTAGTATCCTATAGTAGGTACTACCAACTTCAAAACACGTCTATATCCTCTTAATCCCATAGCAGGTACTAACAACTCGGGTTAGAAATGGAAATAAGTACCAGCAAGAGTTTTGTTGTTCAAAACAAGGGCAAAGGAAATCAAAAGGAGATGAGGCGAAGCGTTTACGCGCTCCACTGCACAGACAAAGAGTGGTTGCAAGGCTAGATTAGTGGTCCATGCAGAAGCTCTGAATAGATAGGTAACAACATTGTCTGTAACAAACATAACCATGAACTTTGTCCACCATCCATGGCACCCTTCCTTTGTTCGCATCGATCTGTAATGAAGGTCGATATTGAAGAGGCTTCGACATTACAAAATGTCAATGTCGAAACATCAAAAATTATGAAATTCTTTATGCAACATTCTGGTGGTTATCAAACTACTGGTTTTTCTAAGAAAGACCTATACAATGCCCTCGAAAATATAAAAGCTAATGAAGTTATTGATGGGGATATGAATGACGTACTAGGTTACTTCGACACGAAGAAAGAGTTAGATCCGAGTTTGTTTGTGAAAATCTCAGTCGACGATTCAGATCGTTTGCGTAATCTATTTTAGGTTGATTCAACTTTTAGAGCTAACTACGCCATATTCAGTGATGTTATTGTATTTAACACCACCTACAAGGGTAATGCATACGGTCGACCTCTTATGCCCATCGTTGTTTTAAATTACCACCATCAAACAATTGTGTTTGATGTTGATGTCCATGCGGATGAGACCATATATATGTTTGAGTGGGTCTTAAATACTTTTACGGAAGCTGTGGTGAAGAACTCTCCGCTTTCAGATGGAGATAAGACAATGCATAGGGTGATCAAAAATGTTTTTCCCGATGCTAAACATCGAATATGTTCTTGGCATCTAGCTCGCAATGCACAAACAAATATTGGGGATCGAAATTTTACACAGGAATTTAGCAGATGCATGCATGCTTGGTGGACACTTGAGGAATTTGATGAACAATGGGAGACAACTATTGAGAAGTTTAATTTGGAAAATCATCAGTGGGTGTTGGAGAAGAGCAACACCCGACACTTATGGGCACAAACGTATACGACGGGTTATTTTTTGCGAAAATATGGTCAACCCGAAGGTGTGAATCAATGAATGCGTCTCTGGGTATTTTCCTTAACTGCAAGAAGACATATTTAGAGTTTATTCGTGCAATTGAAGATGCCATAGGTTAAATCCTCCTGGAAGAGTTGAAATCAGATTTTGCTTGTACATAGAGTAAGTCGATGTTGTTATCACAATTGAAAGAGCTAGAAGGCCATGCAGCTGAAGTGTATGCAAGAAAATCATATAGGACCTTCTCGGAGGAACTTATGCGTGAGACATTGTATAGTGTATCACGGCATGAAGATGATGACAATGGTGTTAGTCGTATTTATCTAACGAAATATAGAAAATCGAGTAAGGAATATGAAGTACAATTTGATGTTGTCACGAAAACCCTAACATGTTGTTGTCATAAATTTGAGACATTTGGGTTTCGATGTAGACATCAACTACACATGTTTAAGATCATGAATAGAACATGTATCCCAAATTCATTGATTCTAAAACGATGGACAAAGAATGTGAAGGTTGTTGCCCCCATCATTTGTTAACTTCAATGTTCCTGCTGAAGCGAAACGCATAGCTCAGTTCTCTTCTCTTCGATCGCTTACAAATAAAATTTTCTATCTTCCAGCAAATACAGAAGAGAGCTATCGACGAAAAAAAGATGAGATTTATAGAATGACGACCAAAATCGAGGCATCTTCTATATTAAATGATTCTTATGATCAAACCACTGTTGGGTCACGCCGATACACCCCATGGCGCAACGGAAACATTATCAGGCGATTACCACCAGAGATCCATGTACGAGGAACGAATAGGGGTGAATAAGGGTGAAGAATTACCTGTTTAAAATCTGGAATTCTAAATTTGGAGGAGATAGATATCTAATCATGATTCCACGATGTCGATTTCTAAGCCGCAATGATAACGCTCCGACCTCTACGTAGTTCACCCAATTGAAACAAGCATATAAAACTCTCTAAACTATTTAGAGGGTTTTTCCGAAAGCATTAATGATTACTAGATCTCTCATGCCTTTATATAGCCTTTGAAATCCTAATTCAACTCATATTAGGATTTTAATATATATTAATATATATAATCCTAATTTAACTTTAATTAGGATTTTAATATATATATTAGATATATATAATCCCAATTCAATTTAATTAAGATTTCAATATATATATAATTTCAATTCAACTTTAATTATGATTTCAATATATATATATATATATTACATATGTATAATCACAATTTAACTTAATTAGGATTTCAATATATATTAATATATATAATCCCAATTCAAATAATTAGGATTTTAATATATATATATAAAAATTAATATATATAATCTCAATTCAACTTTAATTACAGTTTCAATATATATATATTAATTTAAATCAAATTATATTATTTATATATATTAAAAGAGTCATAATTACAATAATTATTTTCTTTTAATATTTATCCAATAGTTAAATTATATATATATAATATATTAATTTAACTAAATTTGTGTACAACAAATTTGTACATATATATTCGTTTAATATATGCTCATTTCAACAAATATATTTGCTCGTACAAATATCATATATTCACTAAATAAATAAAAAATAACATGTATCTCATGCAATTACATCACCCAAGTAATTAAAACCCGAATCTGTATCGTACAAGTGGCTCTAATACCACTGTTGGGTCACGCTGGTATACCCCATGGCATAGGGGAAAAATTATCCGGCGATTACCACCAGAGATCCATGTACGAGGAACAAATCGGGGTGAATAAGGGTGAAGAATTATCTGTTTAAAATCTAGAATTCTGAATTTGAAGGAGATAGATATCCAATCACGATTCCACGATGTCGATTCCTAAGCCGCAACGTTAACACTCCGACCTTTACGTAGTTCACCCAATTGAAACTAGCATATAAAACTCTCTAAACTATTTAGAGGGTTTTTCCGAAAGCATTATTGATTGCTAGATCTATCATGCCTTTATATAGCCTTTGAAATCCTAATTCAACTCATATTAGGATTTCAATATATATATTAATATATATAATCCTAATTTAACTTTAATTAGGATTTCAATATATATTAAATATATGTAATCCCAATTCAACTTAATTAGGATTTTAATATATATATTAAATATATATAATCTCAATTCAACTTTAATTAGGATTTCAATATATATATATATATTAAATATGTATAATCCCAAGTTAACTTAATTAAGATTTCAATATATATTAATATAATAATTCCAATTCAACTTTAAATAAGATTTCAATATATATATTAATTTAAATCAAATTATATTATTTATATATATATATATATTAAAAGAGTCATAATTACAATAATTATTTTCTTTTAATATTTATCCAATAGTTAAATTATATATATATATCAAATATATATTAATTTAACTAAATTCGCGTGCAACAAATTTGTACATATATAATTCGTTTAATATATGCTCATTTCAACCATGGGTGTGACCCTGTAGTTTCATGCAACGTTAGTAGTAAATATTAGAACATTTCTCATATTACAAACAATGAGTGACATCTAGCAATATGTCATTGTCACCTAAGTTACAAGAAATCATGATTCGACATAACTTTTTTGTGATTAACTTTTTTTCATGTATTACATCCTTTTTCCTTTATATCTAGATTGGACACAAGTCATGGAATAGTCACAATTGTATAGTCCATCTAATATTTCTTGATATCTTGAGTAGACTATTATAAACGAAAAACTATGATATCTCATATCAACTTATTCGAGCATGGCCATGCATTTCTAGTCTCACTCAATCAAGTGGCCTACGGTATCACTCCTATTATGTAGGAGGGACAAATCCTATCTTGATCAACCATATCCCACTACATAGATTTTGATATATCTAATATCAATTTTTATAGAGTAGTCAGTTACGACACACGTTTGACTGTATCAAAATATGTCATTCAAATAATGATGATCTCAATTATAAGGATCATACATGTAGTTATCACTATGAGCAATGTTGTGAATATCACATACTAATCCAAGAAACATGTCATAGCGGGTCAGTCCCGTATGTCATTCTCTAACACATACTTATGTATTGATTTTGACATCTTCATGTTAATAACAACACTTTGTCATCAATCAACTACATATTATTCTTAATGTATTATTGTTGTTTATTCCCCCAATAATACTCGACAAAGAACATTTAAGAATAATCATATTATTCTAAGGACTTTATTATAATTCAATTTATTTATACATGCAGAATTGTAACTAAAAATAATAATGACAATGCCTCTTTATGATTGAACAAGGTCAAAACAAATGTCATTTGCAATCATCTTATGATTGGTCTTTGGGCATACTCTAACAATCTCCCACTAGCACTAAGACCAATCACTCATGTATCTAATAGCAAGTGACTTAGTGTGATCATGCTTCTGCTGTGTTAAAGGCTTTGTCAGTGGATCAACAATGTTATCATTGTTGGTACTGTACATATTTCCACATATCTTTGATCTATAATTTCTCGAATGAGATGGTAACGCCTAAGTATGTGTTTAGATTGTTGGAGAGATCTGGGCTCTTTTGCTTGTACGATGGCTTCGTTGTTATCACAACGTAGATCTATAGCATTCAAAATGCTTAGCACAAACCCTAGTTCAAATATAAACTTCTTGATCTTAACACTCTCTTTTGCTGTATCGCATGCTACAGTATACTCGACTTTTGTTGTAGAATTAGCTACTATATCTTGCGTTGAACCTGTCTAGCTCACAGCGCCTCCATTAAGGCAGAACACAAAACCTATTTGTGATCGTGAATCATCCTCATCGGTTTGAAAGCTGACATCAGTATAACCTTTATACTTAGCTCTTCCTCACCTCCTTATATAAGGAGTGTATCCTTAGTTCTTCTTAAGTACTTAAGGATGTTTTTATCTATGACCCAGTGACCTTCACCGAGATCTACCTGGTATCGACTTGTCATACTTAAAGCGTATGATATATTTGGACGAGTACATATCATGGCATACATTATAGATCCAATTGCTGAAGCATATGGAATCTTACTCATTCGCTCTCTTTCTTGAGGTGATGAAGGATACATTTCCTTCGAGAATGAAATTTCATGTCTTATAGGTAAGAACTCCCTTTTAGATTATTTCATACTGAATCTTTTCAGTACTTTTTCTATGTATGTATTTTGACTCAGTCCTAGCAGTCGTCTCAATCTATCTCTATAGATCTTGACTCCTAATATGTATGTTGCCTCACCCAAGTCTTTCATGGAAAAACATTTTTCCTAACCAAGTTTTCATAGACTGTAAGCTAGATATGTCATTTTTATTATCAGTATGTCATCCACTTACAATACCAAGAATATAACAGTGCTCCCACTAATTTTCTTGAAAATACATGACTCATCTTCATTTTTGATAAAATCAAACTCTTTGATTGCATCGTTAAAATGAAGATTCCAACTTTGATAAGCCTGTCTCAATCTTGTTTCAACTCTTTGTAGCTTGCATATTTTTTGGCATCTTTTTGATCGACAAACCTTTAGGTTGTGTCATGTACACATCCTCATCTAGTTTTCCATTAAGGAAAGCAGTTTTAACATCCATTTGCCTTACCTCAAAATCATAAAATACAGCTATTGCAAATAAGATCCGGATGGATTTAAACATAACAACATGTGAAAATATTTCATCATAGTCTATACCATGAATTTGACCAAAACCCTTAGCGATTAATCGCACTTTGAATGTTTGTACATTACCATCCATGTCGGTTTTCTTTTTGAAAAACCCATTTGCACCCTATGGGCTTAACCCCTAGAGGTGGGTTAACCAAGGTCCAAACTTGGTTTTTTGACATGGAATCCATCTCAAATTTCATGGCCTCTAGCCATTTCTTAGAGTCTGGGCCTGTCACTACTTATTGATAAGTCATAGGCTCATCTTGATCCATGAAGAGAACATCACCATGCAATGTGACAAGAAATCCATATTTC
This sequence comes from Hibiscus mutabilis, assembly GCA_019671005.1. Lineage (NCBI taxonomy): Eukaryota > Viridiplantae > Streptophyta > Magnoliopsida > Malvales > Malvaceae > Hibiscus > Hibiscus mutabilis. The sequence continues at coordinate 53,700,234 of CM033718.1, read as the reverse complement.
TCAAGAGTATTGCATTCTCTCAAAGATCTTCGTAGTGGTTGTGTTTCCAAGACTGTTGAATGTTCCTCAACAACTTGTGGAACTTGTTGTTGTTCAATCTTTTGTTCAATGATATGTGGTTGATCTCGAATTTCATTGAGTTTAATATTTCTCCCACTTCCTTTTCAAAAAACAAATTATCTTTCTAGGAAGATTCATGTTTGAGCAACAAACACTTTGTTCTCAGTAGGATTAGAGAAATAATATCCTTTAGTTTCTTTAGGATAACCCACAAAATTACATTTATGAGATTTGGGTTCGAGTTTTGTAGACATCTTATGTTTAACATAAGCTTCGTATCCCTAATTTTCCATAAAAAGACATACTAGGACGTTTCCCATTCCATATCTCATATGATGTCTTTTGAACTGATTCAGATGGAACACGATTTAGTGTGAAAGCAGCTATTTTTAGCACATGTCCCCAAAAAGAAACTAGAAGATCAGCGTGACTCATCATTGATCGAACTATGTCTAACAATGTTCGGTTTCTTCTTTTCTGAAACTCTATTCTATTGTGGAGTACTAGGAGGTGTGAGACAATCCCACATTCCTTAAGAAAGTCACCAAACTCTAAGCTTAAGTATTCTCCTCATCGATCTGATCAAAGAGCCTTAATGCTTTTTTCTAGTTGGTTTTGTACTTTATTTTTAAATTCCTTGAACTTTTCAAGGGCTTCAGATTTATGATGCATTAGGTAAATGTACCTATATCTACTAAAGTCAACTATGAAAGTAATGAATTATTGAAAACCTTCTTCTAACTTGTGTATTCATTGGTCCACATACATCAATATGTATTAATCCCAATAAATCACTTGCTCGCTTACTTTTACCATTAAAAGGAGCTTTGGTCATCTTTCCTAATAGGCAAGGCTCGCATACATCAAGTTGTTCGAAAACAAATGAATCCAAAAATCCATCTTTATGAAGTTTTGAAATGCGTTTTTCACTTATGTGACCCAAGTGACAATGCCAAAGTTGAGTTTGATTAAAGTGACATGAAGATGCCAAAGTAGTAAATATGAATGCAATAGTTATAGCACATATCTTAAGGTGGTCTGGCCCAAGCCAATGGTAGAACCAAATTATTGTAAGGATAAAAACATTTCTCAAGCAATTTTCTGTCGGCCGGCACTTCTGTTCCTCAGGTCCATGCTTCTTCGTATAGATTACAATTTCAGAAACTCGTTTTACATACGAGGGAGTAAGATGAGAAGAGAATTACAATAGAAGTATAGAAAGGTACGACGCACATGTCATATTTATAAAACCTAATAAATAAAACTAAATGAGCTATTGGGCTATAACCGTGCATATCAAATATAATAAAGACGCAGTTTTTTATTAAAGTCTTACGAGATTGTTCTTACGCAGTTGTCAAGCCCCTTACGGGGTTCCGACGGCCCCGTAGCTTCCGGTGGGTTTGTCGCTACCTGGTTAGCGGCGGAGAAAATTTTAAAGATTAATATCTTAATTGCTATGTAAAAACCTCACGATTTGATAATTTTTATCAACATTATCGTGTTTTTCAGGATTTTAAAATCCACGAGATTTTTTTTACTAAAACAACTCTTGTTACTTTCTCGCACGAAATCTAGAGACTAACCATTAGTCTAATATAAACTTTAATCTGCGTATGTTAACACTTAACATCTAAAATCCTAAAACTCAATATTGAATACGTTAAAAATTAACATATAATATTTTAAACCCTTATCGACAAAGATCCTAATGATTAACTCTTAATCATCGATCTTAGGAACATCTTTTAACTGGATTAACAGATTAATCATGATTGAATAGATTTGCTCGTACAAATATCATATGTTCGCTAAATAAATCAAAAATAACATGTATCTCATACAATTACATCACCCAAGTAATTAAAACCTGAATTTGTATCGTACAAGTGGCTTTAATACCACTGTTGGGTCACGCCGGTACACCCCATGGCATAGGGGAAAAATTATCCGGTGATTACCACCAGAGATCCATGTACGAGGAACAAATTGGGGTGAATAAGGGTGAAGGATTATCTGTTTAAAATCTAAAATTCTAAATTTGGAGGAGATAGATATCCAATCACGATTCCACGATGTCGATTCCTAAGCCGCAACGTTAACGCTCCAACCTCTACGTAGTTCACCCAATTGAAACGAACATGTAAAACTCTCTAAACTATTTAGAGGGTTTTCTCGAAAGTATTAATGATTGCTAGATCTCTCATGCCTTTATATACCCTTTGAAATCCTAATTCAACTCATACTAGGATTTCAATATATATATATATAATCCTAATTTAAATTTAATTAGGATTTCAATATACATATTAAATATACATAATATCAATTCAACTTAATTAGGATTTCAATATATATATTAAATATATATAATCTCAATTCAACTTTAATTAGGATTTCAATATATATATATATTAAATATGTATAATCTCAATTTAACTTAATTAAGATTTCAATATATATTAATATATATAATTCCATGGGTGTGACCCTGTAGGTTCATGTAACGTTAGTAGTAAATATTAGAACATTTCTAATATTACAAACAATGAGTGACATCTAGCAATATGTCATTGTCACCTAAGTTACAAGAAATCATGATTCGACATAACTTTTTTGCGATTAACTCTTTTTAATGTATTACATACTTTTGTCCTTTATATCTAGATTGGACACAAGTCATGGAATAGTCACACTTGTATAGTCCATCTAATATTTCTTGATATCTTGAGTAGACTATTATAAACGAATAACTATGATATCTCATATCAACTTATTCGAGCATGGCCATGCATTTCTAGTCTTACTTAATCAAGTGGCCTACGATATTACTCCTATTATGTAGGAGGGACAAATCCTATCTTGATCAACCATATCCCACTACATAGATTGTGATATATCCAATATCAATCTTTATATAGTAGTCAGTTACGATACACGTTTGACTGTATCAAAATATGTCACTCACGATGTTGAAATAATGATGATCTCAAGTATGAGAAACATACATGTAGTTATCACTATGAGCAATGTTGCGACTGTCACATAATAATCCAAGAAACATGTCATAGTGGGTCACTCCAGTATGTCGTTCTCTAACACATACTTATGTATTGCTTTTGACATCTCCATGTCAATGACAACACTTTGTCATCAATCAACTACATATTAGTCTTAATGCATTATTGTTGTCCATTCCCACAATAATACTCGACTAAGAACATTTAAGAATAATCATATTATTCTAAGGACTTTATTATAATTCAGTTTATTTATGCACGCAGAATTGTAACTAAAAATAATAATGGCAATGCCTCTTTATGAATGAACAAGGTACAAACAAATTTCATTTACAATCATCTTATGATTGGTCTTTGGGCATACTCTAACAACCACACCACTCAAAAAAGTTCGGGACCCGTCAAGGAAGAAAGGAAAAAGTCCAGATACAAGGTTGAAAAAAGTTGGAAGCAGGAGTAGGCGCCATTGTTCAATTTGCAAATCAGAATGGCACAATAAAGTGACATGTCCTGATTTGAATTTAGGATTGGCAACACCATCATCCGCATGTGATGATGATTTTTATGCTCCGGACTTGGAATTTTTAGATATTGTAACGGGCAACATGCATCCGATCGATGAAAATGTTAGTCTATATTTTTTTAAATTACATGTTTGTGTTTATTCACCAGTCAATTATAACGTGTGAAACGATTTTTTGGCCTTATTAGGAGCAGGAGGAAGTATGGATGAGTGACTGTGGAGCTTCAAACAATCCCACTCAAAATATGGAAGAAGACTATCATTTTTTTGAGATTTTGAATGATATTTTGTTATATGTTGAAAGATAATTATGTATGCATTTTAGTGTAGATATATAATGTTTACTAGTGACAGTTTTTGCATATACTAGGACAATAATTAAATCGGAACTCGAATTATGAATGTCGATATTGGTAAATTTGTACCGGAACTTAGTAAAAGCGCAACTTAAATTATTTAATGAAATTGTGACGATCGTTGTGGTACATTTAGATATTTAGATTCGAAGCCTAGCGTGGTTGGGTCGAAACTAAAATGTCAAACCAATAATGTTACTGCTTGTTCTTACATTTCAAGTTGGTCCTTAATTTTCCTTTTACCGGACCATGGACATTGAAGTTTGATACCCTAATTCATATTTTAACTTATAATTACTTTGATATGCTCATCTTGTCTCGATTCAACCCCCATATTTGGTTATTAATATTTTGATTAGAGAAATCTGTAAGCAGTATATATATTGTGATGATCTGTATAATAATCAGTAATTGGTTTGATTTGGTTCTATAAAGAGTATGCTATGTTATCAAGTAATTAAAAAATGTATAAGTAAGGTAATGAAAGCAAGTGATGAATTGAGCATGACGACAATGTTACGTGCGTTTTAGAATTTGTTATAGGCTTTGCAACACCCCCTTACCGGTCTGGTAGAGAACCGGGTCAGAAAGTGTTATCGGAAGACGGAACCAGAGATCGGAATCGGAATTGAGGGTTAATTTAAAACTTTTCGAACTAAAAGGACTAGATTGTAAACGTTACAAATTAGTGACCATAATCCTGGATTCTCTATTACCGACTTATAATTAGACTCACCAATTATTAGCCTGTGAAGTTTCGTGGTTATCAAATATCTTTAATCTATCCATTTGAACCATGTAATTATTAGTGACCAAATTGTAATCTTTAAAAAACTGTTTCTCAAGCCTTTTAACGGAATTAACTGACACCGTACTGATACACCTTAGGCCATATCGGTACGCTATGTTGAATTTCATAATTTCCAAGTTCAAGGTCAACGACCCTGTACTGATACGTCTATGCCCGTATCGATACACTTTGACTTGGGTTGACTCATTTCAGTACGCCTGAGGTCGTACCGATGCAATTATTTTTCTAGACCTTACTGTCAAGGTCCGTATCGGTACACTCCCTAGTGCATCGATACTCCCTGCTTCATCAAGTCCAATTATGCAAGGCCTTACCGATATCACTTACCCTGTATCGATACGCATGGCCTGTATTAATAGATTTTATCTGGTTTTTACCTAATTTAACCCCTCAAATGTGGTCCAATCATTACCAAAATTTAGCAACAAGCCTAAAATCCATTAATCTACTGTCATACCAAATTTTATAGCATTTTGAATCCATTTACTTAGTTTTCACTTTAGGCTCATTTTAGGCTCTTTTAACTAATTAACCATTCCCAAAACATGTCATTCTATGCATACATCACTAAGTCATTATAGAACTTTACACAACTGTTAAGGAACTTATACAAAACATGTTCGGACCATATACCACTTGACTAGGAGTTTAAGGCAAAAGATAGGCATACATATACTTATGAAGAGGTGACTTGCAACGAAAGCACACGATCGGAAGCCGGGATTCTTTCAAGGTCCAAAAAATGCATGAGACACACATGTTAAGCTTACATAGCCTAGTGAGGCAGTTATAATAAGTACAAATAATGGTTAATGTCATGAATGGCATAATGATTAATTGGATAACATATGCATAATTTGAAACATATAATCTCATGTTTATTCCACGAATCATACAATTTCATAAACATCAAGTTATACTTCATATGTATAAATTATTTCTTAAGTTGGTACCATTGGATACATGGATTCCCCTTTTACATCATTCATATCAGAAAATAGGTCGTAGCTCCGGAAAAGATCCCTTACACAATCTGTCCTTATTTCCCCCACATATAGGCCATAGCCCCGGACCGTAGTCCCAGACCGTAGTCTATCCCTTACTTATACGAGCTCAAATAACCCTATAGCATGCCAATTGTATCCAATGTCCATATTTACACAAAAATCACATAATTAGCATATTCTATGTCTCTCAGATCATGTATCATGTACATATCATTTCCATGTATCATAGGCTTAGCATATCATTTCCATAATTGCATACATATCAAAGTAATACAAGGCACTTACCAAATTTGCCAATCGAATCCAACATGGTTGCTCTACGTGAGCCTTTAATCAATGCAAAACATGTTCACAAAATAATGCAACAAGAGAAGTGTAGGATATCAAGAAGAATGAAGAGAAGTGTAGGATGTTCATTGCCGGGCTTAGTGACGAGCTACACCATATGTTCACTGCATTGGGCATCACTAATTTTGAAGATCTCGTGAACCGAGTCAAAGCTACTAAAGCAGCATAAAAATCCTAAAGGACTGGTGGGTCAGGCAAATCCGAAAAGAGGTCCGAGATGATTCACGACCTCCCAAGTGGAACAATAAGAGAAAGTATCAAGGACCTAAACAAAATGTGTACCCACAACCTTCCCATTCAGGGAACATTGAGAGGCCTCAGAATGTGACATAGTCTTTTGCTAAGACGGATTCAGTTGAAAACATTAGAGGCTCAAATCGAAGCTCTTAGTATCATGTTTGTAACTATTTTTAGAATCGACATCCAGTAGGCCAATGTTGCAAGCAATCATAAGCTTGTTTCTATTGTGGCAAACAAGGCCATTTTATCCAAGATTGTCCTGTCAATGCCACCAAGTCCACTACTATACCGGTAATTGTTGCCTCCCCTGCTCAATCTTTTTGAGGTAAGGGATCGAAGCAAGGATCATCGAGAGCTACAGAGAGACCTAATGGCTTGAGAAAACCATCGAATAGACAAGAATTGAAGGCACCTGCCCAGATGTACCATGTAAGGAGCAGGGGGAATGAGGATGAACCTGATGTCATTGTAGGTACCATTGAATTGTATTCATATTCCTTATATGCACTGATTGATCCTGGTTCTACTTATTCCTTTATAATCACTGTGTTGGTTAAAGAGCATAGAATATCCTCTAAACCTATAGAATCGAGAATTTTTGTAACTAATCTATTGGGTGATTGTGTCACCGTGAGCTTTGTATGTAAGAACTATCCCTTAGTGATTGAACGGATTCTATTTTGGGCTAATCTATTGGCCCTACTTATCTATGAGTTTGATGTCGTACTAGGTTTGGATTGGCTGATTACACATCAAGCTTGGGTAGATTGTAGTAAGAGGAAGTTGTATCTTTGAGGTCTTAGCAAGAGGAGTATTGCTTTGATGAATTCCTGAAACCCTTCATTGTATGCTTTGACATTGGAAGCCAAGGATAAACCTAGATTGTTAGACATTGACACCGTGTGTGAATTTTTTGATGTTTTCCCTGATGAGCTTCCGGTTTTACCTCCAACTCGTGAAGTAGAGTTTGGCATTGAAGTGCAACCTAGGACTGCCCCAGTTTCTATTGCACCATATCAAATAGCAGCTATCGAGCTGAAAGAATTGAAAGCTCAGATTCAAGATCTGCTTGATAAAGGCTTTATCCAACCGAGTTCTTCACCATGGGGAGCTCCAGTCCTTTTTGTAAAGAAGAAAGATGGTTCTATGAGCTTATGCATCGATTATCAACAGTTGAATAAGGTGACCATCAAAAACAAGTATCCATTGCCAAGGATAATAACCTATTCGATCAATTAGAGGATGTCTCTTTGTTTTCCAATATCGGTTTAAGGTTTGGGTATTATTAGATGAGATTCAAAGAAGGTGATGTACCCAAAACTGTTTCTCATACAAGATACGGTGAATTCTTGGTGATGCCCTTCAGGCTAACCAATGCACCGACAACCTTTACGGATTTAATGAATCGGGTTTTTAGGCCTTATCTTGATAAATTTCTAGTGGTATTCATTGATGACATTCTGATCTATTCCAAGAATGTTGTTGAATATCGTGATCATCTCTGCATTGTGCTTCAAACTCTCTAGGAGAAGCAGTTGTTTGCCAAGTTTTCAAAGTGTGAGTTTTGGCTCACTAAAGTTGCCTTCCTTGGTCACATTGTATTGGATTCAGGTATCCAAGTAGATCTGAAGAAAATCCAAGCCGTTCTTGATTGGCATCCACCGAAGAATATTGGCGAAGTGAGAAGTTTCCTTGGTCTGGCTAGTTATAACAGAAGATTTGTCAAAGGATTTTCTATGATAGCAGCCCCATTGACTAAGCTGTTGAGAAAAAAAGATCTATTTTTTGGATTGAGGATCAACAATGAAGTTTTGACCAATTGGACTGGTCCTAACCCAACCTGAGTCCAGAAGGGACTACACAGTTTATAGTGATGCTTCGCATCTCGGGTTAGGATGTGTACTGATGCAATAAGGCTAAGTCATTGCTTATGCTTCGAGACAGCTTAAGCCACATGAGATAAATTACCCTACGCATGATCTAGAGTTGGTTGTAGTTGTCTTTGCATTCAAAATCTAAAGGAACTATCTCTACGGGGAAAAGTGTTATCTTTTCACCGATCACAATAGTCTTAAGTATTTTTTGACTCAGAAGGAGTTAAATATTCGACAGTGAAGATGGATGGGGCTCCTTAAAGATTATGATCTTGTCATTGACTATCATCCGGGCAAGGTCAATGTTGTAGCCGATGCACTCAGCTACAAACCTCTGCCTGGTAAGTATTGTTAATGATCATTAATTTCTACACATTGCATAGTGCATCAACTCATTGTAATGTTATTGTATTGTAGCTCCTCGAGCTATTAATGCTCACTTCTGACTTTAGAAACATAGTTGTCTCATAGTTGAACTTCAGGTTCAGTCTACCATCGTTTCAAAGATCAAAGCATTGCAAATTCAAGATTCCAAACTTCAATCTATTGCTTCTAAATTGCAAGAAAATCTCGACTTCAGAATTAGTTCTGAAGGACTTCTTTATTTTAGTGATCGGGTCTATATACCCAATGATGAATCTCTTCGTACTGATATTCTTAAAGAAGCTCATTCGAGTTCATTTTCTATTCACCAGGGTCTGTGAAAATGTACAAGGACCTTCGTGAACTTTATTGGTGGCCAGGCATGAAGCAAGCCATAATTGACTTTGTATCCAAATGTCTCACATGCCAACGTGTCAAGGCTGAGCATCGTATCCCTATCGGATTATTGCAACCCATCAAATTACCCCTGTGGAAGTGGGAAAAGATTACGATGGACTTTGTCAGTGGCCTGCCTTTGAATCTTGCTAAGCACAATGCAATTTGGGTTATTGTGGACCGTTTCACCAAGTCAGCACATTTCTTACTAGTTAGAATGGACAATGGTAAAGCACTGAAACCTACCTCACGAGTCACTTTTTCCTCAATTTGCTTCATCCTTTTACGTTCACCTTTACTGTAAAACATGAAAAAAAACCCCAAAGGTATACATTCAGTAATTTTGCATTTTGATTCAATAAGAACACATAAATATCAACTTACTAAAACTGCATGAAGGGATGAACTGTTTTCCTTATGTACGGCTTCTCACATATGGCCAGGATCTCAGACGGAGCTTCCTTAACAACTTCGTTATCAGCGAATTCGATATCAGTAACTTAATTACCATCTTGATCAGCAAAGTCTTTAAGAACTTCATCAGCCCATTCTTTACCAAGTTCATTATTAGCATCTTTATCATCAATTTCTTTACCAACATCATCTGCAACATCGTCAAAAATGAAATTTAGATTTACAGTAGTCATCCTAAGGATTAAATCTTCCAATGAGTCAGTGCAGGAAAAAACCAACTCACTCATAAATAAACTTATCCTTATTACAAACAAATCTAACATTTTTAAGTTAAATTCGATGAAAACTTACCATTTAAAAAAACCAAAAGAGGACAAAATTTTCAGTTTAAACAGATTTACTCCAACAAGAAATGCAATTCCATACCAAAATTTTAAAACACAAACACTAGATTTCAAGTATTCCGCAAATAAACAAAGAACATAGGGTTTTACTTTGCTTGTTACCTTCGCAATTGAGACAATTGCACATGTTCAGTTGCAGACCTAAGTTCAGGTTTTGATCCTTTGAACTGACTGAAACTTTTTTCCAAATTTCAGAGGGTTCTCCAGATTTTCAGAGGGAAAATAAATTCTAACCCTAAAATGTTATTAAACAAGTGAAGGTCTGAGTCTCATTCTAGGAGCCGAAGGGTTTTATTCGCTATGGGTAGCGAAACGACAACGTACATTTTGAGACCTGTAAGAAACAATGGAAATATGAATTGTTACACTGAAAATATTATCATCTTCAACTTTAGGACACGAAACTCCTTGACAAATTTTGATACTTGCCGACTGCACCAAATAAATTATCTACTTCCTAAACTTTTACGGTTTCTCCGTCTACTTTTATCTATCCAACATACCTTCTCCAAGTTTCGGTACTTATACGTACGTTCCGAAACTTACTACACAATCATGTATTCTTAAAGTCACTTTAAACAATTCTAGTTTACAGTTTTTCTACAGGTTTTGGAACATGTACAAAAGTACCGATATCAGGAGAAAAACGTCAACTGTTACGCGTTAACCCTTAAATGTTACTTTCATATCAGACTGTTTCGTTACTCAATATCAAATTCCGAGATATCTTATTCCAACTTTACTTGTCAAATAATTCACTAAAAATTTAGGTTTAAACTATTAACTATCGGTTCTGGTACATACTTCATAGTTTCGCAACGTATACATTATTTTAACTTTTGACGTTGCAACACAAATTTCATCCCCATATAGTTGCGAACCTGCTTAATATATTCTTATACATATCGGCAATGTCCTCTTCCCGTTTCTGCGTGTGTTTTTTATGGGAATCTAAATCTAACAGTCAAAATCATAAGTTTTCCCATCTGACGGCTCTAACATCCTATCGTTTATTAGCCGTACACTAACTTGTCGTTCCTTAGACTCACCCTCAAAACTTAATCAACATCCAAATTTTTTGATCCCTTAAATACTTAATATGATTCTATTAATTGAGGCCGTGACTAATATAATAGAAAAGTCTGTGATATAATTGAGCAAGCACATTTAGCCTGTTGACTAAGCTGTTTATTTGTGTTCCTTTATATTCCCTTAGGTCATGAGTTCTAGACCCACTACGAGCATCATTTTCTTTCTTCTAGAGTCATCTTCCATTCCACTAGACTTGGCAAACTTGACATGAGACCCGAAAACTGAACCAAGACCGAAATCGACCCAAACATGATGACCCGAAAATTGATTCGAAACTGTAACAAACCGAACTGAAATCGATCCAAATTTTACCTGAACTAAAATGGACCTGAACCGATTTTCAACCAAACTGAATAAATCCGAACCGAAGACAGCCTGAAATATAGAAAAGATATTAATAGAAATAAATAAAGATATGATATGAACTACCGCACAACTCACCAAAAAGTTAAATATATTGGCTTTATAAATCTATATATATGGTGTAAAAAACTGACTGGCCAAAAAACTCGATTAAAACCGACTGATCTCCAATTGACCCGAACAAAAATTAACCGAACCGAAAATCAACCGACCCGAAATGATCTGAATCATAATAGATCTGAACTAAAACCGAACCGAACATAAACCGAATTTGAACTGAATAATATCAGACCCGAAATGACTCGAACCGAAACTGAACTGAATAACCTATTTGTCACCTTTATTTTTTACTCTCCTTTAGGTAAGATTAAAATTAAAATTTGTAAAAAGAAAAATCCGTGATATAATTTTTCGTAAATTTACTATCGTAATTTAGGGTTCGGAAACGGAAAATGCGGCCAATGCAGTATTCGGCATTTGTGATAGGGTTGGGCCTTACTGATTGGACGCATGGCTTCCGCTACATATTAAGTTTCAAATTTCAAAAAGGAAACAGCGGCGGCCTTGGCTCATTCAATTGACAATTGTCACCGACTGCCGTGTGGACCCTACACCAACTACTACGCACGATCTCCATTGCCAGAGACAAAAGTGCCGTCATTCGCTGTGCATTATTCACCCCCTCCCCCTAAAAATACATTAAAAAATAACTATTCCTTTAACCATGTAAGAATTACGCAACGGCATAATTCAACGTTGTTTATTTAAGTCATCATTTTAAAAATTTAAATTTAAGTGAGTTAATATTAAATTATATATTTTTAAGGGGATTAAAAAATAATTTTATCACCAACGGAGTTAGTCCAAATGGTAAGCAATTTGGTATTGCTTAAGCAAGTATGAATTCGAGGCATTGTGTATGTAAAAAATCCCCGCCGAGAGACTCACCCACCAAAATTAAGTGTACGATGCGAGTCGGTCCGAATTAGTCAGGGTGAAGTCCTGAAAACCAGGACAACTAAAAAAATAATTTTATTATAATTTTTTATAGAAGTCATGACTCTCACTAGTCCCTCTATAATTTCGCCATTGATTATATAATTACACCTAATAGTAAAACATTGATTTTACTCAAGTTTCGGGTTTGATCCTTAAAAGTCGTGCACATTTTTTATTTTTAATAAATAAAACGATAACACATGTCATCACGTAAACTTTAAATTTCTTAATAAATTATTTAGAATTAAAATAAATAATACATCGATATAACTTTTAATATTAAAGATTGAATTTATTGCTATTTTAAATTAAAATTAAATTAATAGAATATATAAATTTGAGTCAAATTGTTATTACATCAAGCCACGTCAAAATTTTCGTTAATTTATACTAGTTACTACCAGTGATTAAAAAATGTTAGTAACTAAATTTGCATAAAAAATATGATGACCAAGGTAGAAAAATGTAATAAGTTAGTGTTCAATGTTATAATTTACCCTTAAACAGATTTAAGAATTGTATTTGTAAAACCTAAAAAAAAGATTTTACTCCTAATAAACTAAATATATGTAATAAGATAATACAACGTAGTATTTGTTCATATATATTCTTAATAATTAATAATGCATATATACTTTGTAAAAAAACGATTGAACTCGGGTCTCATAAGATAAATATCATCCACTTTTTCACTTTGACCATTTGTTGGGTACATTAAATCCAAGTTATTACTAACGTAACAAACACAAATGTTAAATAATATTTTTTATTAAATACAAACGTTATATTCTTAAAGTAATATTGGGATTTGAACTCATATAACATGAGTATTATTGACTATTTAGTCAATTAATGGATATGAGATGTTACATAAGTTAGCATTACGTGTAACAAATCTAACTAAAAACAAAATACTCAAATGTTTAGATGGGTTAAACTCTTTTTTTTTATCATATATAAGTTATTTTCCAATTTATTATTAATATTGTATTTGAACAATTCATGAAAATTGCAATAAAATTTAATTACAAATAACTATAAATTTTAACCTAAAATATAATTACAGAAATTTAGTAGTACCAATTAATAAAAAATGAATGGAAAAATTTTAAAGTCGTTCTAACTAAGGGTAAAACAATTACACTCAATTCAACGAGACTAAAATTACAATAATTATTCAAACATGCAATATGTATATATAATATAATACGAAATAACATGGTTTTTAAATAAATAAAACAGCCAATTAAATCTTAGCTCCGTTATATCATTATAATACTTGTTATTACAATATACAGAAAGACGAAAATTCGAATGTATTTAAACTAATATTATCCGAGTGTAAATGGATATGGGTAATTTATAATTGTATTAAAATAAGAAAAATATTTTGTACAAGGTGGTTAATTTTAGAATTTATGAGTTTAAATTAATATTTAAATTGTATGATTTAAAATTTAAGATTTAAGAATTAGTGCTTATAATTTAAAATTTTAAGATTGAGATTTAAATTTTAAAACTTATAATTTAAATTCGAAATGTAACCCTTAAAATAATAGTAGTAAAATAAGAAGGAAGGCAAGTAAGTCTTAAAAATATCATGGATGAACTAAAAATTTCTAAGAAAAAGAAAGAAAACATGGATCAACTAAAGAACGGCTAAGATTTCGGAGGCAACTAAAAGTTAAATAGTAGTAATAAACAAAGAAACCGTGAGCTGTTGCTGTTGGGTAAATTAAGAGATTGACTCCTTTGGCTGAGAAATAGAGAGATAGAAATAGTGAAATACAAGGCAACCTGGGAGTTGCAGGGAACAAGAGAAGCACAAAATCCCCAGCTCTCCATTATAATAAAACCCTTTTCACCCGATCCGAGATTTCACCATTAATTGCCCGCTCCCTTCTCTAAGATCGGGTCAAAAGATTTCACCATTCCGCCACCCAATCCTCCTCGGCTTGTGTTCTATGAGCAGTGTAAGTTTGAAGTTTAATTTATGTTTTTTCTTTTTTAATTTTGTAGAAGTTTCCTTGTCTGCATTCAAACCCAATTTTGATTTTACTTTTTGCATTGTCATTAATGAAGTTTGTTTCATATGTTCAATTAATGCTTACCGTTATCGTAATGTGATTATCGTCGAACATAAAGAGTTTCTACTTTGTTAGCATCTTCAAAGATTGTTTTATTCTTCCGTTATGAATTGAAGGTTTTCCCCTTTTGGTTTGAGTTTCCAAGTTTAAGCAATAACCAACTAAATCACGCTTCTGGGTTTCTGATTTCTTTTTTTCATTTAACGAGTGGGGTTTATCTTGTTTTCTCAGGATACAAGAAGGAATTCAAGCCTCTCCAAGCAATTGTGTTGTTGTTCTGAGATTTGTCTCAATAATAATTTCAATAAAGTTTTAGAAGGGAAAAAAATCTCCCTTTTTGTATAGGAAAGAAAAGTCGGTTAGGGCAATTGTTAACAAATCCGATTGGATTTAATTGCCAATTTACAAATCCTTTGTTGGTGGATCATATCCAAGACAAAAGTTCTTAGATTCGTTAAAGCAACATGCCAATAACACGTAGTTAGTTAGTTGGTTAGTTGGTCTTCATAGATTCTGTGTTAGATTATTTTTTAGGACTTTACCTAGTTAGGAAACCATGACATTGGCTTCCCCAAAAGGCTCTCCTAAAATGACCGTCTTACCTCGGAGCCTTTCCTCAATTGCAGCCTCGGTCGTCTTACTAGCAACGTTCTTGATTCTTGCGTCTTTGCTTCTGGTTTCGTTTCCCTTTGGTTCAGCTGTTAGAGGGTATTTCTATGGTGTTGATAGGAAAATAGTTTTGCATGATTCTACCTTTGATCAAAGTTCTGATAAGGATGTCAATTACAGTCATAAGAACTCATCATCTGGGTCAAATTTAGAATTACCTGCAATGAGTTCAAATACTTCCTTTGTTGATAAAGCATCCGTTAGATCTTCCACTGATAAGGATTCGTTACCAACTGAGTCTAATAAAGAACTGCCCTCTAGTCCTAAAGGTTCGGTCGATTCAAAAATTAATGAGATGCCGAAGAAACCTGTAGAGCTTCCAGACTCATCATCTAGAATAACAGAACAGAAGGTGGACACTTCCAGTTTTGCGACTAGCAATGCATCTATGAGCAATTCAGCCGATTCAGGTATTATTCCTTTATACACTTGGTTTCGCAGAACATGTGATTTAGATCTATTATTACCAGTCATGCATGTTTGTTTAAAAACTTTTCTATAGTAGATGTGGAATCTGCATCCTTTACCGGAAATATATAGGACTTCGTTGGTTCTGGTTTATTATGTTTTCACACTAAGTTAATGGTAGGTCTCTAACAAGGTAGCTTGCTGTTGCTAGCTTTATTTATCAAGAATAGTGCCAAATTTGTTCAATTCTTACATCTTGCATACATTTGATCCCTGGATTATATGTATGTGCAAAGTTCTTCAAGGCGAGGTAAGAAATGCAGGATAACATTATTGAAATGTTTTTGGTCAGTTATCTATTTTACGAAGCAATGTCCTGAAATGGATGGTGATGGTCCCAAATCAATTAAATCAGTCATCTGTTATTAGAAGCATCTGATAATAGTATTTTTATTTATTTGTAATTTTCTTGATCTGCTGATAAACTGCTACTAGAAATATCTGATATTTACAAAGAAGAGAGATATCCATATCCATTCTATCTGCTGTATCGATCCCCTATTTGATCTCTTGTCTATGTAAGAAACATTGTTTGCTTCAAAGTGTTCCTCCAAATGGTTTTGCTTGTTACTCCTTCTGCCTGCCCCCTTGTTGAGTCCTGGTTCTCATTTTCATTGGTTTTTATCTAGGCTGTGACTTGTACCAAGGAAATTGGTTCTATGATCCACAAGGGCCATCGTACACCAACAACTCTTGTCCAATCATAACACAGATGCAGAATTGCCAGGGTAATGGGAGGCCTGACAAGGAATATGAGAATTGGCGTTGGAAACCCTCTAAATGTGACCTCCCCAGATTTGACGCCAAGAAGTTTCTAGAGTTGATGAGAGGAAAGACACTCGCTTTCATTGGTGATTCTGTTGCTCGAAATCAGATGGAATCACTGTTGTGTCTTCTCTGGCAGGCAAGCATCTTCATTTCTTGAAGTACCAATTATTTTCCTAACAAAAGATCTTTCGCACTAAACTCTAAGATTGGTCCCAAGTTTGCACCATAATTTACTAACCAAGGATATTATGACCTTCTTGATCATGTTAACCTGTTGTTTAACTTCCAGCAGTTTAGGAATAGATTGGCTGTAGCCTATGTTACTCGGATTCAGGTGTGACGGCCCCAGGTATGTATCTGGCATGGGTATGTTCAATTCTTTCCAAGTTTTCCAATGTATTTGGAGGATGTTTGGAGAGTCATACCTCTATACCCATGTCGGACACAGCTAGTTCATGAAAAATGGAGTCGGAGCAACATAAGCTATAGGTTTCTGATAGGCTTATGAAGCTAGAATGTTCATAATTATTAGCATTAGTAAACACTTCAGTAATCTTTTGTGATCTGTAAAGTGTTAGAAACTAGGTTCGTATTCTGCTTCTTCTTTTTTTCATGACAATAAACTTCTGGGATAATTTCAGGTTGAAGTTCCGAAAAATCGAGGAAACCGAAAGATGCATCGCTATTATTTCAATTCTTCATCTGTAATGATTGTTCGGATATGGTCGTCTTGGCTTGTCCATCAAACTACTGAAAACTTTGACTTTGCTCCAGAGGGTGTTACCAAGCTGCATCTTGATGATCCTGATGATGGCTTCATGGAATCCATCCCACAGTTTGATGTGATTGTTCTCTCTTCTGGTCACTGGTTCGCCAAACAGTCTGTCTATATCCTGAACAATGAGATTGTAGGAGGACAATTATGGTGGCCGGATCGTTCTCGGCCTATGAAGGTCAATAATGTTGACGCATTCGGAATATCTACAGAGACAATTCTGTCTGCACTTGTTACGCATCCTAATTACACTGGTCTGACCATTGTACGTTCCTTTTCTCCCGATCATTACGAAGGCGGGGCTTGGAATACAGGTGGATCATGCACCGGAAAGGTGAAGCCGCTTGGACCTGGTGAATTAGTAGAGAACGGGTTCACAAACGTAATGCACAAGCAACAGGTGACGGGTTTCGAACGTGCTACGAAGAAGGCAACAAACAAGTCCAAGTTGAGGCTGATGGATATTACTGAAGTCTTTGGGTATAGGCACGACGGTCATCCAGGTCCCTACCGAAGCCCTGATCCGAATAAGATAACGAAACGTGGGCCTGATGGAAAGCCTCCGCCGCAAGATTGCTTGCACTGGTGCATGCCGGGTCCTGTTGATACCTGGAATGAATTTGTGCTCGAAACTATAAGAAGAGAATACGAGGGCAACCACGAGTTTTCGTCATGAGGATTACGTAACACGATCGTGCGTTTTTGTAATTGAATTATGGAAACAGTAACATATTCAATGAGACTGAGATGTATGGCTAGAGTGCGTTTTTGTAATCCTTTTATTTATACCCTTACGTATATTATATTGTTTTCTTTTCTTTTCTTTTCCCCCATTAGAGAGAGAAACTAGTTGTTGTAGTAGCGGATTGGAATGCCTGCAGCTATTTGCTTATTTTCATGCCTGATGAGCAATGATATTTATCAAATTCGTAACTTAGAGAAATAAATTCATCTTTCTGTTTAACTTCCATTTGTTTACCAAATATTTCAGTAAGCTTTTATTTTAAACATTGATGTATGAAAAGTTCACACAATCGTAGGTTTGCATTTCTAATTTTTACTTGAGTGGTCAACGGTTCTATTTCAGAATTTTCGAAAACTAAAATCATAGATAAAAAGAGTTGGCCAGAACCTTTTCCAGTCGAAAATGGTGTGATGAAGTTGAGCTTTTGCTCGGGAGAAGAAGACACTTCTGTAGTGAAAAAGAGAGAAAATTATACCAAGTTTTAAGGATTTTTATGAAAAGTATACATGATTTTAGGAGGTTTTATCATATATATTTTGGGTAAATTACACGAAATACCACTTAACATTATGATCTAACTCGATTATACTATTGAATTAAAAAACAATATTATTATACCATTGAACTTTAATAAAATGTTCAATTATAACATTAAACTTTAGTAAAATGTTCGATTATACCACTGAACTTTAATAAAAGTTTAATTATACCACTGAGTGATGTGAACCATGAACCAGAACGACATTATTTTGGTATAGCTTCTTTGATGCCTCACATAGCCCAAAATGACCTAGTAGTATAATTGAACCTTTTAATGTTCAGTAGTATGATCAGACCTTTTACTAAAGTTTAATGGTATAATAATATCGTTTTTTAGTATAATGGTATAATTGAATTAGATCTTAAAGTTTATTAGTATTTCATGTAGTTTACCCATATATTTTTTAAGAGAAAACTACCCTAGATTACATTAACATGTGCATCAAAATATTTTTATTTTTTTTATTATTTCTTTAATTTATAAAATAGTCAAATCTAAATTTGTTTATCTGTATACAAATTTGTTTTTATTAGAATATTAATATTTGAATTCACATCTAGTATACAAAATCTCTATTGTATATTAAAATCGACTAAATATTCAAATTCATGACAAATTTTTTAATGATAAAAATATAAAATTACAAAATATTTTAATACGTAAATTGATATTATATTTAGATAGTTGAATCTACATAAATTAAATTAGTTTGAATTTCTAACATTATTTCCATCAAAATCAAAGTGTAGATCGGATATTCAATGATTTTAAATTATAATTCAATATGAGTAATAAATTAGTATCGTTACAAATTTATTAATTTATATTTAGGGATAAATCTATAAATTGTACATAAATTTTAATTTGATGTATAATTTGACACATAGATTTAAATTTATGTTATTATATACATAAAATTTTAATTTAACTTAAATTTCCCGGATTACTGATATAGGTTATCGACAAATCATAATTTTTCTACATATTATATGCACAAACGACTGTACTTATTTAACATAAAAATAAAGAACGTATTTATATTTTAAAACGTAAAGAGTTAAATTAAAATCAAGAGTGAATGTATATAATTTCATCAATTAAAATAAAATAATAACGTTAGAAACGAAAAAAAAAAGCTTTTACAATTAATCCTCGGGAATAATCGGGTGCATGCAAATCCAATGCCATGCCCCTTTGTTTTGATAATGACATGTCAAAATCCTATTAGGTCATCCACAGCCGTTTTGTAGGGATCACAGCGAGCAATAAATTAAACCTCGTTGGATTCCAAAGTCCAGATAACAATCGGACGGTTGCTGGCCATATATCCGGTGCAAACAGGTAGAACAGATCGCTGCCTCCCCCGCATGGGATTTGAAATTCAAATCGATTCCCAATCACAAAAAGAAAAAGCTCCCTTCTTCAAAGCCAACGGTCCTTTTTTCATAAACGCTTAAACACACTCTCTCTCTTAAAACTCTTTTCTCTCCTTTCTGTTTGCAAATCCAAACTTCGGACCTCAATTTTCCCTTCCTCTCTGTAAAAATTCTGCAGTTTCTGAGGAAAAATCTGCAATCTTTCTAAGAAAAACAAGCATTCCAGTGGAAGAATTGTTCGTTTGAATTGTTTGTTAAGGTTTCTTCACTCTAACACTCCACTTTTTTATTTTATTTTAATGTTGCTAAATTTGGATATCGGGAAAATGTAGAGAAAGAAACAAGAGGAAGAGGAGCTCAAAGCTTTTATTTAATCTGTTTTCTATTTTTTTATGATAACGGAGATCCTTTTACTTGTTTAGGTCAAGATTATTGCTCATTCTGAAGTTTTTTTATGATTAATTAATCAAGATTTGTGGAACAAATTACGATTTACTCTCTTGTTCAGTGGTCTTTAGTATTTACCTAAAAAATTTAGGTTCGGAGCTCGCAATTGATTTCTTTTTATAGTAAGATTTTGATGGAGTTAGGGTTTTCTGATGGCCATTTACGTTGGCATTTATTTGTAATGAATTCCTAGTTTTAATTTCATTTTATATTTAGTTTAGAAGAACTTGTGGAAATTCAGAGTCACCTATACTGTATTTGCCCAAAATAGTAATAAATTTAATTGTCTAGAACAATCACTATATTGAATTTGGATGCTACTGCAAATTGTTTTTCCAGTTTCCTTGTTCTCACTTTTCATTCCAGCTAAAATTTATCTCAACCTTTTATATGCCATCTGGGATTTCTGTAACTCTTTTTTCCCCTTCCATTCCGTGCTTTACTGCGGGTATAACTTTGGGTATCTTCTGATTTCTGAAGATATTGGTTTTGGCAGGAATTGTTCATCATGTCTACTGCAAAAAATGATCCACTTGTTCAAGTGGAAACAACATGTGGAACCCTTCTGTACGAACTTCAGGTATCGGTGAATATTCCACAAAATAGGCACCTTCAAGCCTTCCTCTTTTTTTCCTTGGGCAGAGGATGCCTACAAACTGTCCTGTTTTGATTTAGAAAATGTGAACAATAATATAATATTTCCTCTTTCTCGATTCCTTGAAAAAATAGATAATCTGGGATGAAGTCGGGGAGACAGATTCTGACCGGGATAAAATGCTGCTCGAGCTCGAAAGAGAGTGTCTGGAAGTATATAGAAGAAAAGTGGATCAGGCAAATCACTGCAGAGCTCAGCTACGACAGACAATTGCTGATTCTGAAGCCGAGCTTGCTGCCATCTGCTCAGCAATGGGGGAAAGGCCAGTGCATATTAGGCAGGTCAGGAATGAAAACAAATCCTGGATGAATTTTTTTTGAGTGGATTGAACTATTTACTTATGGTTAAATGTTTTCTTTCAGTCTGATCAAAACGCTGGAAACTTAAAGGAGGAGCTCAGCAAGATTCTTCCACAATTGGAGGAAATGAAGAAAAGAAAGATCGAAAGAAGAAATCAATTTGTAGAAGTTTTAGAGCAAATACAAAAGATCACAAATGAGATTTATGAATCCTCCGTATCGATTTCTTCCAAAACAATAGTGGATGAAACTGATTTATCCTTAAGGAAGCTTGAAGAATTGCATAGACAACTCCACGAACTTCTGAAAGAGAAGGTCAACTTCCCTTTTTTATGTCTTTATTGTT